>CM064534.1:1717225-1838622 GCA_032716605.1 Paralithodes platypus | reverse complement strand
GTTATGTAGGTTTGAGAAAAGCCGAATACAGTCGAAATGCAGGTGGCGTTTTACTTTATATCAAAGAAAGTCTTCTTAACCCTACCCTCTTGTCAAAACCTCAAATTGTGAACGTCGACGCAATCTTTTGTGCTAATAAAGAATCAGAAGGTACAAAAATCAGACTTGCATTAATATACAGACCTCCAGCGCAATCAGTGCAAACTGACCGAGAAATGTTACGCAACAAATTGCAGATGTACGTAACTCACACGATACACGTACTTTGTTGGCGACTTTAATTAACCTGGGACCCAGTGGGGCGATACTCTTACTTCACACTCAGGGGACCTGACTTGTCTACGAACTTGCAAGAGAGTTCGCTTTATCAATTTGTTCGAACGCCGACCCGTGGTACTCTACCGTTCTTGACATTGTACTTGCAACAAAAGAAGAATTAATAGAAAATTTGAATGTTGGTGATGAGATTCCTAAGGCGATCATCGTACGATAACTTTCACTTTAAATTTTACTAGTAAACGAACCCATAGTAGCAACCGAAAAAGTCCCTAATTTCACTGTAAGCAAACTTCCATAAACGTAGAGCTATGTTTAAAGAAACGGACTGGAGCTTTTTTACTAACAATAACGTCATAAATACCTCTTGGAAGCTATTCGAAACCACTTACCTAAAAGGAGTCCAAGACTGCCTACCATCGAAAATACGGCGTCCAGGCCATAATAATAAGCCCAATTGGTGGAATAAAGATATTTCACACTGCCTGCTTGCTACGAAAATTTGCGAAATGAGAGATTAAAAATCTTCACCAAAAGGACGAAGTCAACGGGTGCACTTTGTAGAGCTACGACGCAACGCCAAAGGTTAAATAAGCAAAGTAAAAAGACCTTAGAGTTACAGACTGCGAATCAAAGTAACACAAACCCGAAAAGAACTTTCTAAATAGTTATATCAGAAAGAAAAAAGTAGTATACTTCAACTGTTGGACCGGTAGTGGATGAAAGTGGAAAATACACCAAAGACGAAGTACAAGTGAGTAATGCGCTGAATACCTTGTTTGCATCAGTTTTTACAACCGAAGACCTCAGGTATATCCCTACAACCATCGCCGATATCAGAGTGATCAGTCAGATATTTTAAGCAATATCACCTGTACAGAGAGAGAAGTATCTGAATTGTGTAGATAAACCGCAAGGTAACTTAAACGCCTGGACCTGATACAATCTCGCCTAGAGTTCTAAAGGAAAGCTAAGGATGAGCTCTCCAAACCAGGTCTGGACAGTACTATTCCCCCAATAATATCCTTGCAGTCTGGAACTATGCCTGAGGCAGGTGGGAAGCTAGCCCAACGTAACACCGATAAGTTCCAAAAAGGCAGCAAATCCCTTCACCCATAACTATCGTCCAATTAGCTTAACCTCAGTTGTATGTAAAAATGCTAGGAAACGGTGCATACGAGACAGACTTCGTAAATCACTTAGAGGAAAATAACATACTTAAAGATATTTTCTCAACACGGCTTTCGTAAAAAACGTTCCTGTTTTAAACATAAACCTCTTAGACTTTCTTCCACGATATAATCCTCAACCTCTACGATGAGAGTAAAGCTGTAGATATTATATACCTTGATTTTCAAAAGGCCCTTTGACAAAGTTCCCCACAAACGTTTACTGCTACAACGAAAAGCGCATGGAATACAAGACCTGTGTGAAATGGATAGAAAATTGGCTTCAGCGACAGAAAGCAAAGAGTAGTCATAAACGGTAAGGGAGCATCTAAAATGGGACCACAGATGTAAGTAGCGAAAAAAAAAATAAACGAGAATACGGGTACCCCAGGGATCGGTACTAGGACCAAGTCTCTTTCTAATGTACCCATCAACGACATAGATGAGGGTCTCACTGCTGTACAATCTCAAAATTTGCTGACGATACAAAAATTGCAAATAGCGTACTCCTCAAAAAGAACAATGTTGACGTATATGCAACACAATATAGATAAATTGTCAATGTTGGGCCCAAATTTGGCAAATGAGTTTCAATGTGCGGGATCAATGTAAAGTACTACATATCGGAATTACCTATAATGAGAAAGCAAACGAGTCGATGAATGGCACTCCAGCTTAAGAATGTAAAACAGAGGAAAGCCGATCGGGAGTAACAATATCGAGTAACCTAAAACCGGATGGTCAACAATGTTCAGAAGTTGTGAAGAAGGCACAAAAACAAAATAATTGGCTTGTATAGGCAGGTCATTTCATTTGAGCATAAATCCAAAGACGTGATCCTAACCTTTACAATTCCTTAGTCCGCCCTCTTCGGAATACTGCGTTTCAATCCTGGTGTCCTTATTACCAAAAAGATATAAACAAGCTAGAACGAGTTTTCAGTTCAACGGAGAGGGTACCAAAATGATTACCTAGCCTACAAGAACAAACCATACGAAGAGCGTCTTAGAGAATTAAATGCTATTTCCTTTAACCCCAGCGCAGATTAAGAGGTGACTTAATTCCAAGTGTTCAAAATCAATCAAAAGGCCAATCGACAATATGAACTGTAGTAAAGTACTTTCACTATCGACCAAATGTAATTACACGCGGGGGAAACGGTTGCAAAATTATTGGTAAAATCTTTTTAACTCACAACGAATCGAAGGAATTTCTTTGCTTCAATCGAGTTGGCAACTTGTGGAATGGGCTTCCCCGACACGTTATAGACGGCATTAACCGTGCGGATTCAATTTAAACTCCGCCTAGACAAATATCTCGCATCAAACCCGCGGGACTGACCTGCGTTTGTAAATTGAATAACTTTATTTTATCCCCCCCTCAGTTACTAACCCCGATCTGTCCCTACTAACTAACTTCCTAATCCTGCCACGGACATTAGTTCCAGGGCAGTAATTCCCTTGCCATGGGTCCCTTACCCACTCTAAACCACTGTTTGGACACTTGATCCTCAGTGTTTTGGAGGACAAGCAACCTAGAAGGGTCACTAGATCTGTTGTTCCTTGATTTCCTTTGTACTCCTTTGTACTCTCTCTCTCTCTCTCAAGTTATTTACACGCCCTTCCTGTTCATTATCCATTTACTAAACCTTATAATGTGTCTAGAATATCGAATGCCTTCTTTTATTTAGTAAACCGGTGTACCTAAATACAATAGCCGGTTTAATCACTTGACTGGAGAGAGAGAGAGAGAGAGAGACAGAGAGAGAGAGAGAGAGACACAGTGATCGTTTTAACCACTATATTGGAGAGAGAGACAGTGATCGTTTTAGCCACTATATTGGAGAGAGAGAGAGAGAGACAGTGATCGTTTTAGCCAGTATATTGGAGAGAGAGAGAGAGAGAGACACAGTGATCGTTTTAACCACTATATTGGAGAGAGAGAGAGAGTGGTCGTTTTAACCACTATATTGGAGAGAGAGAGAGACAGTGATCGTTTTAGCCACTATATTGGAGAGAGAGAGAGAGACAGTGATCGTTTTAACCACTATATTGGAGAGAGAGAGAGAGACAGTGATCGTTTTAGCCACTATATTGGAGAGAGAGAGAGAGAGTGATCGTTTTAACCACTATATTGGAGAGAGAGAGACAGTGATCGTTTTAACCACTATATTGGAGAAAGAGAGAGAGAGAGACAGTGATCGTTTTAACCACTATATTGGAGAGAGAGAGAGACACAGTGATCGTTTTAACCATTATATTGGAGAGAGAGAGAGACAGTGATCGTTTTAACCACTATATTGGAGAGAGAGAGAGAGACAGTGATCGTTTTAACCACTATATTGGAGAGAGAGAGAGACAGTGATCGTTTTAACCACTATATTGGAGAGAGAGAGAGAGACAGTGATCGTTTTAACCACTATATTGGAGAGAGAGAGAGAGACAGTGATCGTTTTAACCACTATATTGGAGAGAGAGAGAGAGTGATCGTTTTAACCACTATATTGGAGAGAGAGAGAGAGAGACAGTGATAGTTTTAACCACTATATTGGAGAGAGAGAGACACAGTGATCGTTTTAACCACTATATTGGAGAGAGAGAGAGAGACAGTGATCGTTTTAACCATTATATTGGAGAGAGAGAGAGACAGTGATCGTTTTAACCACTATATTGGAGAGGGAGAGACAGTGATCGTTTTAACCACTATATTGGAGAGAGAGAGAGAGAGACAGTGATCGTTTTAACCACTATATTGGAGAGAGAGAGAGAGACAGTGATCGTTTTAGCCACTATATTGGAGAGAGAGAGAGAGAGAGACACAGTGATCGTTTTAACCACTATATTGGAGAGAGAGAGAGACAGTGATCGTTTTACCCACTATATTGGAGAGAGAGAGAGAGAGAGAGAGAGACACACAGTGATCGTTTTAACCACTATATTGGAGAGAGAGAGAGAGACAGTGATCGTTTTAACCACTATATTGGAGAGGGAGAGACAGTGATCGTTTTAACCACTATATTGGAGAGAGAGAGAGAGACAGTGATCGTTTTAACCACTATATTGGAGAGAGAGAGAGTGAGTGATCGTTTTAACCACTATATTGGAGAGAGAGAGAGAGAGAGAGACAGTGATCGTTTTAACCACTATGTTGGAGAGAGAGAGAGACAGTGATCGTTTTAGCCACTATATTGGAGAGAGAGAGAGAGACAGTGATCGTTTTAACCACTATATTGGAGAGAGAGAGAGACAGTGATCGTTTTAACCACTATATTGGAGAGAGAGAGAGAGATAGTGATCGTTTTAACCACTATATTGGAGAGAGAGAGAGAGAGACAGGGATCGTTTTAACCACTATATTGGAGAGAGAGAGACAGAGACAGGGATCGTTTTAACCACTATATTGGAGAGAGAGAGAGAGAGAGAGAGAGAGTGATCGTTTTAACCACTATATTGGAGAGAGAGAGACAGTGATCGTTTTAACCACTATATTGGAGAAAGAGAGAGAGAGAGAGAGAGACAGTGATCGTTTTAACCACTATATTGGAGAGAGAGAGAGAGAGAGTGATCGTTTTAGCCATTATATTGGAGAGAGAGAGAGACAGTGATCGTTTTAACCACTATATTGGAGAGAGAGAGAGAGAGAGACAGTGATCGTTTTAACCACTATATTGGAGAGAGAGAGAGAGAGACAGTGATCGTTTTAACCACTATATTGGAGAGAGAGAGAGAGAGTGATCGTTTTAGCCATTATATTGAGCAAGAGAGACAGTGATCGTTAACCACTATATTGGAGAGAGAGAGAGAGAGAGACAGTGATCATTTTAACCACTATATTGGAGAGAGAGAGAGAGACACAGTGATCGTTTTAACCACTATATTGGAGAGAGAGAGAGAGAGAGAGACAGAGTGGTCGTTTTAACCACTATATTGGAGAGAGAGAGAGAGAGAGTGATCGTTTTAACCACTATATTGGAGAGAGAGAGAGAGAGAGAGAGTGGTATTTTTCCCCACTTTATTGCAGCAGTGGATTTGTAACGTAATCATGAGGTTGTGTTTGGCGGCAGTCTGGGTACTCGAACCTCATTCATTTTAAGGGGAGGTTTTTAGTCTGTTCCCTAGACCTCCATCAAGCTTAAAATTACACCCCGTAGACCCCCTTTCAAGATAAATTTGTACATTTTTCGGTAGAAAAATGTCCCGGCCGAAAGCCGCTTCCTTCTAAATCACAGGCTCGCTATCGCTCGCCAGGAAAAAATAGACACCTAAATTGCACGAAAGGTCTTAAAATTGACAGAAATGGGGTGAAAGTTGTTAAAATCGACAAACTAATGGGGCGAATGTCTTAGAATCTCAAAAACAATGGGACTATTCATGAGGGAGAAAGGGGTCCAGAAAAAAGTCCCTCAAGTGGAAATCTCCCCTTAATGCGATCCTTTTTGTACTGGTGATGTCTTTTTGTACTGGTGATGTCTTTTTGTACTGGTGATGTCTTTTTGTACTGGTGATGTCTTTTTGTACTGTGATGTCGTGTTGTATGGTGTCTTTTTGTACTGGTGATGTCTTTTTGTACTGGTGATGTCTTTTTGTACTGGTGATGTCTTTTTGTACTGGTGATGTCTTTTTGTACTGGTGATGTCTTTTTGTACTGGTGATGTCTTTTTGATCGTCAGGAAAGAAAATCGACACCTTAATAGCACGAAAGGTCTGAATATTGACACATAATAAATGGGGCGAAAGGTCTTAAAATCGACAAGCTAATGGGACAAAGATCTAAAAATCTGAAAACTAATGGGGCTAAACATGAGGGAGAAGGGGGTCTTGAAAAGCGACTCATATCCCCTTTTTGTACCTGCGATGTTTTTTTTTTTTTTTTTTTTTTATTTCAGTTTCATTTAGACGATTCTGTGAAGCTTAAGGGGAGTGACCTGCTTTGTTTTCTCTCTATGGGCTGTATCCATTCGGCCCCGTTCAGCCAACTGTTTTAAGACGTTTATTCTCATGCAGGTGTCGATTTATACCTGGCGAGCGATAGGGAGCCACCATATTCGGATATAACGCCTGGCAAATTTTGTAAACAACATTTGATAGACAAATTTCTCCGGCAAACCCGGATTTCTCCATAAAATTCTGGATCGCTTTCGCTTGCCAGGAAAAATCGACACCTGGATATATATATATATATATATATATATATATATATACAGTATATTCATCATATTATTAAATAAATATATAGACCAAAAACCAAGCATTAAGATTAAGTACAGCCGGTCAAAGAAGTATCTGCACCCGTACCCTGATAATCTGGTGTGTACAGCTTGGTAGGGTTGGTATCTCTGCCTGCAGCTATATCCATCTATACTACTACCTATACTACCTACGACCTACTACCTACGACCTACTACCTACGACCTACTATCTACGACCTACGACCTACGACCTACGACCTACGACCTACGACCTATACTACCAAGCTGTACACCAGATTATCAGGGTAGGGGTGCAGATACTTTTTTGACCGAGTGTACAGTGGCGCTAATAAGTCATGTCACAGCTGTCATTACGTTTGGCTTGCTCTGTGCTGTATTAATGTCTGTCAGATGTTGGATAGGGTGGGTAAGTGTAGGAACATGTTTGTATATTTCACTCGATATGAAGAAATTAAGCTTAGCTATTGCTGATACCAATTATTGATCAAAATATACTTGGTGCCGATCCATCACTTATTAGCGCGACTGTACATGACTACAATTATATATACAGTTATTGAAGACTGAACGTAGCCCATCCTATCTCTCTCGTTCCCTAGACAACCGATTTTATAGATATTTTGTTTTTGTTTACAGTGACGGGGTCCTGGCAGCTCCTTCCTAAGAACTTTACGGTGAAGACGGGTAGTGCTGTGAGATATACCTGCCTATTTTCGTCATTGCCATCAGCCGTGTATACCTGGTCTAAAGATGGCCGTTCCCTGCCCAATGACACCAGGTAAGTTCATGTATAGCAAGATTGATAGACACCTTATATATATACTGTATAATAATAATAATAATAATAATAATTATAATAATAATAATAATAATAATAATAATTTTTTTTTTCTTTTCTCCTCCTTTTTATTCCATTAGATACTTCGAGCCCACGTCCGGGGTGGTCCAGATTACCAACGTTACCGAGGAGGATGCTGGGGTGTTCAGGTGAGTCCACACGCACTTCTTACCGGTCAGGTGAAGACTAATAACACAGGTAACAAAGCCACTCCAAACAGCTTCCTCTCTCTCTCTCTCAACACTCTTCGAAAAGTAGATATGATGTGTCGTTTTAAAGGCTTATCCCTCATTACCTTCACCATAACACACACAACAAAGCCACTCCAACAGCTTCCTCTCTCTCTCTCTCTCTCTACAACACCCATTCTCCCCTCTCAACACTCTTCGATAAGTAGATATGATGTGTCGTTTTAAAGGCTTATCCCTCATTACCTTCACCATAACACACACAACAAAGCCACTCCAACAGCTTCCTCTCTCTCTCTCTCTCTCTCTCTCTCTACAACACCCCTTCTCTCCTCTCAACACACTTCGAAAATTATATATGAGGTGTCGTTTTAAAGGCTTATCCCTTAATACCTTCACCATCACCATTTACAGACTAATAACACACACAACAAAACCACTCCATCAGCTTCCTCTCTCTCTCTCTCTCTCTCTCTCTCTCTCTCTCTCTCTCTCTCTCTCTCTCTCTCTACACACTTCAGAAAATAGGAAAGTAGCTTCGAGATGCCGTTGTAAAGGCTTATCCCTCAATACCTTCACCTGACCTGACCTGAAGGTATTGAAGGATAAGCCTTTACAACGGCACCTTCTCGTATCTAATTTCCGGAGAGTGTTGAGGGGGGAGAAGGGATATTGAAGAGAGAGGAAGCTGTTGGAGTGGCTTTGGTGAAGGTTGTATTTTTAGTAACAGAGAAACGTATTTCAAACCAATCTTGTAGTCTTGATATGGGCGGCTGGTAGAAAGTTGGAAATGTTAGAAATATTCATAGAAAATACTCCCAGCCGGGATCGAACCTCCGACATTCAGAATGAGGGTCCAAGCTTTTAATCCACTACACCACGGCGTGATAATGTAATCTTAACCTTTTCCTATATATATATGTTTAGGGCAGATCTCCACTTGAGGGATTTTTTTTCTTGACCCCTTGCTCCCTCATGTTTAGCCCCATTGCTTTTGATATTATAAAACGTTTGCCCCATTAGTTTAGCGATTTTAAGAACTTTCACCCCGTATTAAGACCTTTCGTGCAATTCAGGTGTCGATTTTATCCTGGCGAGCGATAGCGAGCCTGTAATTTAAGAGGAACCGGCTTTCAGCCGGGACATTTTTCTACCGAAAAATGTACAAATTTATCTTGAAAGGGGGTCTAGGGGGTGTAATTTTTAAGGTTGATGGAGGTCTAGGGAACGAACTAAAAACCTCCCCTTAAGGAGAAGGGGAATCCTACTTGGAGAATATATTTGAATTCCTACACAAGTTGCAGGATCCATATTTCAGGATACCATACAGGGGTGTTTACAAGTACCCCCACGCAACTCAGGTTAGAGATTTCATTTTAATCCTCGCCCAGCCAAACACGAGAGTCACACATATCAAGCATATGATTATGTTCTGGGTGTGGTGTCCCGAGTTCGACCATATGCTTTCATTAGTTTATTCAAGTACATTGGGGTTTGTAATTGATGATTAATGTTAAGAACGGGGTGTTACTTATATCTCACAAATACACGTGAGCTAATTAATGTTTAAATACTCCCATCCGGGATCGAACCTCCGACATTCAGAACGAGTGTCCAAGCTTAGTGGATTAAAAACTTGGACACTCGTGGGGGTAGGGGGTTGTTTTTGGGTCTATTTACTTATATATATATATATATATATATATATATATAGTGTATATATATATATATATATAATATATATATATATATATATATATATATATATATATATATATATATATATATATATATATATATATATATATATATATATATATATATATATATATATATATATATATATATATATATATATATATATTACACTATATATATATATATATATATATATATATATATATATATTTTATAGTTTACTATAATACTATAATTCCTCTTATAGTTTCAGCGCTAGACCTCCATCAAGTTTAAAGAATACACCCCAAAGCCCCCTTCAAGATCGATTTGTACATTTTTCGGTAGAAAAATGTCCCGGCCGAAGGCCAGTTGCTCCAAGAATTACAGGCTCGCTGTCGCTCGCCAGGAAAAAAATTGTATCGAAAAATATACAAATTTAGCTTTCTGTCTAAAACATTTTATTATTGCCTTGCAGATGTTCGGTAGTGATCCCCATAACTGGTGAGCGCTTCGACAGTTCGCCCGGGTATCTAACGGTGATCTCAGCTGGCGTACCGTCCCCAGGGGGTTCCGGCGACCGGGACAGCCCCCCCAACCTGCTGCCTGTGCCCTCCAAGATCGAGGTGGAAGTAGGAGAGAAGGCCTTCTTGGAGTGTATCACCGACGACATCCACGAACCCGTCCTGCGATGGTCTAGACTTGGTGAGAAGAAAGCCGAGTCGTGGTGTGTGTGTGGGGAGTTAAGCAGATTAGAGATTTTGTCAGTTCTCTTCAAAATCAACTCACAGTCATTACAACTTCGTGGTGTGTTTGTAGGGAGTTAATCAGATGAGAGGATTGGTCACATCACTTTCAAATCAACCCACAGTCAGTTCAACTTCACCTTAAGTCGTGGTGTGTGTGTTGGGAGTCAATCAGATTAGAGGATTGGCTAGATCTCTTCCAAATTAACCCACAGTCATTCAACCACAACTTAAGGGGAGGTTTTTAGTTGGTTCCCTAGACCTCCATCAAGCTTAAAATTACACCCCCTTGAGTCCCATTCAAGATAAATTTGTACATTTTTCGGTAGAAAAATGTTCCGGCCAAAGGCCGGTTCCTCTTAAATTACAGGCTCGCTATCGCTCGCCAGGATAAAATTGACACCTGAATGGCACGAAAGATCTTAATATGGGGTGAAAGTTCTTAAAATCGCTAAAGTAATGGGGCAAACGTTTTATAATATCAAAAGCAATGGGGCTAAACATGAGGGAGAAAGGGGTCAAGAAAAAAATCCCTCGAGTGGAGATCTCCCCTTAAGGGGGTAATGGTTATTTGTTTGGTCTATTGACTTATGTATATGTTTTAGAGATGGACCGAATATTCGTTTCGTATTCGTATGTGCGAATATTCGCTATGTTTTTCAATATTCGTATTCGTATTCGCATTTCCATTCATAGCTACAGTATTTGCAAA
Source organism: Paralithodes platypus (assembly GCA_032716605.1). NCBI lineage: Eukaryota > Metazoa > Arthropoda > Malacostraca > Decapoda > Lithodidae > Paralithodes > Paralithodes platypus. The sequence continues at coordinate 1,827,807 of CM064534.1, read as the reverse complement.
CATGCGAATATTTTCACGAAACCAATAGAAGATATACAAAAATGTAACATATTACATTTTAAAGCGTGCGTTCGCTTGTACGATGTCTGGGAAAGGCACTCTTCTTTATTAAACCCTCTAAGTACCATAGTATGTGAATATTTTTTAAACTAATGGAACTGAAATTGTGTATATCGACTTCCAAACCAATCTGATGATCTCTGAACTTTGAAATAATTGTAATAGTTCCGAAATCTGACCTTGTTCATTATAACGGAATAAATGGTGTTGGTACAATGTTGCCAATGTACCGGCTACCGCTAGATCCAGCGAATCACTTCCATCACTTCCATCTAGCGACATCAAGATGTGATGAATTCTAGCGATATTCAAGTTATATTCCCTATTTTAAGGAATTGTAGTGATTTTTCGATTATTAAAGATTATTCTAGATACTTCAACATATGTGTTCTAGTGACATACAAGTGTTTAGTGTCTGGTGACTATCTAGCGATTTGTCAATGCTATTCTAGCATACAATTGTGCTTTAGTTTATCATGCATTGTTTAATATATTTGCCCTATTTCTCCAGAAGACTTCCTACATGGTATAGTGTATTGTTCTAGTGATAATTAAATATTATACATGGCTATTTTAAGTAGGCTGATGATTATGAAACAGTAATATGCTGGACGATGAGAATACTGTATGTAAACATGTCTCGGATATCACTGATCATTTTTGGCATTTTCTGCCAAAAGCCCAATGGCTAATCATATCAGTGGTGGTAACGAAACACGCGGCTTTACACATTCACATCGTCATTGGCTTCCGGTAATTAATTTCATAGTAATTTAATTAACGTGTGTTGGTGATATAAAAAGAATTACCAGTTCTTGAAGGATGACAATTTCATCCTTCAAGAAATATTGAAATATTCGCTATTCGTATTCGCGAATTTTACCAACAAAAATTCGTATTCGCATTCGCAAATAGTGAAAATTGATATTCGTTCCATCTCTAATATGTTTATTATATAGTTTCAGCGCTAGACCTCCATCAAGTTAAAAAAGAACCCCCCCCCCCCCTCCCCCAGACTCCCCTTCAAGATCAACTTGTACATTTTTGAAGGCCGGTTCCTCCTAGAATTACAGGAATGCTATCGCTCGCCAGGACAAAATTGACGTAGATACAAAACATAAACGATGCTATATATTTCACAAACTTACCATTATTATACAGAGCACTGGAAACACCTAATATACGTACTTACAAGGAGATGGACCCTTATTTTGGTCTATTAATTCATTTATTCCTTTGTCTTAGTTTCCTCCCTATACCTCCATCAAGCTTAGAAAAACACCCCCTAGACCCCCCCCTGAAGATAAATTTATAAATTTTTCGGCAGAAAAATGTCCCGGCCGAAGGCCGGTTCCTCTTACAATATCAGGCTCGCTATCGCTCGCCAGGAAGAAATCGTCACCTAAATGGCACGAAAGGTCTTAAAATTGATAACGAAATGGGGCGAAATGTGTTAAAATCCACAAACTAATGGGCCAAACGTCATATAATCTCAAAAGAAATGGGCTTAACACGATGGAGAAAGGGGACCAGCAAAACGACCCATTTCCCGTTAATTGCATAAAGATCTGCTAAAAACGAGAAAATAAGAATAATGACAAAGTTCCTCATTGACAGCAAACCCCAAAAATGCAAGAAATATTTAATTTTTTTAAAAATCACGCAGCCACAACTTAACTATACTCTGTTTCTTTTCAACTGGCGGTAAATTGCAAAGTTCCCATCAAGATTTCTCAGGTATTTTGAAGATTTTGTAGTGAAATATGGTGGTAATTGTATAAACGTGGTCTGAATATGATGCAGAGTAGTATATCGTGGTTTCAAGTATCGGGAAATTAGCTGCTAAGAGATCCAATTAGCTGCTAAGAGATCCAATTAGCTGCTAAGAGATCCAATTAGCTGCTAAGAGATCCAATTAGCTGCTAAGAGATCCAATTATTTTAAGAGATACCATTACTGCTAAGAGATGTTATGAAGAGAAATGAAACCGACTATAGGATTATAACATTAACCCTTTCAAGCTCTAATACGCGTTTCTGTTCTGTTTCTGGCTACTATTAGACGATTTTATTCAGATTAGTAACGGTATATGGAAGTCAAAGGGTTGATTGAGATAGTATTTACCCTTTAACACCCACAGATACTTCCTAAGCTGCATAAAATCGTCTAATGATCGCCAAAATAAACTGCTGAAAACGCGTCCGAGCTTGAAAGGGTTAATATGTGACGATGCCTTCATTATATGCTCATTGATATAAGCATACGCTCTCGATTCACAATTCCGATCTGTATAAATTTCATGAACAAGCTGATCTACCGGACGAATCGACAGCACCTTGCCCATCTCTCTCTCTCTCTCTCTCGCTATCTCTCTCTCCGTCTCTCTCTCTCGCTCTCGCTATCTCTCTCTCCCTCTCTCTCTCTCTCTCTGTCTCTCTCTCTCTCTCTCTCTCTCTCTCTCTCTCTCTCTCTCTCTCTCTCTCTCTCTCTCTCTCTCTCTCTCTCTCTCTCTCTCTCTCTCCTCACTTTATATATAATTGTGTAATATATTTAATGTGAAGATTGGCCTTTGATATTAATACATGATTGTGTGTTTCTTCCTGGAGATGATGAGCCTATCTTCCGACCCGGAGTGAGCAAGGAGGGTCAGGGGTCACTGGTGTTCCTACAGACCAAGGAACACGATGCCGGAGCCTACAACTGTTCCATTACCAATAAGTTCTACCAGAGACCCACGACACAGGTACGAGGATTAATGGCAGCTACTCAATTTCAGATTTTATGATGTTTGCCCCATTAGTTTGGCGATTTCAAGACCTTTCATCCATTTTCTTTGTCAGTATTAAGACTTTTCGTGTCATTTAGGTGTCGATTTTTCCCTGGCGAGCGATAGTGAGCCTGTAATTAACGAGGAACCGGCCTTTGGCCGGGACCTTTTTCTACCGAAAAATGTATGAATGAATCTACAAGGGGGATCTAATGGATGTTATTTTAAAGTTTGATTGAGGTCTAGGGAGGAAACTAGAATGAAAAAATTTGACTAAAAAGTGCTATCAAGGAGGGTCAGGGGTCACTGGTGTTCCTACAGACCAAGGAACAGGATGCCGGAGCCTGTTCCATTAACAATAAGTTCCACCAGCGACCCACTACACAGGTAAAGCCTTCGCACCATGGCAGCTACTCAATTAAGTTAAGCCAAAGTCAAGGAATTAATTTATATTGGGTGAGACACTGAACATGATGGAGAAGAATCATGCCACGAGACACTGACTGTTCCGTAGAGCTTTACTGCAGAGAGGTAAAGACACTGACTGTTCCGTAGAGCTTTACTGCAGAGAGGTAAAGAGGTGTTTGTCAAGGGGATTGCTGAGGAGGTCGAGGGCCATTTCTCTCGTTTTTTGTTTTATCTTTCTCTCCCTCTCTCTTTGGCTTGTATTCAATCTGCCCCATTCAGCCTACTGTTTTAAGACGTTTACCCCCATCCAGATGTCAATATTTTCCTGGCGAGCGGTAGCGAGCTAGCATATATATATTTTTGTTTTGACAATAAGCTAAATTTGTACATTTTTCGATAGAAAAATTTCTCCGGCGAAGCCGGATTTCTCCATACAATGCTGGTTCGCTATCGCTCGCCAGGAAGAAATCGACACCTGGATGGGTATAAACGTGTTGAAACAGTTGGCTGAATGGGGCCGAATGGATACAAGCCAGAGAAAGAGAGAAAAGGAGAGAAAGATAAAAAACAAGCAGGTGACCCCCCTTGACGAGCCCTCAAGAAGCTGATAAAATATACTTTGAAAAATACACCGATTGAAAATATAAACACCATATGAGGAGGAAGATGATCACTTTATTGACAACGTTTCGCATATTGGCCTGATGAAGCTATATGCGAAACGTTTTATATTCATCCTAAACGTTGTCGATACAGTGTTCCTCTCCTCATACGGTGGTGGTGTTGTTGACATTCATCCTCAAAGAAGCTACACTTCAAATTTTCCCCATAGGTTAAGGGGTCAAGAAAAAAATCCCTCAAGTGGAAATCTCCCCTTAACCCCTTGAAGCTCTGACGCGTTTTAGCAGTTTATTTTGGCTATCATTAGACGATTGTATGCAGCTTAGGAAGGATCTGTGGGTATTAAAAGGGTAAATACTATCTCAATCAACCCTCTGACTTCCATATACCGTTACTAATCTGAATAAAATCGTCTAATAGTAGCCAGAGACAGAACAGAAACGCGTATTGGAGCTTGAAAGGGTTAAAATATATCTTTTTTTTTTCCACTCACCCTAGATCCTGGACTTGGTGGTGCAGAAACCTCCAACCATCGACCTCTCCATGACCACCTCCAACCCCAAACCTCGCGAACTGTCTTTCCCTGGCTTGTATCCATTCGGCCCCATTCAGCCAACTGTTTTACGAAGTTTATCCCCATCCAGGTATCGACATTTTCCTGGCGAGGCCGGATTTCTTCATACAATGCTGGCCTGCTATCGCTTGCTAGGAAGATATCGACATCTGGATGAGAGTTCCAGTGCATTACCACACCACACCGAAATGCCAAAAAAATACCCTCATTGTTCCTTGGTTTAATAGCATTGTATGAATATTCCCATATTCAAAATATGTTACAGGGGGCAATGCCTAGTGAGTTAATTGCTCAATAGGTGGCGTTCTGAGAGTGAGGGTCCGACTGTGGGGGGTGAGACCGTGAAGCACAGAGGCGAAGCTGCTTCAGAAGATGAAGTTACTTCGAGCCGGGGTGCTTCGCATGTCTCACTCCCTAGACTGGAACAAGACCTCACGGGCCTCACCGTGTTCAGCGGTGTAGTGTAAAGGCTCTCAGCCTATGCCCAAGAGGGAGTAGTTGGAATATAGAAAAAAAAAAAAAAAAAAAAAATCTTAAAGCAGTAGGCTGAATGGGGCCGAATGAATACAAGCCAAAGAGAGAGGGAGAGAAAGAGAAAAAAGCTAAGTGGGCTCCCTTAAAATACCTCCTTTCCATTTTCCCCACCAGATCCTGGACTTGGTGGTGCAGAAACCCCCGACTATCGACCTCTCCATGACCACTTCCAACCCCAAGCCTCGACAACTGTTCAGCCCACTCAGCAACGGAGAGTCTGTGCGGATAGTGTGCAAGACGAGTGGTATCCCTCCCCCAACCACCCACTGGTACAAAGATGGCCAGATCCTGAACCAAACCAGCCGATATGTAATCAGGGAAGTCGTTAGCACCAAAAATTCGACGGTGGCGGAATTGGCCATTTTGAATTTGATGCTGAATGATATGGTGAGTTAATTTTTTTTTTTTTTTCCCCGTTTTTTTTTTTTTTTTTTCGTGTTTCTGGTCTCCCTTCTGAATGATATAGTGATTTTTTTTTTTTTTTTTTAAAGGGGGATATGGGTCGTTTTCTGGTCCCCTTTCTCCCTCGTGTCAACCCCCATTTATTTTGAGAGTAGAAGATGTTCCCTCCCCCCACAAGTTTGGCGATTTTAACAGCTTTTGTCCCATTTCGCTGTCAATTGTAAGACCTTTCGTGCCAATTAGGTGTCGATTTGTTCCTGGTGAGCGATAGCGAGCCTGAAATGTTAAGAGGAATCAGCCTTCGGCCGGGACATTTTTCTACCGAAAAATGTAAAAATTGATCTTGAAGCAGGGTCTAGGGGGTGTATTTCTAAGCTTTGATGGACGTCTAGCGAGGGACTAAGAAATAATGGAATAAATGAATTAATAGAAATAATGGAATAAATGAACTAATAGAAATAATGGAATAAATGAATTAATATAAATAATGGAATCCATGAATTAATAAGCCCATCTCCCCATATTAACCCCCTGAAGATTGTGACGCATGTTGACAGTTTATTCTGGCTATCATTAGACGATTGTATACAGCTTAAGGGGGGTGACCTGCTTTTGTTCTCTCCTTTTCTATCTTTCTCTGGCTTGTATCCATTTGGCCCCATTCAGCCTACTGTTTTAAGACGTTTATCCCCATCCAGGTGTCAATTTTTTACTGGTGAGCGGTAGCGAGCCACCATATATATATATATATATATATATTTTACAGCAGGCTAAATTTGTACATTTTCGATAGAAAAATTTCTCCGGCGAATCCGGATTTCTGGCTCGCTATCGCTCGCCAGGAAGAAATCGACACCTAGATGGGGATAAACGTCTTAAAATAGTTGGCTGAATGGGGCCGAATGGATACAAGCCAGAGAAAGAGAGAAAAGGACAGAAATAACAATAAGCAGGTCACCCCCCTTAAGAAGGATCTGTGGGAATTATAAAGGTAAAGACTGTCTCAATTAACCCTCTGACTTCCATAGACCTTTTCTAATCTGAGTAAAATAGTCTAATAATATCCAGAAAATAAGTATTATAATATTAATATTATTATTATTAATATTAGTAGTAGTAGTAGGATTATTATTATTATTATTATTATTATTATTATTATTTATTATTGTTATTATATTTATTATTATTATATTATTGTTATTATTATTATTATTATTGTTATTATTATTATTATTATTATTATTATTATTATTATTATTATTGTTATTATTATTATTATTATTATTATTATTATTATTATTGTTATTATTATTATTATTATTGTTATTATTATTATTATTATTATTGTTATTATTATTATTATTATTATTATTATTATTATTATTATTATTATTATTATTATTATTATTATTATTATTGGTTATTATTATTATTATTATTATTATTAGTAGTAGTAGTAGGAGTAGTATTATTTATTATTATTATTATTATTATTATTATTATTATTATTAGTAGTATTAGTAGTAGTATTATTATTAGTATTATTATTATTATTATTATTATTGTATTAATATTGATATTATTATATTATTATTATTGTTATGTTTATTATTTATTATTATTATTGTTATTATTATTATTATTATTATTATTATTATTAACATTAGATTACCATAGAGCAATTGACCACTTGCGAGTTTCAGGCTATAAGGAAGCTAGAGCCGTGAACATCGATAATAAAGACCACTGCAATGATAATGTGGGTTTCTGATGGATAAATTGTATAACCAATTTAGTTTCATGCATCTATAAAAATGTATTATGACTGTATTTTAGCTGATCATTCTGCTAAATATTGATGGCTACGGCTCCAACTTCCTTATAGACCATAACTCGCAAGTGGATAATTGGCAGTGTATAAGTACATGTGGTTTAGTTTAAGGGGAGATTTCCACTTGAGGGATTTTTGTCTTGACCCCTTTCTCCCTCATGGTTAGCCCCATTGATTTTTATATTTTAAGACGTTCGCCCCATTAGTTTGGCGATTTTAAGAACTTTCGCCCCATTTCTGTCAATTCTAAGACTTTTCGTTCCATTTATGTGTTGATTTTTTCCTGGCGAGCGATAGCGAGCCTGCAATTTAGGAGGAACCGGCCTTTGGCCGGGAAATTTTTCTACCGAAAAAATTACAAATTTATCTTGGAAGGGGGTCTAGGGGCTGTAATGTTAAGCTTGATGGAAGTCTAGCAAACTAACTAAACACCTCCCCTTAATATGCAGTATTCGAGAATGCATAATATATCGTAGGCTTGTGCATAGCCTACATCTTTAAATGTCTTGATAGCATAATGCTAAGTGTGCGGAATTTCGGTATGAGTTTCCTAGGTTCGAGTCCTTGGAGTACCACACGCATTTATTACTTTCATTGATTTCACTAGTTAGGTTTATTTGTAAATTAATTGGTGGGTTGGTGAAAACAAATGTGAAATTTTTCATATTCATATTATTATTATTATTATTTTTATTATTATTAGTATTATTATTATTATTATTATTATTACTATTACAATATTTTCCAGGGTGTCTATCAATGCATCAGTGAGAATCGTGGAGTCGGGGTGGCATCCGAAGCCTTCTACCTGAACATCCTAATCCCGCCCGACATGCCCGACCCCCCGACCAACCTCCTGCTCAACCAAACCTCCTACCAATCCCTCCTGATACAATGGACGCAGCCCGAGGGAAAACCCAACGCTTCCCAGGTCGACGGATATATTGTGCATTTCAAGGAAGTTGGTAAGCTTATTTTTTTTAGTCTCCATCAAGCTCAAAGAGAGGTTGCAAGACGAGGAGGTCAGGGAAGAGTTCAAGAGAGCAGTAGAGAAACGACTAGGTAGGTTTGACCTGGAAGGTATGGAGGAAGTGGAGGAGGTGAGCAAAATGTTTAAGGCAGAGAACTGTGCCAGCATGTGAGGAGGTGTGTGGAGTAATGAGAAGAGGGAGAGGAGTGAAGGGTGCAGCATGGTGGACTGAAGAGGTAAAAATAGCTGTTGAAGACAAGAAAATAGCATATAAAGAGTGGTTGGGTAGTAGGCCAGAGGGAATGAAGATTTGGAGAGACAGAAAAGAGCGAGGTACATGGAGAAAAAGAGAGTGGTGAAGAGAGTAGTGAAGGAAAGTAAGAGAAGACCAGATGAGGACTTCAACGAAGAAGAGAAGTAGTGGAGGAGGAGGTGGGGATCAGGAGGTCAAAAGTGTGGGAAGCCATGAATAGAGTAAAGTTGGGGAAAGCACCAGGAACAGATGGAGTGTGTGGGTAAATGTTGAGGTATGGTGGTGAGATAGTGATCGAATGGATATGGAAAATGTGCAAACTAGCATGGGAGAAGGGGAGTGCACCTGATGACTGGAAGACAGGCATAATAGTCTCCCTATATAAGGATAAAGGGGAAAGAGGAGTGTGTGGTAACCACCGAGGTAGATGCCTTTCAAGCATAGCAGGGAAGGTGTACCGTAGGGTAGTGATTGAGAGAGTGAGAGTGAGAACGGAGAAATGGATAGGTGACGAGCAGGGCGGGTTTAGGAAGGGAAGAGGATGTGTAGATTAGATATTTGCCCTGAAATGTGTTGTGGAAAAATATCTGGAGAAGGGAAATACACTGTTCTCAACCTACCGGATCGGACATAAAGAAATCCGAACTAACGAACGTAACGTAACGTCAATCTATTTTCTTACAACTATATTCCCTGGCAGACCCTTCCCAAATGGTAGACATATTAGCTTGATTAAACTATGCATTAAGGGGAGTGACCTGCCTTTTATCTCTCCTTTTCTCTCTTTCTCTGGCTTGTATCCATTCGGCCCCATTCAGCCTACTGTTTTAAGACGTTTATCCTCATCCAGGTGTCGATATTTTCCTGGCGAGTGGTAGCGAGCCAGCATATTATTCAAACGTTTTGACAGCAGACTAAATTTGTACATTTTTCGATAGAAAACAGTCTCCGGCGAAGCCGGATTTCTCCATATAATGCTGGCTCGCTGTCGCTCTCCAGGAAGATATCGACACCTGGATGGGGATAAATGTCTTAAAACAACAGGCTGAAAGGAGCCAAATGGATACAAGCCAGAGAAAGAGATAAATTTAAAAGGCGAAACAAAAGCAGGTCACCCCCCTTAAGTAGAAATATTAACATGATTAAACTATACATTAAACCTGTATTTTTCTCCACCAACAGGATCAGACATAGAGAAATCCGAACTAACGAACGTAACTTCCGTGAACCTCTCTCTGCTGAACCCGTTTACGAGTTACTCCGTCTACGTTCGGGCGTTTAGCATCGACCCCAGCGCCCAGTTCGCCAACATTGGAGAGCCTTCGGAAACCAAAGTGTTTCGGACTTTGGCTGACTGTGAGTATATATTTATATGTATTTATATACAGTAACCCCTTCTGTACCGGTAACGTCTTTTATTTATATACAATAACCCCTTCTGTACCGGTGACGTCTTTTATTTATATACATTAAGGGGAGATTTCCACCTGGAAGATTTTTTTCTGGACCCCTTTCTCCCTCATGTTTAGCCCCATTGCTTTTGAGATTTTAAGACGTTCGCCCTAGTAGTTTGGACATTTTAAGACATTTTGCCCCATTTCTGTCAATTTTAAGACCTTTCGTGCCATTTAGGTGTCGATTTTTTCCTGGCGAGCGATAGCGAGCCTGTATATTAAGACCAACCGGCCTCCGGCCGGGACATTTTTCTACCGAAAAATGTACAAATTTATCTTGAAAGGGGGTCTAGGGGGTGTAATTTTAAGCTTGATGAAAACATAGGGAACAAACTAAATACCTCCCCTTAACCCCTTCTGTACCGGTAACGTCTTTTATTTATATACATTAACCCCTTCTGTACCGGTAACGTCTTTTATTTATATACAATAACCCCTTCTGTACCGGTGACGTCTTTTATTTATATACAATAACCCCTTCTGTACCGGTAACGTCTTTTATTTATATACAGTAACCCCTTCTGTACCGGTAACGTCTTTTATTTATATACAGTAACCCCTTCTGTACCGGTAACGTCTTTTATTTATATACATTAACCCCTTCTGTACCGGTGACGTCTTTTCAATAACCCCTTCTGTACCGGTGACGTCTTTTCAATAACCCCTTCTGTACCGGTGACGTCTTTTTTATATTTTACTCTACCTATATTTAGACTATTTTGTGCACTTTAACCCTTTCACGCATTTATGACGCAGAGGTTGCCAGATTAGCAATAAGCAATAGAGTTCTCTCACTCTTATAATTACCTCTCCAAAATTAGTTTTCTGCCCACAGCTAACTCAAAGACAACTGTAGAGGTTGAAGTAACTAAACTAAAGGTTTCTAAATACCCCTGATGGTAACAAAGGCCTTAAAGTATCCCCAATAGGGTCAAAATCGCGTCATATGTCGAAGAGGGTTAAGAAGGACCCTTGGTAGTAAAACGGGTCAAGTGAGATAGTTCAAGGTTCTTTTTAAGCTGCATATAATCGTCTGATAGCAGCCAGATTAAAGTTAAACACACTTCATCGGTACTGAAGGGGTTAAACCAAAATATTGTTAGTGTTCCATTTTCAATTTACCACAATCTTTCCAAAGCTGCGTCATATTGTCTGTTGATAATTGCAATATGATTAATGGGAGGTTTTTAATGGGAGGTTTTTAATGGGAGGTTTTTAGTTGATTCCCTAGACTTCCATCAAGCTTAACATTACAGCCCCTAGACCCCCTTTCAAGATAAATTTGTAAATATTTCGGTAGAAAAATATCCCGGCCGAAGGCCGGTTCCTCTTAAATTACAGGCTCGCTATCGCTCGCCAGGAAAAAATCGACACCTAAATGTCAGGAAAAGTCTTAAAATTGACAGAAATGGGGCAAAAGTTCTTAAAATCGCCAAACTAATGGGGCGAACGTCTTATAATATCAAAAGCAATGGGGCTAACCATGAGGGAGAAAGGGGTCAAGAAAAAAATCCCAAAAGTTAAAACGTTTTTCATTGTAGGCTGACAGTGGCTTATATCTTTAAGGGGAGACGAGTCGCTTTTCTGGACCACCTTCTCCCTCATCTTTAGACCCATTAGTTTGGCGATTTTATGAACTTTCGCCCCATGTCTGTCAATTTTATGAACTTTCGCCCCATGTCTGTCAATTTTAAGACCTTTCCTGTCAATTAGGTCTCGATTTTTTCCTGGCGAGCGATAGCGAACCTGTAATATAAGAGGAATCGGCCTTCGGCCAGGACATTTTTCTACCGAAAAATGTACAAATTAATCTTGAAAGGGGGTCTAGGGGCTGTAATGTTAAGCTTGATGGAAGTCTAGCGAACTAACTAAAAACCTTCCCCTTAAGGGGAGGTATTTAGTTTGTTCCCTAGACCTCCATCAACCTTAAAATTACACCCCCTCGAGTCCCTTTCAAGATAAATTTGTACATTTTTCGGTAGAAAAATGTCCCGGCCAAAGGCCGGTTCCTCTTAAATTACAGGCTCGCTATCGCTCGCCAGGATAAAATAGACACCTGAATTGCACGAAAGGTCTTAATAGGGGGTGAAAGTTCTTAAAATCGCTAAACTAATGGGGCAAACGTTTTATAATATCAAAAGCAATGGGGCTAAACATGAGGGAGAAAGGGGTCAAGAAAACAATCCCTCAAGTGGAGACCTCCCCTTAAATGAATCCAATAGTATTTCAGCTGATGTATAAATAAATGAATCCTACCCCTACGCTCTCCACATGTCCAACGTCACCATCGATATTCTGTGTGGTATTATCTAAGTGAAGCATAACTATTATATTCTTTTACGTTTTATTTTATTATTTATCAAGGGAGGTAGTCGCTTTTTCTGGACCTCCTTCTCTCTCGCTCATGTTTTGCATAACGGTTTTGAGATTTTAAGACGTTCGGCCCATTAGTTTGTCGATTTTGAGACCTTTCGCCTCATTTCTTTGTCAATATTAAGACCTTTCGTGCCATTCAGGTGTCGATTTTTTCCTGGCGAGCGAAAGCGAGCCTGTAATTTTAGGAGGAACCTGCTTTCAGCCGGGAAATTTTTCTACCGAAACATGTACAAATTTATCTTGAAGGTGGGTCTAGGGAGTGTTAAATTACAGGCTCGCTAAATGAATCATATATTCTTTCAACTAATCTATAAACATTTCCCACCCAGATGCTCTCCACATGCCGAACGTAACCATCAACATTCTCTCACCGACCGCCATGCGAACCAGTTGGAAGATTCTGGCGTTGAAGGATGCTCGGGGAACGATAGTGGAGCAACAACTTCAATGGCGACGGAAATTCACCAAGAACCACTATTACGAACAAGCTGTCTTCGATAACGCGACTACCCAGTACATTATCGACAGTAAGTATGGTGGTCGGGGGCCGGGGGAGTACTGGAGGGACCTTGGTGATCCCTGGTCTCTGGGTCTTCTCCTGGATGACCTAGATACGTGTGAATTTGTATTTTGTTTTTGTGTGTTCATTGTTTTCTGCTGTGTTGTCCCTAATCTGGCTCTGTCTTGAGTCGGCCACACCCCCAAAAAAAAGAAAAAACAAAAAGAAGAGAAAAAAACAAAAAAAAGGAAAAGTGTGGATTGGGCCTGAGTATATAGATAGAAAGATAGAAGTATGGTGATCTTGGCCCCATTCATTGTTCTTTCCACTCACTTAAACATTACGCTTTCCATAATGCAGTTGCGTCGAGTACATGATTAGATTGATATCGAAAATTTGAAAATGGATATTAGTTGTGATCGTGTATTCAACCTTTAAAATGTGTTGGTGGTGTAATGGTTTAGGTGCTTATGTGCTGGGTGTGGTGTCCCGAGTTCGAATCCCGGGAGAACTATATGCTTTCATTAGTTTATTCAAGTACATTGGGGTTTGTAATTGATGATTAGTGTTGAGAATGTGGTTAGGTTACGTTAGGTTAGGTCAGGTCAGGTTAGGTCAGGGCTAACCTAACCTAACCTAATCCTTTAGTAAAAAAAAGGGTAGGTTAGGTTAGGAGCTATCCCCCCCCCCCCGCCAAAGGCGGCTTTCTAGGGCCTTTCCTAGCTGATGCTGAGAGGATTGGGTTCTAGTCATGTGGTGATGGGCTGGTCTATCAGAGTGAGAGCTGAGCGATCTCTGCCATACCCATAGCTTACTCTGACTGTACCTTTTACTTATATATCTTCTAGATCTCAAGTGACGGCGTCTTTTCCGTGGATTGACCTCTCTACTGCCAACCTAAAAGTTGGCAGATTGAGAGCCACAGCATCACATTTTTCCCTTGCCCCTCAACTTTCCCTTCATAATTGCTGAGGGGCACAGGGCCTTGGGTTGGGCTTTGGTTTCCCGGGCGTTTCCGTGCCCTCCTCAGCTCCCTGCCTTAGAGTGGCTTCGGTCACCCAGGCTTTGTTAGTGGTAAGCAGGAGGGTTTTGTGGGGGTGCTCGTTTATGGCCTTGGCCTTGCTCGGTACCTTGAGGCTGTTCGGCCAGGCAGCCTGGGGAACAACAACAACAACAACAACCTAACCTAACCTAACCTAATCTAATCCTTTAGTAAACAAAATTGGCTGTCGATAACAGGAAAGTACCGTAAGTATTATGGTCCTGGGTCTCTGGGTCTTCTCCTGGGTGACCTAATTGACCACTTGCGAGTTTCGGTCCATAAGGAATATGGAGCTGTAGACATTGATAATTAACAGAATGATCACCTTAATTGCGGTTGTAGTGCTTATATAAATACATAAAACCCAATTCAACACACTGAAACCTACATTATTGTTGTATTTCTATTTAATATCGTTGTTTATGGCTCCAACTTCCTTATAGCCTGAAACTCGCAAGTCGTCAATTATGGTCCTAGGTCTCTGGGTCTTCTCACGGGCGACCTACACTCGGTTTCATTTCATCTGACGCTAACTTACAATGTTCTGATATCAATTACTCAACTAATTAATTATTTATCATCCATTACACACCCCAATGTACAGTCGCGCTAATAAGTGATGCTCGGCACCAAGTATGTTTCGATCAATAATTGGTATCAGCAATATCTAAGCTTAATTTCTTCATATCAAGTGAACTATACAAACATGTTCCTACACTTACCCACCCTATTCAACATCTGACAGACATTAATACAGCACAGAGCAAGCCAAACGTAATGACAGCTGGGTAATGACTTATTAGCGCGATCATACTTGAATATAATAATGAAAGCATAATAGGTCCTCCTGGGATTCGAACTCAATTACTCAATTACGCAACTAATACGAAAAATTTAAAAAGTAGTATGGAGATAATTATGAAAACTTGGTATTTTTATAGGATGCAGGAATATAACAGTTGGTTAGAGTTCCAATAATTATATAGTTGGTTAGAGTTCCAATTATTATCGATGAAACAGTTGGTAAAGCCGGTATCACACGAGAGCTTTTATAGTCAACATTCGATGATCAACATTTTTCTGGCAACATTTCTGGAATATTTTGCACTGGTGTCGGAAACTAGACTGATGATAGATGAACTTGGGTGACAGAATTATGTTAAATGTTTACCTTATGAGCTGCCAGACCAGTGTTATGGATAAATGTTGAGTGAAAAAGCGTTCGTGTGATACCGGCTTAAGATGAATATAAACTCAGTGGTCTGGTTAAACTAATTCTAAAAAAAAAAAAAAAAAAAAATGGCGTCAGTTGAAATGAAACCGACTTATAGATGTGCGTAAGTTATTTGGTTTTCTTTTTGTGTTTTGTTCCGGGCTCTGTCTCTGTCTCCTTGATAATGCTACTACTCTACTTGATAGTGAAAGTCAAAATATACATATTGTATATTTCATGTTTTGGCTGAATGATTATGTAGAAAATGTCATGAAACCAATTTGTGCATTGTAAAGTTTCGCTCATGTATTAAGGGGAGGTTTTTAGTATGTTTCCTAGACTTCCATCAAGCTTGAAATTTCACCCCCTTGACCCCCTTTCAAGATAAATTTGTACATTTTTCGGTAGAAAAATGTCCCGGCCGAAGGCCGATTCCTCTTAAATTACAGGCTCGCTATCGCTCGCCAGGATTTTGTTTACACCTAAATGGGACGAAAGGTCTTAAAATTGACAGAATGGGGCGGAAATTCTTAAAAATCACCAAACTAATGGGGCAAATGTCTTAAAATCTCAAAAGCAATAGGGCTAGACATAAGGGAGAAAGGGGTCAAGAAAAAAGTCCCTCAAGTGGAAATCTCCCCTTAAACGTGTCTACAGTGCATTCATTCGACATATATCGACAGGCCCCGCCCGCTTCCACCAGCGCCGTAGACGAAGTAGAGCTTATCATACCGCAATCTCCGACAAGTCACTTGTCACCTTACCACGGAGCTGATAAGAGCTCAAAGTAAAATTAATTATACGATGTAAGAGCGCTTTAATACATGCATATTTGCAGTTACTCTTTACTATACAATATTACCATATACCATTGTACAGAAAAGTAAACTCCATTACCATTGTTTTACCTCGTCTACTTGGGCAGAGCAGAGGTAGGCAATTATTAAGCTAGGCCTAGCGAGCGACTGCTTTTAGTTGTATAGGGTACCGTCATGCCTCCCCCTCCCTTGTCTGTGTGCCTCAGTCTCCCTCCCTCTCTCTCTCTCTCTCTCTCTCTCTCTCTCTCTCTCTCTCTCTCTCTCTCATATTGTGAAGTGATTACATTTTTGCTGATCAGTCAACTTGTGTAGATCATAATTTTGTGATTCATTTAGCCGCCAATAATGACGTTTCCAGGGTGTACCACGAGGAGCACCACCACATCAACTGGCTCAGTGTTCTCCTTATCAAAATACTTGAATACATTTAATACAATATTCCTGGCTTGACTGACAAGTCGGGGAGAACCAGCAGGTCTGCCAGGGGTATGGGCAGGAGACGCCATCTTCCCCCTTCAGAAGACGGAGGGAACTGAACTGACGTTTGAATGACAGCGCATTGACAGTTGAGAGAGAAGACACCAGCGTTGCCAATGTAGCTACCTTACCGCTAGATCTAAAAGTATTTACTTGAACAAGGGAATGGAGCTGTTAAAGACAGGCTCCAGTCTTAACATTTCTTTCTCACTCGTTGATGTAGAAAGGTAGATGGCTTTGTAGGCCATTTTTAATAATTTAAATTGATAAATAAATATTGACTTGATCTAGCGGCAATATTTTACACCTAGCAATAAGAATGCTGGCTATACTCCGAATCTTTTAGCACATGTTATCAATATTGGAGTAATATTTTAGCAATATTAGGTAGGCATTTACTAGTTTGTATTCTTCTAGTTACTTCTGCAAACATTAAATAATATTTTTGTGCTGATTTGGTAACTCTGTTACCTCGCACAGTCATGCCAGCCGTATGAAAACGGTTGGGGAAGCGGGCGGGGCCGTCGATATATGTCGAATGAATGCACTGTAATTTTCCTGTAAAAATATGAAAGGCAATTCAAGCTATGTATTCCTTCCTTTCCTTCAACTTTTAGCTGGCATACAAATCATCCTTATGAGTACTTTATCTGCTAAGTTAATTAATCTTTTCTTGACCACTCTCTTCCCACTAGATCTAATGCCCAATAAATGGTACGAGGTTCGAGTCTTGGTGAAAACTCTAAACTAAACAATCTTTCTTCCCACTAGATCTAATGCCCAACAAATGGTACGAGGTTCGAGTCTTGGTGAAAACAGAGCGCGGGTACCCTCCACACACCGGGCAGCTAGAGTGGGTATCTATGCAGATGCCCAAACCTCAGCACAAGGATCGCAAACCCTTCGACGTTCACTTGTCCGTATTTGACGACAAGCCGACAGAAATATTGGTGGGTATTCTTTGTTTAAGAGGGCTCCATTCGACCCCATTCAGCCTACTGTTTTAAGACGTTTATCCCCATTCAGGTGTCGATTTTTTCCTGGCGAGCGGTAGCGAGCCAGCATATTTTTAAAACAAATTTGACAGCAAGCTAAATTTGTACATTTTTCGATAGAAAAATTTCTCCGGCGAAGCCGGATTTCTTCATACAATGCTTGCGAGCGATCGACACCTGGATGGGGATAAACGTCTTAAAACAGTAGGCCGAATGGGGCCGAATGGATACAAGCCAGAGAAAGAAAGAAAAGGAGAGAAAAAAGCAGGATCGCAACGCCTTCGACGACGTTCACTTGTCCATGTTTGACGACAAGCTTACGGAAATATTGGTGGGTATCATTTGTATAAGGGAACCGACCTGCTTTGTTCTATCTCTCTCCCTCTCTCTCTCTCTGGATTGTATCCATTCCTTGCTCTTCACCCTACTCTCTCTTACATATGCCTAATATCATAATCTCTTCTAAGGATGTACTTTCTGCCCTCTTTGAGCTTAATACTAACAAGGCGTAACGGGTCGTATGGTATTCCTCCTGTTGTATTACAAAACTACTCTTCCATGCTGACACCCTGCCTAGGTAAACTCTTCTGTCTGCCTTTCCTCTAACATCTTTCCTTCTTGCTATAATTTTGCTCTCATTCAACCTGTCCCAAAGAAGGGTGACCACTCTCGACCCTCCAACTTTCATCCAGTTGCTCTCATTTCTTGCATCTCTAAAGTGTTTTTAAATTATTCTTAATATAAAATTTCTTAAGCTTTCATCTTCCCATAATCACCTCTTCGCCAGTATGGTTTCCTTATGGGGTGCTCTACTGGTGATCTTTCTTATCTAAATAATTCTTTGTCATCTTCCTTTTGGGACTTCGGTGAGATCTTCTCTATTGCGCTAGACATATCGAAAGCCTTCAATAAAGTCTGGCACAAATATCTAATTTCAAAGCTACCCTCCTTCGGTTTCTATCCCTCCATCTGTGCCTTTGTCTCAAATTTCCTTTCTGGTCGTTACATAGCTGCAGTTGTGGTTGGCCATCGCTCACTTCCTCAACCTATCAACTCCCATGTTCCTCAGGGTTCTGTCCTGTCTCCATTTCTCATTCTAGTATCCATTAATAATCTTCTCAACTGTACCCCCAGTCCTATCCTTTCATATATTGATGACTCTACCTTACACTATTCAACTATTACAATAATAATTGGGCGGGTGCCCAACCCCGAAAAGGGTTGAAATAGGGGAGCTATCCCCCTGCCAAAGGCAGCTTTCTAGGGCCTTTCCTAGCTGATGCTGAGAGGATTGGGTTCTAGTCATGTGGTGATGGGCTGGTCTATCAGAGTGAGAACTGAGCGATCTCTGCCATACCCATAGCTTACTCTGACTGTTCCTTTTACTTATATATTTTCTAGATCTCAAGTGACGGCATCTCTTGCGTGGATTGACCTCCTAATCTACCAAGATTGGAAGCCAAAGCGTCACATCTTTCCTTTGCCCTTCAACTTTCTCTTCATAATTGCTGAGGGGCACAGGGCCCTGGGTGGGGCTTTGGTTTCCCGGGCGTTTCCGCGCCCTCCTCAGCTCCCCGCCATGGAGTGGCTTCGGTCACCCAGGCTTTATTGTGGTCGGCAGGGAGGGTTCTGTGGGGGCGCTCGGTTATAGCCTTGGCCTTGCTCGGGGCCTTGGGGCTGTTCGGCCAGGCAGCTTGGGGAAAAACAACAACAACAACAACAATAATCAATCTTCTTCAGAGCTCTCTCAGTGTATACCCCCTCCCTTACTGAGAGTGGGGGACACCCACCTTTTAACACACTCCCACCCCTATTCTGTCCAACTCTCAAACCCAAGATTTTGCCAGTCTTTCTTCTACTCAACAAACAAGCTTTGGAAGTCTCCCTCAATCTGCTTTTCCCTCATACTATGACTTATGTTACATCTCTCTCGCTATTCTACTGCTACTACAATACTCAGTGTTCCTCAGAGCTCTCTCAGTGTATACCACCTCTACTTAGGGTACGTAATACCCGTCTTGCAACACAATCCCACCCCTACTCTGTGTAACTCTCCGACTCAAGAGTGAAACGATACTCCCAATCTTTCTTTTATTCAACAGCTGAGCTCTGGAACTCTCTTCCTGAATCCATCTTTCCTTCATCCTATGACTTCTATCTATCTATCTATTGCCTGACGCTGCGATCCCCGAGGGGGTGGCCACGAACGAACCTCCCCCATGCACCTCTGTCCCCAGTCAGTCGACGCCCCTCCTCCCAACCAGCACCGCCTTCATCCATATACTTCCTCACTCCATCCTTCCACCTCTCATTCGGTCTACCTCTCCCTCTCCGTCCCTCCACCTCGCTCTCGTACACCCTCTTAGTCATTCTCTCGCTTTCCATACGTTCCATGTGGCCGAACCATCTCAAGTTGTTCCTTTTCACACTTTCCAGCACATCTACCTCCACACCACACCTCCTTCTTACTTCCTCATTAGTCTGTCTATCCCTCCATGTAACTCTGCACGCACTTCTTAAGTAATTCATTTCCACTGCTCTCACTCTTGGTCTGAGTCTCTCAACCAACGTCCATGCTTCGCTTCCGTACGTCAGTGTCGGGATTACGACACTGTCATGCAAGGACTTCTTCACTTCCATACTGACCACCCTATTTCTTGTTACTGCTTTCAGCATTCCTACAACCCTCTTCCCCTGTTGTACCCTCTCCCACACTTCTTCATCCATAGTCCCATCTTTACTCAACACACTGCCCAGATACTTAAAATAGTTAACGATCTCCATAGCCTGACCGTTCAGCTTCACCTCACACTCTGTGACTTCACCCCTTTCGAAGACCATAACCTTGCTCTTCCCCGCATTTACCTTCAAATTCCGTTTTCCACACACTGTTCCAAACTCATTTACCAGACCCTGCAACTCCCATTCATTATCACTCATCAGAACTGTATCATCCGCAAACAGCAGTATAGGTAGCTTCCACTCAATTCCCTCCCTTTTCAGCGATACACCAACATCCACTGCTCTTGATAGTATTTCTTTCATGACTCCATCCATATATACAGTAAACAACCACGGGAGCATCACACACCCCTGTTTCAAACCAACATTTAGGTCAAAGAACTCGCTCTGCTCACTCTCCACACGTACTGCCGCCTTTGCACCCTCATACATGCTCTTCACTGCTTTCAGCAACTTGCCATCTACTTCGTATATTCTAAGTACTTTCCACAAACCTTCTCTATCCACTCTGTCATAGGCCTTCTCCAAGTCCATAAAGGCAACATACACCTTTTGTTTCTTCTCCAGATATTTCTCCACAACACAATTCAGGGTAAAAATCTGATCTACACATCCTCTTCCCTTCCGAAAACCTCCCTGCTCGTCGCCTATCCATTTTTCCCTTCTCACTCTCCCTCTCTCAATCACTACCCTACTGTATACCTTCCCTACTACGCTTAGAAGACATATTCCTCGGTGGTTGCCACACACTCCTCTTTCCCCTTTGCCCTTATATAGGGGGACTATTATGCCAGTCTTCCAGTCATCAGGTACACTCCCCTTCTCCCATGCTATGACTTAAATTGCTTCAAACTCTGTGTCCAGACAAAAAAGATTTGTTTTTATGTATATACTGTATATACAGTATATATATATATATATATATATATATATATATATATATATATATATATATATATATATATAACCAAAAATAACCACTACCCCTTTAAACTTGCGGTGATGGGCTGGTCTATCAGAGTGAGAACTGAGCGATCTCTGCCATACCCATAGCTTACTCTGACTGTTCCTCTTACTTATATATTTTCTAGATCTCAAGTGACGGCGTCTCTTCCGTGGATTGATCTCCCAATCTGCCAACCTAGTGATTGGCAGATTGGAAGCCAAAGCGTCACATTTTGCCTTTGCTCCTCAAATTTCTCTTCATAATTGCTGAGGGGCACAGGGCCCTGGGTGGGGCTTTGGTTTTCCGGGCGTTTCCGCATCCTCCTCAGCTCCCCGCCATGGAGTGACTTCGGTCACCCAGGCTTTATTGTGGTAGGCAGGGAGGGTTCTGTGGGGGCGCTCGGTTATGACCTTGGCCTTGCTCGGGGCCTTGGGGCTGTTCGGCCAGGCAGCCTGGGGAACAGCAACAACAACAAAACAACTTGCTATATATTTCCAGGTTGAATGGCACCTGAGCGAGCAACTAGCGGTGACGGTAATAGAATACGAGGTGACTTACAACTACACCCCTACCATGGTGCCGGAAGTACGGAATATCGCCGCTGCCAGATCATCGCTCACTTTGGATAACTTACGTGGGTATCAGTGACAAGTTAATTTGTTGTTAACCCCTTGGAGCTCTGATGCGTTTAAGCAGTTTATTTTTGACTATCATTAGACGATTTTATCCAGCTTAGGAAGGATCTGTGGGTATTAAAAGAGTAAAGACTATCTCAATCGATCCTCTGACTTCCATATACCCTTCCTAATCTGAATAAAAATCGTCTGATAATAGCCAGAAAATAGAAAAAGAAGTGAGTCATCGATCCTCAGAGGGTTAAATACGATACAAATATATAGTTTCTCGAGTCGGCCACCCAATAAAAAAATAAAAAAAATAAATAAATATAAAATGTAAATATATTAATACTAATATTGAGTTATGGTTGGCCAAATAAGTCGTGTCGCTGCTGTCACTACGTTTGGCTCTCTGTGTGTTGTATTAATGTCTGTCAGATGTTGAATAGAGTGGGTTAAGATAGGAACATGTTTGTATATCTCACTCGAAACGATGAATTAATGCTTAGATAGTGCTGATACCAATTAACTCCTTCAGACATATTATGTTCCAATAAGTCCGAGGAGGCGGGAACCCCGGGATCATTGCCACTGCCTCGCACTACACTCGCCACAACACTGCGGCCGTTAGAATTATCGGAGGAGGCTGAGGTTGCCACCAACGGTTTTATCGTAAGCTAGCTTATCGGACTTACTGAGCTCATATGACGCAAAATCGCGTCATAAACTTATTGGAGAGGCATGGAGAAAAGTCCATATGACGCGATCGCGTCATATGAGTTTTTGGTTATAAGTTCCATATGACGCAATCGCGTCATATATGTCGCAAGGAGTTAATGATCGAAATATACTTGGTGCCGCGACATCACTTCTTTGAGTACCAGCGACGTGTGTTATCCTTGATGCTAGCTGTATTTAGACGATATTATGCAGCTTAAAAAGGATCTATGGTAGTTTAAGGGGAGATCTCCACTTGAGGGACTTTTTTCTTGACCCCTTTCTCCCTCATGTTTATCCCCATTGCTTTTGATATTATAAAACGTTTGCCCCATTAGTTTAGCGATTTTAAAAACTTTCACCCCATATTAAGACCTTTCGTGCAATTCAGGTGTCGATTTAATCCTGGCGAGCGATAGCGAGCCTGTAATTTAAGAGGAACCGGCCTTCGGCCGGGACATTTTTCTACCGAAAAATGTACAAATTTATCTTGAAAAGGGGTCAAGGGGGTGTAATTTCAAGCTTGATGGAAGTCTAGGAAATACACTAAAAACCTCCCCTTAAAAGGGTTGGTTGAGATAGTTTGAAGCCTTAGTATTGCTACAGGTCATTCCTAAGCTGCTTAAAATCGTATAATCATTGCCAGAATATTATTAAAAGAACTGATCGGGCTAATTTGTTGTCATGTACGATCGAAATAAATAGTTTGTTTTAATTAACCCTTTCTGTACCGGTGACGTCCTTTTAAGTTTATTTTGGCTACTATTAGACGATTTTATTCAGTTAAAAAGGGCCTCCAGCCATAATAACATGCTTCCAAGTGTCCCATTTTACCCTTTTTACTACGACAGATCCTTTTTACTACGACAGATCCTTTTTACTACGACAGATCCTTTTTACTACGACAGATCCTTTTTACTACGACAGATCCTTTTTACTACGACAGATCCTTTTTACTACGACAGATCCTTTTTACTACGACAGATCCTTTTTACTACGACAGATCCTTTTTACTACGACAGATCCTTTTTACTACGACAGATCCTTTTTACTACGACAGATCCTTTTTACTACGACAGATCCTTTTTACTACGACAGATCCTTTTTACTACGACAGATCCTTCTCAAACTGCACAAAATCGTCTAAATATAGCTAGAATTAAATTAAGAAGACGTCGCTGGTACAGAGAAGGTTAAAATGTGTGTACAAATATTAACCCTTTCAAGCACCAATACGCGTTTCTGTTCTGTTTCTGGCTACTATTAGACGATTTTATTCAGATTAGCAACGGTATATGGAAGTCAGAGGGTTGATGGAGATAGTATTTACCCTTTTAATACCCGCAGATCCTTCCTAAGCTGCATAAAATCGTCTAATGATAGCCAAACTAATCTGCTAAAACGCGTCAGAGCTTCAAAGGGTTAATTGTATCATAGTGAGAGGTTTTGGGGGAACTATTTCTTTTGACAGTACAAGTCTCCCTCGAGTGGGTTACTTTCCTAAAAACCCGATCTTAAGGGGGGTGACCTGTTAAGGGGGGTGACCTGTATTTGTTCTGTCCTTTTCTATCTTTCTCTGGCTGGTATCCATTTGGCCCCATTCAGCCTACTGTTTTAAGACGTTTATCCCCATCCAGGTGTCAATTTTTTACTGGTGAGCGGCAGCGAGCCAGCATATTTTTTATTTTTGTTTGACAGTAGGCTAAATTTGTACATTTTTCGATAGAAAAAGTTCTCCGGCGAAGCCGGATTTCTTCATATAATGCTGGCTCGCTATCGCTCGCCAGGAAGAAATCGACACCTAGATGGGGATAAACGTCTTAAAATAGTTGGCTGAATGGGGCCGAATTGATACAAGCCAGAGAAAGAGAGAAAAGGACAGAAATAACAAAAAGCAGGTCACCCCCCTTAACAGAATCTTTATAAAACACCTGCTCAAGACCCTCCTTCATTCCCCCCCCCCCCCCCCCCCCGGTAACCAGCCTGAATAGCACCATTTGTACCCCTCCCCCCCCCTCTCTCTCTTTCTCTCTGGGTTGTATATTTTTGGCCCCATTCAGCCTACTGTTTCAAGACGTTTATCCCCATCCAGGTGTCGATTTTGTCCAGCCAGCATATTAAAAGAAAAACAAAACAAAAACAAAATGACAGCAGGTTAAATTTGTACATTTTTCGATATTAAAATTGTCTCCGGTGAAGCGGGATTTCTTCATACAATGCTGGCTCGCTATCGCTCGCCAGGACGAAATCGACACCTGGATGGAGATAAACGTCTTAAAACACCTAGGCTGAATGAGACCGAATGGATACAAGCCAGAGAGAGAGAGAAAAAAAGCAGGTCAACCCCCTTAACCCTCTGAAGGTATTGACATATTTTGACAGTTTATTCTGGCTACCATTGGACGATTATATACAGTTTAAGGGGAGGTATGTAGTTTAAGGGGAGGTATGTAGTTTCTTTCCTAGACCTCCATCAAGCTTAAAATTACACCCCCTAGACCCCCTTTCAAGATAAATTTGTAAATTTTTCGGTAGAAAAATGTCCCGGCCGAAGGCCGGTTCCTCTCAAATTACAGGCTCGCTATCGCTCGCCAGGAAAAAAATTTGACACCTAAATGGCACGAAAGTTCTTAAAATTGACAGAAATGGGGCGAAAGTTCTTAAAATCGCCAAACTAAAGAGGGCGAGCGCCTTAAAATCTTAAAAGCAATGGGGCTAAACATGAGAGAGAAAGGGGTCCAGAAAAAAATCCCTCAAGTGGAATCTCCCCTTAATAAGGATCTGTGAGAACTATAAGGGTAAAGACTATCTCGATTAACCCTCTGACTTCTCATAGACCCTTTCTAATCTGGATAAAATCGTCAAATAATAGCGAGAGCACTGAATAGAGATATGTCATCGGATTTTGAAAGGGTTAAGAACGATGTTAAAAATAATCAACGCTTTTTTGCAGTGGGTCGAACGTGCTATACCGTGACCGTGTCCCCGCAGTACATTCAGCCCCCGAACACCCCCGAGGGGGTCTCCAGGTTGAGTCGCACCATCTGTACCCTCCCCCAACCCCCGGCTAGGATCCTCGCCCGCAGAAACTCACCCCGACTCGGAGTGAAGAATGTGAAGGTACGTCTATTCTTGGATTTTCATCATTTAAGGGGAGATTGTTGGTTTTTCTAGACTGCTTTCTCTCATGTTTAGCCTCATTGGTTTTTAGATTTCAAGAAGTTCGGCCCTTTAGTTTGGTGATTTTATGACCTTTAACATAAGAACATAAGAAAATGGGAGTCTGCAGAAAGCCGATTGGCCTAAGCAAGGCAGATCCCTGTCCCACACAACCCCAAATCAATTACAAAGCCCAATTATAGGCTCAACACTCTAATACCCTGAGGATCGTCTTACCAAAACGGTTAGAGATTAACGCAGGATTATGGGGGTCTGCAGAGCGCTGATTGGCCCAACCCGGCTGATCCCCCTTCACACCCAACCCTTCTCGTCCATATGCTTATCCAATTTTATCATAAAGCTCCCTACAGTTTTAGATCCCACTATAGCACTTGGTAGTCCATTCCACCCATCTACAACTCTGTTACCAAACCAATATTTGCCTATATCTTTTCTGAAACGAAATTTATCTAATTTGAAACCATTGGTACGAGTTCTTTCGCTATCACTGAGCTTTAGTACATTTGTCATGTCCCCTTTGTTAATCCCACTAACCCACTTGAACACCTCTATCATATCCCCTCTAACTCTGCGTCTCTCTAACGAATGTAAACCTAATTTCTTCAACCTTTCTTCATACGGAAGATTTCTAATATTATGGATCATTTTTGTCATTCTACGCTGTACTCTCTCCAATGAATCTATGTCCATTCTGTAATAAGGACACCAAAATTGGACAGCATAATCCATATGGGGTCTCACTAATGACAAGTAAAGTTTTAAGATAACATCAGCAGTTCTGTTACTCACACTCCTAGAGATGAACCCGAGAATCCTGTTTGCCTTATTACGAACGCCTATACACTGTTTTCTAGGCTTCAAATCATTGCTAACAAACACACCTAAAAATCTTTCTCGCAGTCTGAATTTTCTAATTCTAAATTAGCTAGTTTATATTTAACATTTGTTTGCATCTTCCCTATCTTTAATACCTTGCATTTGTCAATGTTAAACTTCATCTGCCAATTTACTGACCATTCATGTAAGGTATCACCCCATTTCTTTGTCAATATTAAGATCTTTCGTGCTTTGGATGATACAGGAATGACTATAGATCAGGCAAGGGAAGTGGTAATAAACAGGAATGAATGGAGAATGCTTGTGAATAGTTGAGTGAACACGTGGTCATTTGGGGGAAGGGGTCGGGCGCAAGTTGGACTAGATAATAGTCCATCAGGCGCCTGGCCCGGGGAGACGGTTTATATAAAGGGTGCGCCTGGAAGTGTGGTGGGCGGGCTTGTGGTTTCGCTCTGCTGCATGTCTGCCTGCCGAGATCGGAACCTCTCCGGGTGGTCGGGGGCCGGGGGAGTGCTGGAGTGACCTTGGTGATCCCTGGTCTCTGGGTCTTCTCCTGGGTGACCTAGATGTGTGTGAATTTGTTTTTGTGTGTTCATTGTGTTCTGTTGTGTTGTCCCTATTCTGGCTCTGTCTTGAGTCGGCCACCCACAGAAAAAAAGGAAAAGTGGGGATTGGGCCTGAGTATAAAGATAGATAGATAGATAGATCCTATAAAATATATTGTTTTTTAGTAATATAATTGTTTTATTTATATTTGTAGATCAAAGTACTGAAGTCTCGCTTTTTATGCTTTCTGCAGACCCATTTTCTTATGTTCTTATGTTTATCCTATAATATATATTTTTTTTCTCAGTAATACTATTGTTTTATTTATATTTATAGGTAAAAGTACATACAGTAATCTCGCTCTTTATCCTATCATATATATTTTTGTTCAGTAATACAATTGTTTTATTATTATTTACATTTATAGGTAAAAGTACATACAGTAATCTCGCTCTTTATCCTATAATATATTTTTTTGTTCAGTAATACAATTGTTTTATTTATATTTATATATATTTATTATATGTGTTTATTTATATGTATTTATTATATTATAATTATTTATTTATTTATATATGTTTATTATATATATTTATTATATGTGTTTATTTATATGTATTTAGTATATTATTATATATATATTTATTTATATATGTTTATTATATATATTTATTTACATATCTTTATAGGTTAAAGTACTGAACACCACAAGTGTACACGTCATGTGGAGACTAAAGAGAAAACGCGTTATGGCCCATTTCTTCACCATACGAGTCGTCAGCCTGAGTCGGGAGCGCTTCGCCGACTCCGTAGACAGCCCGGCCGCCTTCCCTCCCACGACCACGGAAGGCCATAGTGCGACGATGTCAAGCCACACGCGGCACCAAGAAGACGGAACATGGCTGGTTCGAAGAAGACAGGAGAAGAGAGACGGTCGCAGTCGAGGGGAAAATCGAGATCATCAAGCCGTGTTGCCGGATACTCATTTCCAGGTATATAAATTAACCCTCCACCCATTGACAGTCTTCGAACTATCTCACTTAAGGGGAGGTTTTTAGTGTGTTTCCTAGACTTCCATCAAACTTGAAATTACACCCCCTTGACCCCCTTTCAAGATAAATTTGTACATTTTTCGGTAGAAAAATGTCCCGGCTGAAGGCCGATTCCTCTTAAATTGCAGGCTCGCTATCGCTCGCCAGGAAAAAATCGACACCTAAATGGGACGAAAGGTCTTAAAAGTGACATAAATTGGGTGAAAGTTCTTAAAATCGCCAAACTAATGGGGCGACCGTCTTAAAATCTCAAAAGCAATGGGGCTAAATATGAGGGAGAAGGGGGTATAGAAAAAAGTCCCTCAAGTGGAAATCTCCCCTTAACCCTTTTTTCTACCACAGATCCTTCTTTACCGGAGACGTCTTTTTAACTTTATTCTGGCTAGTATTAGAGATTGTATTCGGTTTAAAAAGGGCCTCCAGCAATTAACAGTCTTCGAACTATCTCACTTAACCATTTTTACTACCACAGATCCTTCTTAATCTACACAGTATTGTCTACATTTAGCTAGAGATAGTTTGTTCTGTTGCGCTAGACATATCGAAGGCCTTCCATAGAGTCTGGCACAAATCCCTTATTTCCAAACTACCCTCCTACGGTTTCTACCCCTCTATCTGTGCCCTTGTCTCTAATTTCCTTTCCGGCCATTCCATAGCTGAGGTTCACTTCCTCAACCTATCAACTCCAGTGTTGTTGTTGTTGTTGTTGTTCCCTAAGCTGCCTGGCCGAGCACACAGCCGCGACCACAGCCGCTCCAAGGACTGGCGGGGCGCCAGTCCTTGGAGCGGCTGTGGTCGCGCCGGGCAATTCTCAACTCCAGTGTTCCTCAGGGTTCTGTCCTATCTCCAATTATCTTCTTATTATTCATTAACGACCTTCTCAGCTGCACCTCCAGCCCCATTCACTCATATGCAGACGACTCTACATTACACTATTCAACTAGACTTCAACAAAATAATTCACAGCAGGAACTCTAAAACTCACGTTAGGTGGCCATAAAGCACCTATCTTCTGATCTCTCTACTATCTTTAACTGGGGCAGAGAAAACCTTGTTACTTTTAATGCTTCCAAAACTCAATTTCTCCATCTGTCTACTCGTCGCCCCTTCCATGACCTATTCTTCAACAACATACTAATTAACCCTTCATCTTCTCTTAATATTTTTGGTGTCTCTTTTTCTTCTGATCTCTCTTGCAAAGATCATATTACCACTCTAGCTAAAACATCTTCCCAGAAGCTGGATGTGCTCAACCGCCTCCAGGGGTTCTTTACCCCTGCACAGCTTCTTGCTCTGTACAGGGGCATAGTGCGCCCATGTATTGAGTATTGTTCACATGTGTGGGGAGGATTCTCTTACACAGCTCTTCTAGACAAAGTAGAAAAGAAAGCCTTCCATCCACTCACCAATTATCTGCAGTCTCTCTCTCTTCGCCGCAATGTTGCATCTCTCTCACTATTCTACAGCTATTACAATAATCAGTGTTCCTCAGAGCTCTCTCAGTGTATACCACCCCCTCTTTGTAGAGCACATAGCACCCGCCTTGCAACACAATCCCTCTCTCCAACCCAAGAGTGAAACGTTATCTCAGTCTTTCTTCTATTCAACAGCTGAGCTCTGGAACTCTCTCCCAGAATCAGTCTTTCCCTCATCCTATGACTTAAATTGCTTCAAACTCTGTGTGTCCAGGCATTTTGGCTCGAACGTCCCTTGATTTTGGCCCTGTCACTCTTTCAACTCTGGGGGAGGCACTCGTTACAGGCAGTTCTACCTTTTGTCTCCCTCACTCACCTAGAAAAAAATAAAAATAAATAAAAAGACGTCGATGGTACAGAAGGGGTGTAGTCGTTAGTTTGTATACCTCAACATCTTGGTTTATCTCATCCAGGAATCCCAAGACTCAATCTGTCATTAGTTTGTCGATTTTAAGACTTTTTTCCCCCATTTTCTTGTCAATATTAAGACCTTTCGTGCCCTTTAGGTGTCGTTTTTTTCCCTGGCGAGCGATAGCGAGCCTGTAATTGTGGAGGAAACGGCCTTCGGCCGTGACATTTTTCTACCGAAAAATGTACAAATTTGTCTTGAATAGGGATGTAATAGATGTTCTTTTAAGTTTGATGGAGGTCTAGGGAGGAAACTAAAACCAATTAATGTATAAATAAATAGACCTCAAAAATAACCACTGTCTCCTTAACTTTGTAGTAGTTAAGAACATAAGAACATAAGAAAATGGGAGTCTGCAGAAAGCCGATTGGCCCACACAAGGCAGATCCCTCTCTTAGTTGGTATAGCTCATAATCTTGGTTTCCCTCGTCCAGGAATCCCAAGACTCACCGATCGCCAGGAACGCGGACCTTATGGAAGAGGAGACGGTACGTTACCTCCGCGTCACCAACTTCCGAGCCAAGGTGGTGGATCTGCAGCCTCGCCACGACTATGATATTACAGTCACCGCTTCCACCATAACTCATACCAGCTCCCCGTCCGATACTCTGCGGTTTACGACTAAGGAAGGAGGTGGGTACAGTCTGTGTTTTTATTTAACTGTCTACGTGGTGCGATGCATAAGGTGTTGATTTTCGGTGTGAGCATCCTGGATTCGAATCCACGGACTGCCACATGTGTTTGTAAATTTCATTAATCGATTTTAGGAGTATAGTTGGTTGTTGGAAGGAACATAATAATATATACTGTTGAATCATTTTATTAACCCTTCTTTGGCGGCGCCCGGCTATTGTCGAGTGAAATAAATGTGGCCTATGTGGCGGGTCACGGCTATTGTCGAGTGCAATTTTGAGCACGTAATGTGCTCTGAGAGAGAGCGGAGCGGTGGGAGGAGCGTAGGTTACCTCATGACCGCTCGCCACGGTGGCCGTGGAGCTACTGAGATGTACTCCTTTGTACTCCACCCTCTCTCACTCGTTTCACAGGTAATAATGTAAGAAAATTACCGTATTTTAGCGATTTTGCCCTTCGGTTGCACGATCGTTGCAAGACAACCAGTGATCGTAGAAGGATGGTTCTGGTGTCATTGGAAATCTGAATTAACGCCCTTTCATGTATACATACTTGTATTACGCTCTGGCTCATGTTTATGCATGAAAACGAGCACGGAAATATGCTCGTTTACGGTAAAAACCCCCGCTGGGCGGCACAGTCAAATATACTCCACCACCCGCTCTTTGAGTGTTAAAGCTACAAATCCAGTGACCTAACTGCATGGAGGTTCTGGGGGGTCAGTTAACCCCTTCTGTACCGCGACGTCTTTTTTATAATACTCTGGCTAACATTAGACATGTTTATTCAGTTTAAAAAGGGCCTCCAGCAATTAACATGCTTCGAACTATCACTATTAACCCTTTTCTCTACCACAGATCCTTCTTAAACTGCACAAAATCGTCTAAATATATATAGCTATAATAAAACTAAAAAGACATCTCGGTACAGAAGGGGTTAATAAATCAAGGTGGTTCCTGGTTAGCAATCAAATCTGTCATGCAATCAAATCTGTCATGCAATCAAATCTGTCATGCAATCAAATCTGTCATGCAATCAAATATGTCGTGCAATCAAATCTGTCATGCAATCAAATCTGTCATGCAATCAAATCTGTCATGCAATCAAATCTGTCATGCAATCAGCCCATCTGATACTCTATGATGTACGGTCGGTCGAGGTTAATAAGTGTTGTCAGATATTTCACAAAGTTTCGGACACTGACTAATACTCTGAGGGATAAGCACTTTTCCCAGTAACTATAAGGTACCAATAACACTTCTTGAGCGAAAACCACTGGAATATATGACAACACTTAAGGGGGGGTTTTTAGTTGATTCCCTAGACTTCAATCAAGCTTGAAATCACTCCTCCTAGATAAATTTGTACATTTTTCGGTAGAAAAATTTCCCGGCCGAAGGCCGGTTCCCCTTAAATTACAGGCTCGCTATCGCTCGCCAGGAAAAAATCGACACCTAAATGGCATGCATGGTCTTAAAATTGACAGAAATGGGGCAAGGGGTCTTAAAATCGCCAAACTAATAGGGCGAACGTCTTAAAATCTCAAAAGCAATGGGGCTAAACATGAGGGAGAAAGGGGTCAACAAAAAAATCCCTCAAGTGGAAATCTCCCCTTAATACCTCCGATTGTACAACGAAAGAAGGAGATAGACATAATTATGTAGCCCCTCGTAGGGGTGGCATAGTATTGCAATCATCTTGTCTGTCTGTGTAATGCATGTGTCCCATTCTGTGTGTGTCATGATGTGTGATGATGGTGATTATGGTATGATGTGTGATGATGGTGATTATGGTATGATGTGTGATGATGGTGATTATGGTATGATGTGTGATGATGGTGATTATGGTATGATGTGTGATGATGGTGATTATGGTATGATGTGTGATGATGGTGATTATGGTATGATGTGTGATGATGGTGATTATGGTATGATGTGTGATGATGGTGATTATGGTATGATGTGTGATGATGGTGATTATGGTATGATGTGTGATGATGGTGATTATGGTATGATGTGTGATGATGGTGATTATGGTATGATGTGTGATGATGGTGATTATGGTATGATGTGTGATGATGGTGATTATGGTATGATGTGTGATGATGGTGATTATGGTATGATGTGTGATGATGGTGATTATGGTATGATGTGTGATGATGGTGATTATGGTATGATGTGTGATGATGGTGATTATGGTATGATGTGTGATGATGGTGATTATGGTATAGTCTATTATCTATAAGTAGGCGATAAACCATGACCTCTATCCTCTGTAACTCAAAAAGGGCTACAGCAATTTGTCTGTAAATGTCCACATCTGTTCCTGGACTGACTCTTCCTAAATGGTAGAAATATTAGCTCGATTACTCTAGTCGCTTTTTAGGTACAGAGGTTAGAGGTCATGATTTCTCGCCTACTTACAGTGAAAAGACTGTAAGGTAGGAGGGTACCTAATCACATATTGAGGAGACATGCGGTACCTTATCACATATTAAGGAGACATGCGGTACCTAATCACATATTAAGGAGACATGCGGTACCTAATCACATATTAAGGTGACGTGCGGTACCTAATCACATATTAAGGAGACATGCGGTACCTAATCACATATTAAGGAGACATGCGGTACCTAATCACATATTAAGGAGACATGCGGTACCTAATCACATATTAAGGAGACATGCGGTACCTAATCACATATTAAGGAGACGTGCGGTACCTAATCACATATTAAGGAGACATGCGGTACCTAATCACATATTAAGGAGACATGCGGTACCTAATCACATATTAAGGAGACATGCGGTACCTAATCACATATTAAGGAGATGCGGTACCTAATCACATATTAAGGAGACATGCGGTACCTAATCACATATTAAGGAGACGTGCGGTACCTAATCACATATTAAGGAGACGTGCGGTACCTAATCACATATTAAGGAGACATGCGGTACCTAATCACATATTAAGGAGACGTGCGGTACCTAATCACATATTAAGGAGACATGCGGTACCTAATCACATATTAAGGAGACATGCGGTACCTAATCACATATTAAGGAGATGTGCGGTACCTAATCACATATTAAGGAGACATGCGGTACCTAATCACATATTAAGGAGACGTGCGGTACCTAATCACATATTAAGGAGACATGCGGTACCTAATCACATATTAAGGAGACATGCGGTACCTAATCACATATTAAGGATACGTGCGGTACCTAATCACATATTAAGGAGACATGCGGTACCTAATCACATATTAAGGAGACATGCGGTACCTAATCACATATTAAGGAGACGTGCGGTACCTAATCACATATTAAGGAGACATGCGGTACCTAATCACATATTAAGGAGACATGCGGTACCTAATCACATATTAAGGAGACGTGCGGTACCTAATCACATATTAAGGAGACATGCGGTACCTAATCACATATTAAGGAGACATGCGGTACCTAATCACATATTAAGGAGACATGCGGTACCTAATCACATATTAAGGAGACGTGCGGTACCTAATCACATATTAAGGAGACATGCGGTACCTAATCACATATTAAGGAGACGTGCGGTACCTAATCACATATTAAGGAGACATGCGGTACCTAATCACATATTAAGGAGACGTGCGGTACCTAATCACATATTGCATCAATTTCCAACACACTGGTGCATTTTTTTTTTTTTTTTTTTTATCCCCCTTTCACTCCCATTAAGTAATTCTCATCATGTTCTGGTTACCATTAGACGATTTTCCTTAGTTTGTTGTTGTTGTTGTTGCTGTTCCTCAGGCTGTCTGGCCGAACAGCCCCAAGGCCCCGAGCAAGGCCAAGGCCATAACCGTGCGCCCCCACAGAACCCTCCCTGCCGACCACAATAAAGCCTGGGTGACCGAAGCCACTCCATGGCGGGGAGCTGAGGAGGGTGCAGAAACGCCCGAGAAACCAAAGCCGCACCCAGGGCCCTGTGCCCCTCAGCAATTATGAAGAGAAAGTTGAGGGGCAAAGGAAAGATGTGACGCTTTGGCTTCCAATCTTGGTAGATTGGGAGGTCAATCCACGCAAGAGACGCCGTCACTTGAGATCTAGAAAATATATAAGTAAAAGGAACAGTCAGAGTAAGCTATGGGTATGGCAGAGATCGCTCAGTTCTCACTCTGATAGACCAGCCCATCACCACATGACTAGAACCCAATCCTCTCAGCATCAGCTAGGAAAGGCCCTAGAAAGCCGCCTTTGGCGGGGGGATAGCTCCCCTATTTCAACCCTTTTCGTGGTTGGGCACCCGCCCAATTTTAGCCCAAGATTAGTTTGTAATCTACCTCTATGAATCAAAGGGGTAAATATGATCTCAATAAACCCTCTTAGTAACATAGGTCCTTCTTAAGGGGAGGTTTTTAGTTGATTCCCTAGACTTCCATCAAGCTTAAAATTACTCCCCCTAGACCCCCTTTCAAGATAAATTTGTACATTTTTCGGTAGAAAAATGTCCCGGCTGAAAGCCGGTTCCTCTTATATTACAGGCTCGCTATCGCTCGCCAGGATAAAATCGACACCTACATGGCACGAAAGGTCTTAAAATTGACAGAAATGGGTCGAAAGTTCTTAAAATCGTCAAAATAATGGGGCGAACGTCTTAAAATTAGAAAAGCAATGGGGCTAAACATGAGGGAGAAAGGAGTCAAGAAAAAAATCTCTCAAGTGGAAATCTCCCCTTAAACTGCATAACACCATCTAATCTTAGCCAGAATCAAATGTAAAAAGGTGTCATGGTACTGAAGAGGTCAAGTGTCACATTTCAGAAGGAACGTCACATTCGCCCACTAAAACATTCCGGAAGGATCCTCGCAGTCCTTGGGTTAAGGGGAGGTTTTTAGTTGATTCCCTAGACTTCCATCAAACTTAAAATTACTCATCCTAGACCCCCTTTCAAAATAAATTTGTACATTTTTCGGTAGAAAAATGTCCCGGCCGAAGGCCGATTCCCCTTAAATTACAGGCTCGCTATCGCTCGCCAGGAAAAAATCGACACCTAAATGGCACGAATGGTCTTAAAATTGACAGAAATGGGGCGAGGGTTCTTAAAATCGCCAAACTAATGGGGCGAACGTCTTAAAATCTCAAAAGCAATGGGGCTAAACACGAGGGAGAAAGGAGTCCAGAAAAAAAAATCCCTCAAGTGGATAATT
Source organism: Paralithodes platypus (assembly GCA_032716605.1). Lineage (NCBI taxonomy): Eukaryota > Metazoa > Arthropoda > Malacostraca > Decapoda > Lithodidae > Paralithodes > Paralithodes platypus. The sequence goes on along the minus strand of CM064534.1, from coordinate 1,792,156 downwards.
ATCTCCCCTTAATAACCTTTCTCTAAATATATATATATATATATATTATTAGTTTGGGTGTGTGTGAAGTTTGGTGAAAATCCATCCAACGGACGGTCGGACCCGGTCTAGGAGGAGTTTCGGGGACACACGGACGGACGACCAACGGTGACCAAAAACACATTTTAGCCGGTGGTATCTCACTATACAGGGGGTGGGGTGGGGTGGGGGGGGGGGGGGGGGGGGGGATACCACTCGGCTTAGGCAGCGTTGATAATGGTATTGCTTGATCAGTCCCTACCCCCCCACCCACACCTTAAGGGGAGATTTCCACTGGAGGGATTTTTTTTCTTTACCCTTTTCTCCCTCATGTTTAGCCCCATTGCTTTTGAGATTTTAAGATGTTCGCCCCATTAGTTTGACGATTTTAAGAACTGTCACCTCATTTATGTCACTTTTAAGACTTTGCGTGCCATTTAGGTGTCGATATTTTCCTGGCGAGCGATAGCGAGCCTGTAATTTAAGAGGAACCGGCCTTCGGCCGGGACATTTTTCTACCGAAAAATGTACAAATTTATCTTGAAAGGGGGTGTAATTTCAAGCTTGATGGAAGTCTAGGAAACACACTAAAAACCTCCCCTTAGGTTAACTATAATAATATAATTCGTTTACCTGCCCCACAGTCTAGGTTAACTATAATAATGGCATTCGTTTACCTGCCCCACAGTGCCCACCGCCCCATTGAACGTGTCGTGGGTAGCCGAGAGCCCGAAGGACGCCACGTTAACATGGTCCTCCCCGCGGCTGCTGAACGGCCTACTCACCTACTACGTGGTCACCTACTCGCACAACCAACTGGAATGGCGGAATAAGACGGTGGAATCTCATCTTACGACTACACAGGTAGGGATAATTAAGGGGAGATCTCCACTTGAGGGATTTTTTTCTTGACCCCTTTCTCCCTCATGTTTAGCCCCATTGCTTTTGATATTATAAAACGTTTACCCCATTAGAACTTTCACCCCATATTAAGACCTTTCGTACAATTCAGGTGTCGATTTTATCCTGGCGAGCGATAGCGAGCCTGTAATTTAAGAGGAACCGGCCTTCGGCCGGGAAATTTTTCTACCGAAAAATGTACAAATTTATCTTGAAAGGGACTCGAGGGGGTGTAATTTTAAGCTTGATGGAGGTCTAGGGAACAAACTAAATACCTCCCCTTAAAGAAATATGCACAAGCCTACGATTTATTATGCAGTTTCGAATCCTGTATATCTCTCAAGTACACATGAACCACTAAATGTTTTACACTCCCAGACGGAACAGTAGTCTCGTATATTCGCTACAATAATGTTCCTTCAGACCCACGTTCAGGGTGCTCATTGTTCACATGTGCCTTGTACTACAAACCCATACACATGTGATATAACAACATTGCTTTATATGGGAGATATATGGTATATCATCTAACACCCTCCTCTTTATATGGGAGATATATGGTATATCATCTAACACTCTCCTCTTTATATGGGAGATATATGGTATATCATCTAACACCCTCCTCTTTATATGGGAGATGTATGGTATATCATCTAACACTCTCCTCTTTATATGGGAGATATATGGTATATCATCTAACACCCTCCTCTTTATATGGGAGATATATGGTATATTATCTAACACCCTCCTCTTTATATGGGAGATATATGGTATATTATCTAACACCCTCCTCTTTATATGGGAGATATATGGTATATCATCTAACACCCTCCTCTTTATATGGGAGATATATGGTATATCATCTAACACCCTCCTCTTTATATGGGAGATATATGGTATATTATCTAACACCCTCCTCTTTATATGGGAGATATATGGTATATCATCTAACACCCTCCTCTTTATATGGGAGATATATGGTATATCATCTAACACCCTCCTCTTTATATGGGAGATATATGGTATATCATCTAACACCCTCCTCTTTATATGGGAGATATATGGTATATTATCTAACACCCTCCTCTTTATATGGGAGATATATGGTATATTATCTAACACCCTCCTCTTTATATGGGAGATATATGGTATATTATCTAACACCCTCTTTATATGGGAGATATATGGTATATCATCTAACACCCTCCTCTTATATGGGAGATATATGGTATATTATCTACACCCTCCTTTATATGGGAGATATATGGTATATCATCTAACACCTCCTCTTTATATGGGAGATATATGGTATATCATCTAACACCCTCCTCTTATATGGGAGATATATGGTATATCATCTAACACCCTCCTCTTTATATGGGAGATATATGGTATATCATCTAACACCCTCCTCTTTATATGGGAGATATATGGTATATTATCTAACACCCTCCTCTTTATATGGGAGATATATGGTATATATCTAACACCCTCCTCTTTATATGGGAGATATATGGTATATCATCTAACACCTCCTCTTTATATGGGAGATATATGGTATATCATCTAACACCCTCCTCTTTATATGGGAGATATATGGTATATCATCTAACACCCTCCTCTTTATATGGGAGATATATGGTATATCATCTAACACCCTCCTCTTTATATGGGAGATATATGGTATATCATCTAACACCCTCCTCTTTATATGGGAGATATATGGTATATCATCTAACACCCTCCTCTTTATATGGGAGATATATGGTATATCATCTAACACCCTCCTCTTTATATGGGAGATATATGGTATATTATCTAACACCCTCCTCTTTATATGGGAGATATATGGTATATCATCTAACACCTCCTCTTTATATGGGAGATATATGGTATATCATCTAACACCCTCCTCTTATATGGGAGATATATGGTATATCATCTAACACCCTCCTCTTTATATGGAGATATATGGTATATTATCTAACACCTCCTCTTTATATGGAGATATATGGTATATTAACACCCTCCTCTTTATATGGGAGATATATGGTATATCATCTAACACCCTCCTCTTTATATGGGAGATATATGGTATATCATCTAACACCCTCCTCTTTATATGGGAGATATATGGTATATCATCTAACACCCTCCTCTTTCCTCCCCTTCCTCCGCCACTGTTTCGTTCCCAACGCTCGGCCACAACCATGTATTTCATCAGCTGATTGCTAACACTTATGATTCATTTAGCTTTGTGGTTAGAAACAAGGTAAACACAATTTATGTTACTGTTGTACACTGAAGTCTGTTGTCTTTAGCAGCGTTGTGTATAATTTACATATAGTCTTGATAGCGTAATGCATAGTGCGCGGAATTTCGATGTGAGTATCCTAGGTTCGAGTCCTCGGAGTGCCACATGTATTTGTTGATTTCATTAATTGAGTTTAGAGGTGAAGTTGGTTGGTGGACAAAACATCATAATTCATCACAAAAATGCACTAAATCGAACAGGTTAGAAGACGATGGCCAAACGGGAATTTCTTTTCGCCCGTAACATCGAGTATACCGATTACAAATAATATATAATATTTCTGCTCGTTAACAGATCCACGCCAGTGGTATCCAACACGAACTACACCTTAAAGATCGCGGAGCCTACGAATGCCGGAGATTTTAAGACTTTGGCCCCATTAGTTTGTCGATTTTAACACCTTTCGCCCCATTTCCTTGTCAATTTTAAGACCTTTCGTGTTATTAAGGTGTTGATTTTATCCTGGCGAGCGACAGCGAGCCTGTAATTTTAAGAGTAAGCGGCCTTCGGCCGGGACATTTTTCTACCGAAAAATTTACAAATCTACCTTGAAGGGGGGTCTAGGGGGGGTTTCTTTACAGTTTGATGGAGGTCAAGTAAAAAGATCAAACAATAAACAAATAAATACGCCTATCTCCTATAAATACGCCTCTCTCCTATAAATACGCCTATCTCCTATAAATACGCCTCTCCTATAAATACGCCTCTCTCCTATAAATACGCCTCTCTCCTATAAATACGCCTCTCTCCTATAAATACGCCTATCTCCTATAAATACGCCTCTCTCCTATAAATACGCCTCTCTCCTATAAATACGCCTATCTCCTATAAATACGCCTATCTCCTATAAATACGCCTATCTCCTATTAATACGCCTACCTCATATAAATACGCCTCTCTCCTATAAATACGCCTATCTCCTATAAATACGCCTATCTCCTATAAATACGCCTATCTCCTATAAATACGCCTCTCTCCTATAAATACGCCTATCTCCCCTAAATATGAGTGGATAATATGTCCTTACCTACCAGCAATTAATAATAACACACAAACAATAACCGGTGTCCCTCTTATTAAGGGGAGATATCCACTTGAGAGATTTTTTTCTTGACTCCTTTCTCCCTCATGTTTAGCCCCATTGCTTTTCTAATTTTAAGACGTTCGCCCCATTATTTTGACGATTTTCAGAACTTTCGACCCATTTCTGTCAATTTTAAGACCTTTCGTGCCATGTAGGTGTCGATTTTATCCTGGCGAGCGATAGCGAGCCTGTAATATAAGAGGAACCGGCTTTCAGCCGGGACATTTTTCTACCGAAAAATGTACAAATTTATCTTGAAAGGGGGTCTAGGGGGGAGTAATTTTAAGCTTGATGGAAGTCTAGGGAATCAACTAAAAACCTCCCCTTAACAGATCCACGACCTGGTATCCAACACGAACTACACCTTAAAGATCGCGGGCGCCACGAATGCCGGAGTCGGAGCGTTCACGATCATCTTCATTTACATCAGCGCCACCTTGGAGGAACCGGCCCGAGTCTCCACCGAACGTAAGTCTTGGTCATTGTTCTGCATTCTTCCCTTCTTAAGCCGGTATCACACGAGAGCATTTATGGTCAACATTCGATTATCAACATTTCTCTGGCAACATTTTGGAATATTTTGCACTGGGATTGGAAACTAGACTGTTGCTAGATGAATTTAGGTGATCGAAATATTCTAAATGTTGACCTCATAAGCTGCCAGACCAGTGTTGAGGATAAATGTTGAGTGAAAAAGCGCTCGTGTGATACTGCCTTTAGTAACATAGGTCCTTCTGAAACTGCATAAAATCATCTAATTATAGTCAAAATCAAAGGTAAAGAGGCGTCATGAGGCTGGCTTGTATCCATTCAGTCCCATTCAGTCTACTGTTTTAAGACGTTTATCCCCATCCAGGTGTCGATTTTTTTCCTGACGAGCGATGGCGAGCCAGTATTGTATAGGGAAATCCGGCTTCGCCGGAGAAATTTTTCTATCAAAAAATTTACAAATTTAGCCTGCTGTCAAAAACATTGTAACAAATATGCTGGCTCGCGAAAAGATCAACACCTACACGGGGATGAACGTCTGAAAACAGTAGGCTGAATGGGGCAGAATGGATACAACCCAGAGAGAGAAAGAAAAATAACGAGGTGGGTCCCCTTAACGTAAGACATAATCATTGTTCTGCGTTACGTTCTCGATCACCTAAAACCACGATCATCTTGGAGGAACCGGCCCGAGTCTCCACCGAACGTAAGTCTTAACCCCTTCAGACTCATATGACGCAGAGGTTGCCAGATTAGCAATAAGAAATACAGTTCTCTCACTCTTATAATTACCTCTCCAAAATTAGTTTTTTGCCCACAGCTAACTCAAAGACAACTGCAGAGGTTGAAGTAACTAAACTAAAGGTTTATAAATACCCCTGATGGTAACAAAGGCTTTAAAGTATCCCCAATAGGCTCAACACAGCTAACTCAAAGACAACTGCAGAGGTTGAAGTAACTAAACTAAAGGTTTCTAAATACCCCTGATGGTAACAAAGGTTTAAAGTATCCCCAATAGGCTCAACACAGCTAACTCAAAGACAACTGCAGAGGTTGAAGTAACTAAACTAAAGGTTTATAAATACCCCTGATGGTAACAAAGGCTTTAAAGTATCCCCAATAGGCTCAACACAGCTAACTCAAAGACAACTGCAGAGGTTGAAGTAACTAAACTAAAGGTTTCTAAATACCCCTGATGGTAACAAAGGTTTTAAAGTATCCCCAATAGGCTCAAAATCGCGTCATATGTCGGAGAGGGTTAACAGACTTCGTACTATCTCACTTAACCCTATTTTTACTACCACAGATCCTTTTTAAACTGCACAAAATCGTCTAAATATAGTCAGAATAAACTGTCAAAGACGTCGCCGGTACAGAAGGGTTAAGGGGAGATTTCCACTTGAGGGATTTTTTTCTGGACCCCTTTCTCCCTCATGTTTATCCCCATTGCTTTTGAGATTTTAAGACCTTCGCCCTAGTAGTTTGGATATTTTAAGACATTTTGCCCCATTTCTGTCAATTTTAAGACCTTTCGTGCCGTTAAGGTGTCGATTTTTTCCTGTCGAGCGATAGCGAGCCTGTAATTTAAGAGCAACCGGCCTCCGGCCGGGACATTCTTCTACCGAAAAATGTACAAATTTATCTTGAAAGGGGGTCTAGGGGGTGTAATTTTGAGCTTGATGAAAAAGTAGGGAACAAACTAAATACCTCCTCTTAAAAGGCTACAGACTGTCTCAATTTCGGCCTTTTAGCTACCATTTATCCTTCCTAAGCTTCATAAAATCGTCTCAATGTAGCTGAAATCAAATATATAAGACGTCGCTGGTACAGAAAGGGTTAATCTTTATCATTGTACAGTCGCGCTAATAAGTCATGTCTAGGCACTAGGTATGTTGCACTAATAAGTCATGTCTCGGCACTAAGTATGTTTTGATCCATAATTGGTATCAGCAATATCTAAGCTTCATTTCTTCATATCGAGTGAAATATACAAACATGTTCCTACACTTACCCACCCTATTCAACATCTGACAGACATTCATACAGTACAGAGCAAGCCAAACGTAATGACAGCTGGGACATGACTTATTAGCACTACACTTACCCACCCTAGTCAACATCTGACAGACATTAATACAGTACAGAGCAAGCCAAACGTAATGACAGCTGGGACATGACTTATTAGCACTACACTTACCCACCCTATTCAACATCTGACAGACATTCATACAGTACAGAGCAAGCCAAACGTAATGACAGCTGGGACATGACTTATTAGCACTACACTTACCCACCCTATTCAACATCTGACAGACATTAATACAGTACAGAGCAAGCCAAACGTAATGACAGCTGGGACATGACTTATTAGCACTACACTTACCCACCCTATTCAACATCTGACAGACATTCATACAGTACAGAGCAAGCCAAACGTAATGACAGCTGGGACATGACTTATTAGCACTACACTTACCCACCCTATTCAACATCTGACAGACATTCATACAGTACAGAGCAAGCCAAACGTAATGATAGCTGGGACATGCCTTATTAGCACTACACTTACCCACCCTAGCCAACATCTGACAGACATTCATACAGTACAGAGCAAGCCAAACGTAATGATAGCTGGGACATGACTTATTAGCACTACACTTACCCACCCTAGTCAACATCTGACAGACATTCATACAGTACAGAGCAAGCCAAACGTAATGATAGCTGGGACATGACTTATTAGCACTACACTTACCCACCCTAGTCAACATCTGACAGACATTAATACAGCACAGAGCAAGCCAAACGTAATGATAGCTGGGACATGACTTATTAGCACTACACTTACCCACCCTAGTCAACATCTGACAGACATTCATACAGTACAGAGCAAGCCAAACGTAATGATAGCTGAGACATGACTTATTAGCGCGACCGTACGTGTCAAAATAATATTATGGATTATAGTTGAACAAATATTATGGATTATAGTTGAAATATTGTCTTTGGAAGAGATAAAATGGTTAAAATAATGCTAATTTCGTGATAATTTTCGTGATAATTTTCGTGATAATTTTCGTGATAATTTCGTGATAATTCTCTTGTATTCCTTCTCATGTTCATTCCAGTCTTCAAACAAAATTATTTCGGTTTTTCACCCTTGTCTGGATTACTTATAATATTATTTTTATTAATCTCACCACCACACCCCCAATGAAATTAATTAAAGTATATATGATCCATAAGAATCTGGAGAAGGGCTAGATATAAATGGTGTTTAAGGGGAGGTTTCTAGTTTGTTCCCTAGACCTCCAGCAATCTTAAAATGTCACCCCTTTGATCCCCTTTCAAGATAAATTTGTACATTTTTCGGTAGAAAAATGTCCCGGCCGAAGGCCGGTTGCTCTTAAATTACAGGCTCGCTATCGCTCGCCAGGATAAAACCGACACCTAAATTGCACGAACGGTCTTAAAATTGACAGAATGGGGCGGAAATTCTTAAAGTCACCAAACTAACGGGGCAAACGTTTTATAATATCAAAAGCAATGGGGCTAAACATGAGGGAGAAAGGGGTCAAGAAAAAAAAAAATCCCTCAAGTGGAGATCTCCCCTTAACCTGTGCAGGACCGGGGACGTCCTTTTTATCATATTCTGGCAACTTTTAGATGGTTTTACTCAGGTTGGGAAGAACATCTGACAATAATAAGGCTTCAAACTATCTCAACCAACCCTCTTAAGGGGAGGTTTTTAGGTTGTTCCGGTTCCTCTTAAATTACAGGCTCGCTATCGCTCGCCAGGAAAAAATCGACACCTAAATTGCACGAACAGTCTTTAAATTGACAGAAATTGGGCGAAAGTTTTTAAGATCGCCTAACTTATCTCCAAATCTTAAAAGCAATGGGGCTAAACATGAGGGAGAAAGGGATCCCGAAAAAAATCCCTCAAGTGGAAATCTCCCCTTATAACTACCACAGACCTTTCCTAAGCTGCATAATATCGTCGAAATATTGCTAGAATAAAAGATAAACACACACACGTCGCTGGTACTCAAAGGGTTAATAATAATAATAATAATAATAATAATAATAATAATAATAATAATAATAATAATAATAATAATAATAATAATAATAATAATGATAATAATAATAATGATAATAATAATAATAATAATAATAATAATGATAATAATAATAATAATAATAATAATAATAATACTAATAATAATAATAATGATAATAATAATAATAATAATAATAATAATAATAATAATACTAATAATAATAATACTAATAATAATAATAATAATGATAATAATAATAATAATAATAATAATAATAATGATAATAATCGTGACCTATATAGCGACCGTATCTCCCCTCCTTCGACGATTCTCAAGCGCTTGACACTCCAGATTTCCACCTGGAGGGTTTTTATTCTGGACCCCTTTCTCCCTCATGTTTAGCCCCATTGCTTTTGAGATTTTAAGACGTTCGCCCCATTAGTTTGGCGATTTTAAGAACCCTCGCCCCATTTCTGTCAATTTTATGACCATTCGTGCCATTTAAGTGTCGATTTTTTTCCTGGCGAGCGATAGCGAGCCTGTAATTTAGGGGGAACCGGCCTTCGGCCGGAACATTTTTCTACCGAAAAATTTACAAATTTATCTTGAAAGGGGGTCAAGGGGGAGTAATTTTAAGCTTGATGGAAATCTAGGGAATTAACTAAAAACCTCCCCTTAATCAACCAGAGACCATTACCCATCCCCCTTGCTCATGGGGAGACAGTAACCGCCGGCTATATCTCAGAAAAACTTTTCAATATGAGCGGGGATTGAACGCGAGACCTGTAAGATGGGAAGCAGGCACGCTATCAACTGAGCCAGCCGGACGGCTTATTATTATTCTTATTCCAGTGGTGATGATCAGTGTGGTGTGTCTACTGGCGGTTGTTACATGCGTAGTTGTCTCCTTGGTCTGCCTCAGGATCCTTCGCTTGAGACAGACATCATCTTCCTCAGTTTTCCAGGTGAGATAATAATATGTACCTTGCTTCCAGGTGAGATAATATGGACGTTGTTTCTTTTTCTTAATCGCCTTTCTTTCTCGTGTTAAGGGGAGACAGACCGTTTTTTCTGGACCCCCTTCTCCCTAGTGTTTAGCCCCACTAGTTTTGAGATTTTAAGACGTAGATTCCATTGGTAGTTTGGGGATTGTATGACCTTTCACCCCATTTCTTTGTCAATATTAGGACCCTTCGTGCCATTTAGGTGTCGATTTTTTCCTGGCGAGCGATAGCAAGCCTGTAATTTTAGGAGGAATTGGCCTTCGGCCGGGACATTTTTCTACTGAAAAATTAACAAATTTATCTTGAAGGGGGGTCTAGGGAGTGTTTTTCTAAGCTTGATGGAGGTCTAGGGAGGAAACTAAAAAAAATATATGAATAAATGAATTAATAGACCAAACAAACAGCCACTGTCCCTTTAAGCCCCTTTAGTTTTCAGATTTTAAGATGTTTGCCCCATTACTTTGCAGATTTTCAGACGTTTGCCCCATTAGTATTCAGATTTTAAGACGTTTGCCCCGTTAGTTTTCAGACTTTAAGACGTTTGCCCCATTAGTATTCAGATTTTAAGACGTTTGCCCCGTTAGTTTTCAGACTTTAGGACGTTTGCCCCATTAGTTTAACATTTTAAGACGTTTGCCCCATTAGTTTTCAGATTTTAAGATGCTTGCCCCATTAGTTTTCAGATTTGAAGACGTTTGCCCCATTAGTTTTCAGAGGCTTCGAGGTTTGCCCCATTAGTTGGTCGATTTTATAACCTTTCGTCCCATTTTCTATATCAATATCAAGACCTTTCATGCCATTTAGGTGTCGATTTTTTCCTAGCGAGCGATAACGAGCCTGTAATTTTAAGAGAAACCGGCCTTTGGCCATGGCCGGGACATTTTTCTATTGAAAAATGTACAAATATAAGGTATCTTAAAGGGGCTTAGGGATTTTTCGTCTAAAGTATTAGTATATTTTCCGTTTTCTATATAAAAGAAAATATATATAATATCATCATCCGTTATACATCTATCATCATCCGTTATACATCTATCATCATCCGTTATACATCTATCATCATCCGTTATACATCTATCATCATCCATTATACATCTATCATCATCCGTTATACATCTATCATCATCCGTTATACATCTATCATCATCCGTTATACATCTATTATCATCCGTTATACATCTATCATCATCCGTTATACATCTATCATCATCCGTTATACATCTATTATCATCCGTTATACATCTATCATCATCCGTTATACATCTATCATCATCCGTTATACATCTATCATCATCCGTTATACATCTATCATCATCCGTTATACATATATCATCATCCATTATACATCTATCATCATCCGTTATACAGCTATCATCATCCGTTATACATCTATCATCATCCGTTATACATCTATCATCATCCGTTATACATCTATTATCATCCGTTATACATCTATTATCATCCGTTATACATCTATCATCATCCGTTATACATCTATCATCATCCGTTATACATCTATCATCATCCGTTATACATCTATTATCCGTTATACATCTATCATCATCCGTTATACATCTATCATCATCCGTTATACATCTATCATCATCCGTTATACATCTATCATCATCCGTTATACATCTATTATCATCCGTTATACATCTATCATCATCCGTTATACATCTATCATCATCCGTTATATCTATTATCATCCGTTATACATCTATCATCATCCGTTATACATCTATCATCATCCGTTATACATCTATCATCATCCGTTATACATCTATCATCATCCGTTATACATCTATCATCATCCGTTATATATCTATTATCATCCGTTATACATCTATCATCATCCGTTATACATCTATCATCATCCGTTATACATCTATCATCATCCGTTATACATCTATCATCATCCGTTATACATCTATCATCATCCGTTATACATCATCATCCGTTATATATCTATTATCATCCGTTATACATCTATCATCATCCGTTATACATCTATCATCATCCGTTATACATCTATCATCATCCGTTATACATCTATCATCATCCGTTATACATCTATCATCATCCGTTATACATCTATCATCATCCGTTATACATCTATCATCATCCGTTATACATCTATCATCATCCGTTATACATCTATCATCATCCGTTATACATCTATCATCACCCGTTATACATCTATTATCATCCGTTATACATCTATCATCATCCGTTATACATCTATCATCATCCGTTATACATCTATCATCATCCGTTATACATCTATCATCATCCGTTATACATCTATCATCATCCGTTATATATCTATTATCATCCGTTATACATCTATCATCATCCGTTATACATCTATCATCATCCGTTATACATCTATCATCATCCGTTATACATCTATCATCATCCGTTATACATCTATCATCATCCGTTATACATCTATCATCATCCGTTATACATCTATCATCATCCGTTATACATCTATCATCACCCGTTATACATCTATCATCATCCGTTATACATCTATCATCATCCGTTATACATCTATCATCATCCGTTATACATCTATTATCATCCGTTATACATCTATCATCATCCGTTATACATCTATCATCATCCGTTATACATCTATCATCATCCGTTATACATCTATCATCATCCGTTATACATCTATCATCATCCGTTATACATCTATCATCATCCGTTATACATCTATCATCATCCGTTATACATCTATCATCATCCGTTATACATCTATCATCATCCGTTATACATCTATCATCATCCGTTATACATCTATCATCATCCGTTATACATCTATCATCATCCGTTATACATCTATCATCATCCGTTATACATCTATCATCATCCGTTATACATCTATCATCATCCGTTATATATCTATTATCATCCGTTATACATCTATCATCATCCGTTATACATCTATCATCATCAGTTATACATCTATCATCATCCGTTATACATCTATCATCATCCGTTATACATCTATTTATATATCTTTCGTTTCACTACCTACCAATGGGATTCGAATCTCTTATAATTACAGGCTCACTATCGCTCGCCAGGAAAAAATCAACACCTAAATTACACGAAAAGTCTCAATATTGACCAAGGAATGGGGCGAAAGGTTATAAATTCGCCAAACTAATGGGCCAAACGTCTTTATGTTTGTTTTTGGGGGCTACATATTAATGTATTTATTTTATTTTGAATTTCCTCGTTACACCTCCATCAAGCTTAAAAAAACAACAACACCCCTATACCCCCTTTGAAGATGTATTTGTACATTTTTCGGTAGTTCCTTAAAAGTTAGTCATTTTCTTGTTAATGGGAGGTATTTACTTTGTTCCCTAGACCTCCATCAAGCTTAAAAGTATACCCCCTTGAGTTCCTTTCAAGATAAATTTGTAAATTTTTCGGTAGAAAAATTTCCCGGCCGAAGGCCGTTTCCTCTTAAATTACAGGCTCGCTATCGCTCGCCAGGATAAAGTCGACACCTGAATGGCACGAAAGGTCTTAATATGGGGTAAACGTTCTTAAAATCGCTAAACTAATGGGGCGAAAGTGTTATATTATCAAAAGCAATGGGGCCAAACATGAGGGAGAAGGGGGTCAAGAAAAACATCCCTTAAGTGGAAATATCCCCTTAAGCCATTCAGTACCGGGGACGTCATTTTCATCATATTCTGGACATGACTATCAGACGATGTTAATCAATTTAAAAAGGGCCTCCTTCTATTAACAGGCTGCGAACTATCTCCCTGAACCCTTTTTACTCCAACAGATCCTTCTTAAGGGGAGATGGGCCGTTTTTTGTGCCAACTAATGCATTTATTCCTTTATTTCTTAGTTTCCTCGCTAGACCTCCATTAAACTTAGAAAAACACCCCCTAGACCCCCCCCTTCAAGATAAATTTGTACATTTTTCGGTAGAAAAATGTCCCGGCCGAAGGCCGATTCCTCCTAAAATTACAGGCTTGCTATCGCTCGCCAGGATAAAATCGACACCTTAATGGCACGAAAGATCTTAATCTAGCAATTAACAGGATGCCAACTATCTCCCTTAACCCTTTTTACTCCCACAGATCCTTCTTAAACTGCACAAAATCGTCTAAATAGAGTTATAATACAACTAAATAGACGTCGCAGGTACAGAAGGGGTTAATTCACACAAGGGTTTTTTTCTGACAATATTTGGGATTAATTTTGCACTTGTATCAGAAACCACACTGAAGGTTCATTATTATAGTTGACATTATTTGTATTATTATTATTATTATTATTATTATTATTATTATTATTATTTGTATTTAATTATTATTATTAATATTATTATTATTATGTTATTATTATTATTATTTTTATTATTATTATTATTATTATTATTATTATTATTATTATTATAGCTGGCCCTGATTCCCCACCCAAAACATTATTATAAAATGCCTGTGTGAATCCATCTTAAGGGAGCCCACCTCGCTTTTTTTCTCTTTTTCCCCCTCTCTCTTTGGCTTGTATCCATTCGGCCCCATTCAGCCTACTGTTTTAAGACGTTTGCCCCCATCCAGGTGTCAATATTTTTCTGACAAGCGGTAGTGAGCCAGCATATATATATATATATATTTTTTTTTTTTGACAGCAAGCTAAATTTTTTAATTTTTCGATAGAAAAAAAAGTCTCCAGCAAAGCTGGATTTCTCCATACAATGCTGGTCGCTATCGCTCGCCAGGAAGTAATCGACACCTGAATGGGGATAAACGTCTTAAAACAGTTGGCTGAATGGGGCCGAATGGATACAAGCCAGGGAAAGAGAGAAAAGGAGAGAAAGATAAAAATGCCTGTGTGAATCCACCTTAACTTACGTATGCTGCATTGACTCCCATAGAACAGCATGCCTAGCTCAAATGTAAGTGAATGCTGAGTTCTAGCATTAATATGTTATGCTTTAAGGGGGTAGTACTCGCTTTTTCTGGACCCCCTTCTCCCTCATGTTTAGACCCATTAGTTTTGCGATTTTAAGGCGTTCGTTCCGTTAATTTGGCTATTTTGAGACCTTTCGCCTCCTTTATTTGTCAATATTAAGACCTTTCGTGCCCTTTAGGTGTAGATTTTTCCTGGCAAGCGATAGCGAGCCTCTAATTTTAGAAGGAACCGGCCTTCGGCCGGGAATGTTTTCTACCGAAAAATGTAAAAAATATATCTAGGGGGTGTTTTTCTAAGCTTGATAGAGGTCTAGCGAGGAAACTTAAAAATAAATTAATCAATAAATATATAGACCAAAAATCAAGCACTACCCCCTTAAATTTTATAAAAGGCTATGCTTATGCTTGGATTGAATAGCATAGTTTATTTTGTTATTTTGTTATTCTCCCATAAAGCCAGAGACATTTATATAAAGCCGGTATCACACGAGCACTTTTCCCCTCAACACTGGTCTGGCAGCTTAAGAGGTCAACATTTTAAATATTTCGGTTACTTAAATGCATCTATCCTCAGTTTAGTTTCCGATACCAGTGCAAAATACTCCAGAAATGTTGCCAGAAAAATGTTGATCATCGAATGTTGACTATCAAAGCTCTCGTGTGATACCGGCTTAATAGACTCTTAACCCTTTGAAGATTGTGGCGTATTTTGACAGCTTCATCTGGCTATCATTAGACGATTTTAGACAGTTTAGGAAGGATCTGTGGGGATGATAAGGATATAGACTAAGTTTAGGAAGGATCTGTGGGGATGATGAGGATACAGACTAAGTTTAGGAAGGATCTGTGAGATGATAAGGATATAGACTAAGTTTAGGAAGGATCTGTGGGGATGATGAGGATATAGACTAAGTTTAGGAAGGATCTGTGGGATGATAAGGGTACAGACTAAGTTTAGGAAGGATCTGTGGGGATGATGAGGATACAGACTAAGTTTAGGAAGGATCTGTGAGATGATAAGGATATAGACTAAGTTTAGGAAGGATCTGTGGGGATGATGAGGATATAGACTAAGTTTAGGAAGGATCTGTGGGGATGATGAGGATATAGACTAAGTTTAGGAAGGATCTGTGGGATGACAAGGGTACAGACTAAGTTTAGGAAGGATCTGTGGGGATGATGAGGATACAGACTAAGTTTAGGAAGGATCTGTGAGATGATAAGGATATAGACTAAGTTTAGGAAGGATCTGTGGGGATGATGAGGATATAGACTAAGTTTAGGAAGGATCTGTGGGGATGATAAGGATATAGACTAAGTTTAGGAAGGATCTGTGGGGATGATAAGGATATAGACTAAGTTTAGGAAGGATCTGTGGGGATGATAAGGATATAGACTAAGTTTAGGAAGGATCTGTGGGATGATAAGGATATAGACTAAGTTTAGGAAGGATCTGTGGGGATGATAAGGATATAGACTAAGTTTAGGAAGGATCTGTGGGATGATAAGGATATAGACTAAGTTTAGGAAGGATCTGTGGGGATGATGAGGATACAGACTAAGTTTAGGAAGGATCTGGGGGATGATAAGGATATAGACTAAGTTTAGGAAGGATCTGTTGGATGATAAGGATACAGACTAAGTTTAGGAAGGATCTGTGGGGATGATAAGGGTATAGACTATCTCGATTAACCCTCTGACTTCCTTAGACCCTTCCTAATCCGAATAAAATCGTCCGATAATAGCCAGAAACCGGAAACGGAAATGCGTACCGATCTTGGAAAGGGTTAAGGGAGCCCACCTCGCGTTTTTTCTCTTTCTCTCCCTCTCTCTTTATCTTGTATCCATTCGGCCCCATTCAACCTACTGTTTTAAGACGTTTACCCCCATCCAGGTGTCCATATTTTCCTGGCGAGCGGAAGCGAGCCAGCATATACAGTATATATATATTTGTTTTACAGCAAGCTAAATTTGTAAATTTTTCGATAGAAAAATTTCTCCGGCGAAGCCGGATTTCTCCATACAATGCTGGCTCGCTAACGCTCGCCAGGAAAAAAATCGATACCTGGATGGGGATAAACGTCTTAAAACAGTTGGCTGAATGGGGCCAAATGGATACAAGTCAGGGAAAGATAGAAAAGGAGAGAAAGATAAAACAAAAAGCAAGTGAACCCCCTTAAGATACAGGGTGACCCATAATAGAATTAGTGCCTTGTTTTCATGGGGAAGCATAACAATCGACACCTGGATGGGGATAAACTGTCTTAAAACAAACAGTAGGCTGAGAGGGGCCGAATGGATACAACCCAGAGAGAGAGAGAGAGAGAGTAAACAAAGCAGGTCACCCACCTTAATTGATAGACATCCTTCCTAAGCCTAATAAAATCGTTTAATAGTTGCCAAAATACGACGAAAAAGATGTCCTTGGTACTGAAGAGGTTAAGGGGACAGTAGCTGTTTGTTTGGTCTATTAATTCATTTATTCATATATTTTTTTAGTTTCCTCCCTAGACCTCCATCAAGCTTAGAAAAACACCCCCTAGACCCCACTTCAAGATCGATTTATAGATTTGTCGGTAGAAAAATATCCCGGCCAAAGGCCAATTCCTCTTAAAATTACAAGCTCGCTATCGCTCGCCATGAAAAAATCGACACCTAAATGGCACGAAGGGTCCTAATAATGACAAAGAAATAGGGTGAAAGGTCATAAAATCCCCAAACTAATGGAACCAACGTCTTACAATCTCAAAACTAGTGGGGCTAAACATTAGGGAGAAGGGGGTCCATAAAAACGGTCTGTCTCCCCTTAATATGAAATAGCTCTGTAAAAGACACCTGGATGGGGATCAATGTCTTAATTAAATCAGTAGGCTGAATGGTCTCTCTGAATTAGACCAAGGGGTTTACTAAAAATATCTCTTTGGTCTAAAAAAAATCCCAAGGTCTCTCTGAATTAAAAAAAAATCCCAAGGTCTCTCTGAATTAAAAAAAATATCCCAAGGTCTCTCTGGGGGTGATCTGTTTTTTTTTTCTCTGTATCTGTTGTATCCATTCGGCCCCATTCAGCCTACTGTTTTTAAGACTTTTATCCCCATCCAGGTGTTGATTTATACCTGGTGAGCGGTAGCGAGCTACCATATTTTGGATAATGTGTTAGACAGCTAGCTAAATTTGTACGTTTTTCGATAGAAAAATGTCTCCGGCAAAGCCGCATTACTCCACAAAATGCTGGCTCGCTATCGCTCATCAGGAAAAAATCGACACCTGGATGAGGATAAATTTTTAAAATATCCCAAGGTCTCTCTGGATTCGACCAAGGGAATTACTTAGCTATGGGTCACCCTGTATTCTTACCAACCTAAAATTAGTATCACACGAGAGCTTTTATAGTCAACATTTTCCTGGCAACATTTTTGGATGATTTTCCACTGGGATCGGAAACTAGATTGATTATAGATGAATTTAGGTAGCAGAAATATATTAAATGTTGACCTCATAAGCTGCCAGACCAGTGTTGAGGGAAAAAGCGCTCGTGTGATACCAACCTAAAATTAGTATCACACGGAAGTTATTATCCTCAGTTATTGAGGCTTAAAGCGGGTGATGGGCGTATTTAATTGATAATTTATATATCTGTTTGTTATTGTTTTAGTGTCCTCCCTAGACCTCCATCAAACTGTAAAAAGCACCCCTTAGACTTCCCTTCAAGATAAATGTGTACATTTTTCAGTAGATAAAATTTCCAGGCCTTATAATTACGGAAATGACGGAAAAAACGTTCGTGTGACAGCGGCTTTACAGAGTTGCCAATATAAACTGAGGGTAAAAGCGCTCGTGTGATACCTGCTTACTGCTTAGGCTGCTAATGTGTTGAACTAAGCGTAGCATTTTGACAGTATAGGTAGCGCCAGCGAACTTGACAATAATCTTGACCCCTGACCTGCTTTTTGTTATTTGTGTCCTTTTCTCTCTTTCTCTGGCTTGTATCCATTCGGCCCCATTCAGCCAACTATTTTAAGACGTTTATCCCCATCTAGGTGTCGATTTCTTCCTGGCGAGCGATAGCGAGCCAGCATTATATGAAGAAATCCGGCTTCGCCGGAGACATTTTTCTATCGAAAAATGTACAAATTTATCCTGCTGTCAAACAAAAATAAAAAATATGCTGGCTCGCTACCGCTCACCAGTAAAAAATTGACACCTGGATGGGGATAAACGTCTTAAAACAGTAGGCTGAATGGGGCCAAACGGGTACAAGCCAGAGAAAGATAGAAAAGGACAGAACAAAAACAGGTCACCCCCCTTAAACCCCTTCAGTACCGGCGACGTCTTGTTTACTTTATACTGGCTCCTAGTAGATTATTTTATTAATTATTTTATTAATTTTAAATAGGGCCTCTAGCAATTAATAGGCTTCGAACTATCTCGCTTTACCATTTTTACTACCACAGATCCTTCTTAAACTGCCCAAAATCGTCTAAATATAGCTAGAATATACTTAAAAAGTCGTCCGGTACAGAAAGGGTTAACTTCTTATAACTCGAAATTAATGGAAACAATCGGGCTGACGTTTTTTTTTTAAAGTAAAGTACAAGTAACAAAAATCTGTATTTAGGCAAGAAAATACGATAATACAATATGCAGTATAAAGTTATTATAAGACGTTTCTATCATATGGGAAGAGTCCACCAGGAAATAGGTGAGGACATTTACAACCAGATTGCTCTAGGGCCCTTTTGAGTTACCGAGAGGTCAGGGGTCAAGGGGTCAACACAACCAGTTTGCTCTAGCCCCTTTGAGTTAGAGAGAGGTCAATGGGTCATTACAGCCCATTTTCTCTAGCCCCTTTTGAGTTACAGAGAGGTCAGGAGTCAAATCAATACAGCCAGTTTGCTCTAGCCCCTTTTGAGTTACGTAGAAGTCAGGGGTCAACGTAGCCAGTGTGCTCTAGGCCCTTTTGAGTAACAGAGAGGTCAAAGGGTCAGTCAATACAATCAGTTTGCTCTAGGCCTTTTGCGTTACCGAGAGAAGACAGGGGTCAAGGGGTCAAGACAGCCAGTTTCCTCTAGCCCCGTTTGAGTTAGAGAGAGGTCAGGGGTCAAGGGGGTAGAGAGGTCAGGGGTCAAGGGGTCAAGTTCGTCGGCGCTACCAATAATAACTTTCAGGGTAACGGAACATGTGGCATGGTTTGGTCCAATGGGGTGTATAAAACCCCAGTGAGGGAGCCACAACACCCCCCCGCTGGCACGGAGCTTGTTGATTACCAGCCCATGTTGGCCACCCTACCCCCCGCAACTCACAGCCATCATTTAGATACTAAGGTGAGGCTAACCATAGAAGATTTTATAGCATACAAACATACCTAGTGCTGGCTAACCATAGAATATTTTATAGCATACAAAAACACTGTCAATCACCACCACCCATTTAGATACAAAGGTGAGGTTATAGTAACATAGTGCTGGCTAACCATAGCAGATTTTATAGCATACAAACACACACCCACCCCAATCACCTTAACCATAGCAGATTTTATAGCATACAAACACACCCCCAATCACCACCACCCATTTAGATATTAAGGGGAGATTTCCACTTGAGGGATTTTTGTCTTGACCCCTTTCTCCTTCATATTTAGCCCTATTGCTTTTGAGATTTTAAGACGTTCGCCCCATTAGTTTGGCGACTTTAAGAACTTTTGCCCCATTTCTGTCAATGTTAAGACTTTTCTTGCCACTTATGTGTCGATATTTTCCTGGCGAGCAATAGCGAGTCTAATTTTATTATTTTTATTAATCTCACCACCACACCCCCAATGAAATTAATTAAAGTATATATGATCCACCGGGATTCGAACCCGGGTTATCACACACATATTTTTGCCACCTTAACCATTACACCACCAGGACGGTTAAGAGGAACCGGCCTTCGGCCGGGAAATTTTTCTACCGAAAAATGTACATATTTATCTTGAAAGGGGGTCTAGCGGGTGTAATTTTAAGCTTGATGGAGGTCTATGGAACAAACTAAAAACCTCCCCTTAATGTGAGGTTTTATACAACTGATGGTAAATTGCCATCTCGCCATCCTGATTACTCGGCTTTGACCATGATTTTGTAGCGAAATACGTTGTTAATTATGACAACTTGACAATAATATGACGCAGACACATAACACTGACGTATTTCCCATCAAGACACATAGCACTGTCGTATTTTCCCATCGAGACACATAGCACTGTCGTATTTCCCATCAAGACACATAGCACTGTCGTATTTCCCATCAAGACACATAGCACTGTCGTATTTCCCATCAAGACACATAACACTGTCGTATTTTCCCATCAAGACACATAGCACTGTCGTATTTCCCATCAAGACACATAACACTGTCGTATTTCCCATTAAGACACATAACACTGTCGTATTTCCCATCAAGACACATAGCACTGTCGTATTTCCCATCAAGACACATAGCACTGTCGTATTTCCCATCAAGACACATAGCACTGTCGTATATTCCCATCAAGACACATAGCACTGTCGTATTTCCCATCAAGACACATAGCACTATCGTATTTTCCCATCAAGACACATAGCACTATCGTATATTCCCATCAAGACACATAGCACTATCGTATTTTCCCATCAAGACACATAGCACTATCGTATTTTCCCATCAAGACACATAGCACTATCGTATTTTCCCATCAAGACACATAGCACTATCGTATTTCCCATCAAGACACATAGCACTATCGTATTTTCCCATCAAGACACATAGCACTATCGTATTTTCCCATCAAGACACATAGCACTGTCGTATTTTCCCATCAAGACACATAGCACTATCGTATTTTCCCATCAAGACACATAGCACTATCGTATTTTCCCATCAAGACACATAGCACTGTCGTATTTTCCCAGCAAGACACATAGCACTATCGTATTTTCCCATCAAGACACATAGCACTATCGTATTTTCCCATCAAGACACCTAGCACTATCGTATTTTCCCATCAAGACACATAGCACTATCGTATTTTCCCATCAAGACACATAGCACTATCGTATTTTCCCATCAAGACACATAGCACTATCGTATTTCCCATCAAGACACATAGCACTATCGTATTTTCCCATCAAGACACATAGCACTATCGTATTTTCCCATCAAGACACATAGCACTATCGTATTTCCCATCAAGACACATAGCACTATCGTATTTTCCCATCAAGACACATAGCACTATCGTATTTTCCCATCAAGAATCGATAAATCAGATACGAAAGGAATCAATTTACCATCAGTGGGAACAAAATAGACTACAGGAGAAACCTATGCTGCTGGCTAACCATAGAAGATTTTATAGCATACAAACACACACACCCCCAATCACCACCACCATAGAAGATTTTATAGCATACAAACACACACACCCCCAATCACCACCACCATAGAAGATTTTATAGCATACAAACACACACACCCCCAATCACCACCACCATAGAAGATTTTATAGCATACAAACACCCCCCCCCCCCCAATCACCACCACCATAGAAAATTTTATAGCACACAAACCCCCCCCCCCAATCACCACCACCATAGAAGATTTTATAGCATACAAACACACACACCCCCAATCACCACCACCATAGAAGATTTTATAGCATACCTAGACACCCCCAATCACCTTAACCATAGAAGATTTTATAGCATACAAACCCACCTCCAATCACCACCACCATTTAGATACTAAGGTGAGGTTATAGTAACATAGTGCTTGCTAACCATAGAAGATTTTATAGCATACAAACACCCCCCACCCCAATCACCTTCAGGGGGTTCACCTGCTTTGTTTATCTTTCTCTCCTTTTCTCTCTTTCCCTGGCTTGTATCCATTCGGCCCCATTCAGCCAACTGTTTTAAGACGTTTATCCCCATCCAGGTGTCGATTTCTTCCTGGCGAGCAATAGTGAGCCAGCATTATATGGAGAAATCCGGCTTCGCCGGAGAAATTTTTTCTATCGAAAAATTTACAAATTTAGCCTGCTCTCAAAACAAACAAATACATATATGCTGGATCGCTACCGCTCGCCAGGAAAATATTGATACCTGGATGGGGGTAAACGTCTTACAACAGTAGGCTGAACGGGGCCGAATAGATACAAGCCAGAGAAAGAGAGAAAAGGAGAGAAAGATAAACAAAACAAAACGCTAACCCCCCTCCCCCCCCCCCCCCCTTAGCAACACACTTGGTTTCAAAATGTTCGTAATAGAGAAGTAATTGAGGCAAGGATGTTGTAATTTAGTGTCAGATGATATGAAATCGAGTATATTGTATAGCTTACAAACACCCTCCCAATCACCACCACCATTTAGATAGTAAGGTGAGGTTTTAAAGGTAGCGAAATTGACACAAATCTCGACCCCTGACCTCTTCGCAACTCCAAAGAGACTAGAGCAAACTGGATGTAAATATCCACACCTATTACCTGGTGGACTCTTCCCAGAAAAAAAAATGGTAAATGCCAAAGTACATACATATATACATACATAAATTACATGGTGGACTCTTCCCAATTGTTGAGGGGAATGCCAGCTCGATTGCTTTCATTCATTTTGAGTTATAAGAAGTTATAGGGTCCAGATTATTGTCAAGTTGGTTGGCGCTACCTATAGTAACATAGTGCTTGCTAAAGCCGCTGTCACACGAGCGATTTTTCCGTCAATTTTCCATGAGCAAGTTTTTTCTCGTTATATTTCGGGACATGTTTGCACTGGTATCGGTAACTAGACTGAAGGTAGAGTATGTTAGGCGGCTGAATTCTGATCAAGTGTATTTTTTGAAGCTGCCAGACCATAATTGCCCGTAAAAATTGCTCCAAAAAACGGCTTGTGTGACTCCGGCTTAACACTTAGCTTACATAGACCCCATTCCCCGCCCCCTCTCCCCCCCCCCCCCCCCATTAGTTTACTTTTGATTTTCCACGCTAGTCCTCCCTCAAACTTAGATAAACAACCCCTAGACACCCCCCCCCCCCGCCTTCTCAAGATAAATTTGTACATTTTTGTGTAGAAAAATGTTCCTCTTTTATTTCCAGGCTCGCTATCGCTCGCTAGGAATAAATCGACACCTAAATCACACGATAGACCTTAACCTTGACAACGAAATGGATCTAAAGGTGTTAAAATTGCCAAATTAATGGGCCGCATGTCTTAAAATCTGAAAACTAATGGGGCTAAATATGAGGGAGAAGGGGGCCAGGAAAATAGCCCATCTCCCCTTAAACTTGTATGTATGTATGTATGTATGTATGTATGTATGTATGTACAGTATGTATGTATGTATGTATGTATGTATGTATGTATGTATGTATGTATATTATGCAGTTTAGGAAAAGTCTATAACAAGTCATTTAAGGGGGGTGACCTGTTTTTTTTATTGTTTTCCTTTTCTCTCTTTCTCTAGCTTGTATCCATTCGGCCCCATTCAGCCAACTATTTTAAAACGTTTATCCCCATCTAGGTGTCGATTTCTTCCTGGCGAGCGATAGCGAGCCAGCATTATATGAAGAAATCCGGCTTCGCCGGAGAATTTTTCTACCGAAAAATGTACAGATTTAGCCTGGTGTCAATTTTTTTTTTAAATATGCTGGCTCGCTACCGCTCACCAGTAAAAAATTGACACCTGGATGGGGATAAACGTCTTAAAACAGTAGGCTGAATGGGGCCAAATTGATACAAGCCAGAGAAAGAGAGAAAAGGAGAGAACAAAAAGCAGGTCACCTCCCTTAAGGGGCCAGTGGTTATTTTTGGGGGGTCTATCCTACTGTTTATAATGTGTTTAGACAGCTGGCTAAATTTGTACATTTTTCGATAGAAAAATGTCTCTGGTGAAGCCAGATTTCTCCATAAAATGCTGGCTCGCTATCGCATCATATTAACCCTTTCAAGCTCCAATACGCATTTCTGTTCTGTTTTCTGGGTAATTATTAGACGATTTTATTCAGATTAGGAAGGGTATATGGAAGTCAGAGGGTTGATTGAGATAGCCTTTACCCTTTTAAAACCCGCAGATCCTTCCTAAGCTGCATACAATCGTCTAAAGGTAGCCAAAATAAACTGCTAACACATGTCGGAGCTTCAAGGGGGGGGGGGGGAAGACCAAGTTTATATATTTCACTACAAAATCTTCAATATACCTAAACAAAATCTTGGTTTGAACTTTGCAATTTACTTAGTATAATTTACTACCTTACGGGGGGGGGGGTCACCGGGTTTTGTTCTCTATTTCTCTCTCTCTCTCTCCCTTTCTGGATTGTATCCATTTGACCCCATTCAACCTACTGTATTAAGACGTTTATCCCCATCCAGGTGTATTTTTTTTCCTATCGCGAGCCAGCATATTTAAAACAAAATTACAACAGGCTAAATTTGTAAATTTTTCGATAGAAAAAATTCTCCGGCGAAGCCGGATTTCTTCATACAATGATGGCTCGCCAGGAAGAAATCAACACCTGGATGGAAATAAACGTCTTAAAACAGTAGGCTGAATGGGGCCGAATGGATACAACCCAGAGAAAGAGAGAAAAGGAGAAAAAAAGCAGGTCACCTCCCTTAACACAGTGGGATTCGAACTGGCGACCTCAACTTGCATGTGGTAGTTTAGAAATACACTATGTGGCAATATAACGCTTATTAGGCACAATCGGCCTAATAAGTCATGTCTCGGCACCAAGAATATTTTGATCAATAATTGGTATCAGCCATATTTACACATGATTTCTTCTATGTGTGTGAGATATACAAACATGTTCCTACACTTACCCACCCTATTCAACATCTGACAGACATTAATACAGCACAGAGGGAGCCAAACGTAATGACACCTGGGACATGACTTATTAGCGCGACCGTACAAGGGCTTCACTATTTTTTTGTTCATGTACAGTCGAGGTTAATAAGTGTTGTCAGATATTTCACAAAGTTTGGGACACTGACTAATACTCTGAGGGATAAGCACTTTTTCCAGTAACTATAAAGATACCAATAACACTTGTTGAGCGAAAACCACTGGAATCTATGACAACACTTAATACCCCCGATTGTACTTACTTATATCGTCCGTAAATATATTGCCTGTTTTGCATACGAATAAAATCAATTGTTTCGATTGAAAATGCCACCCGACGGATAATGTTCAACCCCCAATTTTGCATGCTAAAGGGAGGTATTTAGTTTGTTCCCTAGACCTCCATCAAGCTTAAAATTACACCCCCTTGAGTCCCTTTCAAGATAAATTTGTACATTTTTCCGTAGAAAAATGTCCCGGCCGAAGGCTGGTTCCTCTCGAATTACAGGCTCGCTAACGCTCGCCAGGATAAAATCGACACCTGAATTGCACGAAAGGTCTTAATATGGGGTGAAAGTTCTTAAAATCGCTAAACTAATGGGGCAAACGTTTTATAATATCAAAAGCAATGGGGCTAAACATGAGGGAGAAAGGAGTCAAGAAAAAAATCCCTCAAGTGGAGATCTCCCCTTATGTCTACCTAGTCCAAGCCAACCTAACGTAATCTGGAAGAGTAAAAATGGTGATGTGATGTATGTATGTATGTATGTATGTATATACTTGGGCACATACCCCATAGCTAGGGGTGGCCGACTCGAGACCGAGCCTGAACTAAAACAACATTTAATTTTCCAATGATTAGGGTCCGGGACCACTTTCACGTTCCCTCGCCCCTTTCTATGTCTCGTCCACTATACTCTATTTTTGTCCAGCTGATCGTAAATTGAATCTCTTATTAGCTGATTTCTCGATACTTAATGGCAATATATGAAACTACTATGGCTGTGTGTCGTATTAAGGGGAGATCTCCACTTGAGGGATTTTTTTCTTGACCCCTTTCTCCCTCATGTTTAGCCCCATTGCTTTTGATATTATAAAACGTTTGCCCCATTAGTTTAGCGATTTTAAGAACTTTCACCCCATATTAAGACCTTTCGTGCAATTCAGGTGTCGATTTTATCCTGGCGAGCGATAGCGAGCCTGTAATTTGAGAGGAACCAACCTTCGGCCGGGACATTTTTCTACGGAAAAATGTACAAATTTATCTTGAAAGGGACTCGAGGGGGTGTAATTTTAAGCTTGATGGAGGTCTAGGGAACAAACTAAATACCTCCCCTTAAGGCCAAGTTTTCAGAATAACCATCATATTTCGCTACAAAATCTACCTTATAGCTGAGTAACTAAGATAGAAACATGGCAATTTACCATCAGCTGGAAAACAATAGACTATAGTTGAATTAAACAATACAAGGGGAGGAGGAGGAGGAGGAGGAGGAGGATTCCCACCCGAGGCAGACACTGATATTTTACATACATTCCTACAAGTTTAAGGAGGGTGACCTGCTTTTTGTTATTTCTGTCCTTTTCTCTCTTTCTCTGGCTTGTATCCATTTGGCCCCATTCAGCCAACTATCTTAAGACGTTTATCCCCATCTAGGTGTCGATTTCTTCCTGGCAAGCGATAGCGAGCCAGCATTATATGAAGAAATCCGGCTTCGCCGGAGACATTTTTCTATCGAAAAATGTACAAATTTAGCCTGCTGTCTAACTAAACAAAAAAAAATATGCTGGCTCGCTACCGCTCACCAGTAAGAAATTGACACCTGGATGGGGATAAACATCTTAAAACAGTAGGCTGAATGGGGCCAAATGGATACAAGCCAGAGAAAGATAGAAAAGGACAGAACAGAAACAGGTCACCCCCCTTAAACGAATACTCCGAAGACCCCCCTTTGAGATAAATTTGTACATATTTCGGTAAAAAAAATGTCTTGGCCGAACTAGTGTTTAGGACATTGCATTACTAAGACCCTCATGTGAAGTACCGCTCTATATAAAAAGCCTTTGTATAGCGTGCGCACACAGTTTTTGGGTGACCGGTCAACTCAACCAGTAGACTATTTCAACCAGTAGCTCTCAACCTGTACCAACTCAACCAATACGGTTAGGTTAGGTTAGGTTAGTACTATATTTTGGCACTGGTTTGGTTGGTCTGGGTTAATTTGGCACTGGTTGAGAGCTACTGGTTGAAATGGTCTACTGGTTGAGATGACATGGAACCAGTTTTTGGTATGGGGTAGACCGCAGTCCCACCAAACGCAAACTTAAGTGGCAGCATCAGTTCTTATCTACCCACCATCATGGAAGGTGACCGAACGCATAAAACGCTATGTCCGAATGATGCATACTTTCGCCACGACCAATTGTTGTGCCTCTAAGCCAGGGCTGCGGTGACACGTTCGGACACGGCCGAAATCTCGCGCCCAAACACGCCTCATTCTCAGTATCACATCACAAAAACCAGCTGATCCAACGATTATTAGTCAACACCACTGGACAGGTAAAAGTAAATCCTATATTTCCCCGTTCAGTTTATTATTAGTCAACACCACTGGACAGGTAAAAGTAAATCCTATATTTCCCCGTTCAGTTTATTATTAGTCAACACCACTGGACAGGTAAAAGTAAATCCTATATTTCCCCGTTCAGTTTATCATTAGTCAACACCACTGGACAGGTAAAAGTAAATCCTATATTTCCCCGTTCAGTTTATCATTAGTCAACACCACTGGACAGGTAAAAGTAAATCCTATATTTCCCCGTTCAGTTTATTATTAGTCAACACCACTGGACAGGTAAAAGTAAATCCTATATTTCCCCGTTCAGTTTATCATTAGTCAACACCACTGGACAGGTAAAAGTAAATCCTATATTTCCCCGTTCAGTTTATCATTAGTCAACACCACTGGACAGGTAAAAGTAAATCCTATATTTCCCCGTTCAGTTTATTATTAGTCAACACCACTGGACAGGTAAAAGTAATCCTATATTTCCCCGTTCAGTTTATCATTAGTCAACACCACTGGACAGGTAAAAGTAAATCCTATATTTCCCCGTTCAGTTTATTATTAGTCAACACCACTGGACAGGTAAAAGTAAATCCTATATTTCCCCGTTCAGTTTATCATTAGTCAA
The DNA here is from genome assembly GCA_032716605.1 of Paralithodes platypus. Taxonomy (NCBI): domain Eukaryota; kingdom Metazoa; phylum Arthropoda; class Malacostraca; order Decapoda; family Lithodidae; genus Paralithodes; species Paralithodes platypus. Next base: position 1,763,276 of record CM064534.1, on the reverse strand, counting down.
CACCACTGGACAGGTAAAAGTAAATCCTATATTTCCCCGTTCAGTTTATTATTAGTCAACACCACTGGACAGGTAAAAGTAAATCCTATATTTCCCCGTTCAGTTTATCATTAGTCAACACCACTGGACAGGTAAAAGTAAATCCTATATCCTATAGTTTGAAGGGGGTCTGGAGAGGCGTTTTTCCAAGGGGTAAACTAAAAATACATTGTTCGAAAATGGCTAAAACAATTAAATGGCTAAAACAATTAAATGGCTAAAACAATTAAATGGCTAAAACAATTAAATGGCTAAAACAATTAAATGGCTAAAACAATTAAATGGCTAAAACAATTAAAAACCTCTATAATAATTAAACCAAATGCCATAATAACCCCCAAGACGTTGCACCAGATAGGCTTAAGGGGAGATTTCCACTTGAGGGACTTTTTTCTTGACCCCTTTCTCCCTCATGTCTAGCCCCATTGCTTTTGAGATTTTAAGACGTTTGCCCCATTAGTTTGGCGATTTTAGGAACGTTCGCCCGATTTCTGTCAATTTTAAGACCTTTCGTACCATTTAGGTGTCGATTTTTTCCTGGCGAGCGATAGCGAGCCTGTAATTTAAAAGGAACCGGCCTTCGGCCGGGACATTTTTCTACCGAAAAATGTACAAGTTTATCTTGAAAAGGGGTCAAGGGGGTTTAATTTTAAGCTTGATGGAGGTCTAGGGAATAAACTAAATACCTCCCCTTAAGAATACCACCCTATGAATGTTCTCCATTATTGTGGAAAGAACTGCGCCCTATTCAGGCGGCCGGTAATACCAGCGGCCGATATGACTGGAACTTCTCTACTTCCGTGGCCGTTTCAGCTCGAGTGTAAATATGCAGAATATGCAAATTTAAGGTGTTGTATAATTCTCCTACTAAACGAGACCGAGAAACGGGCGAGGGAACGCAAAAGTGGTCCCGGACCCTGAAAATAGGAATTTCAAATGTTGTTTCTGTTCGGGGCTTTGTCTCGTGTCGGCCACTCCTAGCAATTGGGTATGTGCCTGATTACATACATACATACATACATACAAGGTGATGGTGTGAGGTATGTATGATTCAGCATACAATAATCGGGTATGCCTTTTGCCTCCCTCAATCACATAGAAAAAAAAAAATACAGCTGAGCCTAAATTGCCATGTTTCTATCTCTGTTACTCGGGTATAAGGTAGATTTTGTAGCGAAATATGATGGTTATTCTGAAAACTTGGCCTTAATACGACACACAGCCATTGTAGTTTCACATATGTCCATTAAGGGGAGGTATTTAGTTTGTTCCCTAGACCTCCATCAACCTTAAAATTACACCCCCTCGAGTCCCTTTCAAGATTAATTTGTACATTTTTCGGTAGAAAAATGTCACGGCCGAAGGCCGGTTCCTCTTAAATTACAGGCTCGCTATCGCTCGCCAGGATAAAATAGACACCTGAATTGCATGAAAGGTCTTAATATGGGGTGAAAGTTCTTAAAATCGCTAAACTAATGGGTCAATCGTTTTATAATATCAAAAGCAATGGGGCTAAACATGAGGGAGAAAGGAGTACAGAAAACAATCCCTCAAGTGGAGATCTCCCCTTAAGTATCGAGAAATCAGCTACTAAGAGATTCAATTGACCATCAGCTGAAAAACACAAAACCCAGTATAGCACCAGTGTGCAGTCGTATACTGATATACTGATATATTTTTGTTTCCCCAGCTGATCTTAAATTGAATCTCTTATTAGCTGATTTCTCGATAGTTAAGGGGAGATCTCCACTTGAGGGATTGTTTGCTTGACTCCTTTCTCCCTCATGTTTAGCCCCATTGCTTTTGATATTATAAAACGTTTGCCCCATTAGTTTAGCGATTTTAAGAATTTTCACCCCATATTAAGACCTTTCGTGCAATTCAGGTGTCTATTTTATCCTGGCGAGCGATAGCGAGCCTGTAATTTAAGAGGAACCGGCCTTCGGCCGGGACATTTTTCTACCGAAAAATGTACAAATTTATCTTGAAAGGGACTCGAGGGGGTGTAATTTTAAGGTTGATGGAGGTCTAGGGAACAAACTAAATACCTCCCCTTAATGGCAATATATGAAACTACAATGGCTGTGTGTCGTATTAAGGCCAAGTTTTCAGAATAAACATCATATTTCGCTACAAAATCTAGACTATAGTTATGGTGCCCAATAATTATGAGCTAAGATATATCTGTACAAATAGCAATGACGGAACTTTAAGGGGAGATTTCTACTTGAGGGATTTTTTTCTGGACCCCTTTCTCCTTCATGTTTAGCCCCATTGCTTTTGAGATTTTAAGACGTTCGCCCCATTAGTTTGGCGATTTTAAGAACTTTCGCCCCATTTATGTCAATGTTAAGACTTTTCGTGCCATTTAGATGTCAATCTTTTCCTGGCGAGCGATAGTGAGCCTGTAATTTAAGAGGAACCGGCCTTCGGCCTGGACATTTTTCTACCGAAAAATGTACAAATTTATCTTGAAAAGGGGTCAAGGGGGTGTAATTTTAAGCTTGATGGAGGTCTAGGGAACAAACTGAATACCTCCCCTTAAGCCGGTATCACTCGAGAGCTTTTATACTCAACATTCGATGGTCAACATTTTTCTGGCAACATTTCTGGAATATTTTGCACTGGTATCGGAAACTAGACTGATGGTAGATTAAACTAGGTGGCAGAAATATTGTAAATGTTGATCTCATAAGCTGCCAGACCAGTGTTGAGGATAAATTTTGAGGGAAAAAGCTCTCGTGTGATACCGGCTTAAGGGGGGTGACCTGGATTTTGTTATTTCTGTCCTTTTCTCTCTTTTTCTGGCTTGTATCCATTCGGCCCCATTCAGCCAACTATTTTAAGACGTTTATCCCCATCTAGGTGTCGATTTATTCCTGGCGAGCGATAGCGAGCCAGCATTATATGAAGAAATCCGGCTTCGCCGGAGACATTTTTCTATCGAAAAATGTACAAATTTAGCCTGCTGTCAAACAAAAATAAAAATTATGCTGCCTCGCTACCGCTCACCAGTAAACAAATGACACCTGGATGGGGATAAACGTCTTAAAACAGTAGGCTGAATGGGGCCAAATGGATACAAACCAGAGAAAGATAGAACAGGACAGAACAAAAGCAGATCACCCGCCTCAAGTAAACAACCTCTATCGCTTTTGACTGTGATAATGTTATATTTTCTTGGGTATTAATTTTGTCGACTAAGAGTTTTGCTCTCTCTTTGGATGTATGCAGTATATATTATATTATATTATATTTTATATTATATTATATTATATTATATTATATTATATTATATATGTTAAATTATATATTATATTATATTATATATGTTAAATTATATATTATATTATATTATATTATATTATATTTTATATGTTAAATTATATATTATATTATATTATATATGTTAAATTATATATTATATTATATTATATTATATATGTTAAATTATATATTATATTATATTATATTATATATTTTATATGTTAAATTATATATTATATTATATTATATTATATTTTATATTATATTATATTTTATATTATATTATATTATATTATATGTTAAATTATATATTATATTATATTATATTATATATGTTAAATTATATATTATTATATTATATTATATATGTTAAATTATATATTATATTATATTATATTATATGTTAAATTATATATTATATTATATTATATTATATTATATTATATATGTTAAATTATATATTATATTATATTATATATGTTAAATTATATATTATATTATATTATATATTATATTATATACTATATTATATTATATTTTATATTATATTATATTATATAATATTTTATATTATATTATATTATATTTTATATTATATTATATTATATTTTATATTATATTATATATATTATATTATATATTATATTATATTATATTGTATATATTAAATTATATATTATATATTATATTATATTTTATATTATATTTTATATTATAATATATTGTATTCTATTTTATTTTATATTATATTATATATTATATTTTATTATATTATATATATTAAATTATATATTATATTATATATATATTAAATTATATATTATATTATATTATATATTATATTATATTATATATATTAAATTATATATTAATATATATTATATTATATATTATTATATTATATTATATATATATTAAATTATATATTATATTATATATTATATTATATATTATATTATATATAATATAATATTATATTATATATAAAATTATATATTATATTATATATTATATTATATTATATTATATTATATATATTAAATTATATATTATATTATATATTATATTATATATTATATTATATATATTATATTATATTATATATATTATATATATAAATTATATATTATATTATATTATATTATATTATATATATTAAATTATATATTATATTATATTATATTATATTATATTATATATATTAAATTATATATTATATTATATTATATTATATTATATTATACATTGCACGTAAAGGCGATTATTGTGGGTTAAGGGGGTGGTACTCGCTTTTTCTGCACCCCCTCCTCCCTCATGGTTAGCATATTAGTTTTTAGGTTTTAAGACGTTCGTTCCGTTAGTTTGACGAGTTTGAGACCTTTCACCTCATTTTTTGTTTATAAATATTAAAACCTTTCGTGCAATTTAGGTGTCAATTTTGTCCTGGTGAGCTATGGCGAGTCTGTAATTTTAGAAGAAACCGGCCTTCGGGCGAGACATTTTTCTATCGAATAATGTAAAATTTATCTTGAAAGGGGATCGAGTGGGTGTTTTTCTAAGTTTGATGGAGCTCTAGCGAGGAAACTAAAAAAAAAAATATATATATATATATATATATTTCTAATCTCTCAGTGGGGTTCCAACCGTCGACCGTCAGGACGATAGCCGACGCTTTAATCAACTACACCACTTTAGTCTTGATTAAAGTGTCGGCTATTGTCCTGACGGTCGGCGGTTCGAAGCCCACTGAGAGATTAGAAACATTTAGTGGCTCACGTGTATTTGTGATATATATATATATACAGACCAAAAACCAAGCACCACCCCTTTAAGGGGAGGTTTTTAGTTAGTTCGCTAGACCTCCATCAAGCTTAACATTACAGCCCCTAGACCCCCTTTCAAGATAAATTTGTACATTTTTCGGTAGACAAATGTCCCGGCCGAAGGTCGTTTCCTCTTAAATTACAGGCTCGCTATCGCTCGCCAGGAAAAAATTGACAACTAAATGGCAAAAAAATCTTAAAATTGACAGAAATGGGGCGAAAGTTCTTAAAATCGCCAAACTAATGGGGCGAACGTCTAAAAATATCAAAAGCAATGGGGCTAACCATGAGGGAGAAAGGGGTCAAGAAAAAAATCCCTCAAGTGGAAGTCTCGCCTTACAACAGAGTGATAGCATGATGTCATATCGCAGCCGCCACGAGAATGAACAGTAACACACAATATTAAAAGTACTTACATTTCTTGCAAAGCTCAGAGGGTTAATGACCATGCTAATGCCTCCTTAAATATTACCCTATTATCAACATATCTATTAAGGGGTTAAGGGGAGGTTTTTAGTGTGTTTCCTAGGCTTCCATCAACCTTGAAATTACACCACCTTGACCCCCTTTCAAGATAAATTTGTACATTTTTTGGTAGAAAAAGTGTCCCGGCCGAAGGCCGATTCCTCTTAAATTGCAGGCTCGCTATCGCTCGCCATGAAAAATATCGACACCTAAATGGGACGAAAGGTCTTAAAAGTGACATAAATGGGGTGAAAGTTCTTAAAATCGCCAAACTAATGGGGCGAACGTCTTAAAATCTCAAAAGCAATGGGGCTAAACACGAGGGAGAAGGGGGGGGGGGTCAAGAAAAAAAAGTCCCTCAAGTGGAAATCTCCCCTTAATGACCATGCTCGATGTCTCCTTCAATATTAATACCCTATGATCAACATCATTATCTATTAAATGATATGCACACATTCAACCGTATCATTCTAAGACTCTCCACCAGTAATATGCACACATTCAACCGTATCATTCTAAGACTCCACCAGTAATATGCACATATTCAACCGTATCATTCTAAGACTCTCCACCAGTAATATGCACACATTCAACCGTATCATTCTAAGACTCCACCAGTAATATGCACACATTCAACCGTATCATTCTAAGACTCTCCACCAGTAATATGCACACATTCAACCGTATCATTCTAAGACTCTCCACCAGTAATATGCACACATTCAACCGTATCATTCTAAGACTCCACCAGTAATATGCACACATTCAACCGTATCATTCTAAGACTCCACCAGTAATTTAATTTGATTTGATTTTTTTCTGCCAAACACCGGATTTGTTTCATCTTTCTCTCCTATTCTCACTTTCTCTGGCTTGTATCCATTCGGCCCCATTCAGCCAACTGTTTTAAGACGTTTATCCCCATCCAGGTGTCGATTTCTTTCTGGCGAGCGATAGCGAGCCAGCATTGTATGGAGGAATCCGGCATCGCCGGAGAAATTTTTCTATCGAAAAATGTACAAATTTAGCTTGCTATCAAAACACAAATATATATAGATGCTGGCTCGCTCCCGCTCGCCAGGAAAATATTGACACCTGGATGGGGGTAAACGTCTTAAAACAGTAGGCTGAATGAGGCCGAATGGATACTAGCCAGAGAAATAGAGAAAAGGAGAGAAAGATAAAACAAATCCGGTGCCGCCCCCCCCCCCTTAAACGGTAAATATTAAATATCAACCAGTAATTTTTTCTTCTATATTAAAACCCTGTTGAAGACTATACAGAAATTAAAAATGGCAACTAGTAATTAATTTATATATATATTTTGTCTGAATTTAATCGCTGTTAAGACTACACCGTGTCTAAAAATTTCAACTAGTATTTTTGTTTTCTAAACTAAAGGGGGGGGTGTCACCTGCTTTTTTGTTCTCTTTCTCTCCTTCTCTCGTTGGCTTGTATCCATTCGGCCCCATTCAGCCTACTGTTTTAAGACGTTTACCCCCATCCATGTGTCAATATTTTCCTGGCGAGCGGTAGCGAGCCAGCATATACTGTATATATTTTTGTTTTGACAGCAAGCTAAATTTGTACATTTTTCGATAGAAAAATGTCCGGCGAAGCCGGATTTCTCCATACAATGCTGGCTCGCTATCGCTCGCCATTGACACCTGGATGGGGATAAACATCTTAAAACAGTTGGCTGAATGGGGCCGAATGGATACAAGCCAGGGAAAGATAAAACAAAAAAACAAGAGAAAAAGATAAAAAAGCCGGTGACCCCCCTTATAAATCTCAACCAATTTATTCATTTATATATTTTTCGTCTAAATTTAAACCCTGTTGAAGACTACAAAATAAAAAAAATATCTACCAGTAACTGGTTTTTTTCTTCTAAATTCGACATAATAAATAAAAATATCTACCAGTAATTTTTTTTTTTTTTTTTTTTTACTTTTCTAAAATTTAACCCCATATATTACAGGGCGGACCCGCTACACGGCATGATGAAGGCATGGTGGCAAATTCTGTCTTCGATACCACAGGAATTCAAATGCATCAGGTATATTCACACTTCCATAACTGTCCTGTCTGTCTATCTTTCCTTAAGGGGGGGGGGGGGGTGACCTGCTGTTTGTTATTTCTGTCCTTTTCTCTCTTTCTCTGGCTTGTATCCATTCGGCCCCATTCAGCCAACTATTTTAAGACGGTTATCCCCATCTAGGTGTCGATTTCTTCCTGGCGAGCGATAGCGAGCCAGCATTATATGAAGAAATCCGGCTTCGCCGGAGAAATTTTTCTATCAAAAAATGTACAAATTTAGCCTGCTGTCAAACAAAAATAAAAAATATGCTGGCTCGCTACCGCTCACCAGTAAAAAATTAACACCTGGATGGGGATAAACGTCTTAAAACAGTAGGCTGAATGGGGCCAAATGGATACAAGCCAGAGAAAGATAGAAAAGGACAGAACAAAAACAGGTCACCCCCCTTAACCCCTTCTGTACCGGCGACCGGTTTTCAATTGTCTTGTAGCTATATTTAGACGATTTAGGGCAGTTTAGGAAGGATCTGTGGTAGTAAAAATGGTCAATTGCTATAGTTCGAAGCCTGTTAATTGCTATAGTTCGAAGCCTGTCAATTGCTATAGTTCGAAGCCTGTTAATTGCTATAGTTCGAAGCCTGTTAATTGCTATAGTTCTAAGCCTGTCAATTGCTATAGTTCGAAGCCTGTCAATTGCTATAGTTCGAAGCCTGTTAATTGCTATAGTTCGAAGCCTGTTAATTGCTATAGTTCGAAGCCTGTCAATTGCCATAGTTCGAAGCCTGTTAATTGCTATAGTTCGAAGCCTGTTAATTGCTATAGTTCGAAGCCTGTCAATTGCTATAGTTCGAAGCCTGTTAATTGCTATAGTTCGAAGCCTGTCAATTGCTATAGTTCGAAGCCTGTTAATTGCTGGAGACCCTTTTAAAACTGAATCTAATCGTCTAATAGCAGCCAGAATACAGTTCAAAAAACATCGCCGGTACACAAGGGGTTAAAGGGGGATAACCTGCTTTTTTTGATCTCTTGGTTGTATCCATTCGGCCCCATTCAGCCTACTGTTTTAAAACATTTATCCCCATCCAGGTGTCGATTTATTCCTGGCCAGCGATAGTGAGCCAGCATTGTATGGAGAAATCTGGCTTTGCCGGAGACGTTTTCTATCGAAAAATGTACAAATTTAGCCTGCTGTCAAAAACATTTTAAAAAATATGCTGGCTCGCTTCCGCTCGCCAGGAAAAAAACAACACCTGGATGAGGATAAACGTCTTAAAACAGTAGGCAGAATGGGGCCGAATGGATAGAAGCCAGAGACAGAGGGAGAGAGAGAACAAACAATGAGGTGGGCCCCTTAAACATAAGGTATATACAGTTTACTCCCCGTATTCGCGCCTAAAGGGTACATCACACAGTCAGGAGTAAGAGCTGGAATCACTAGGAGTAGGGGACAATTCGGACTCGCGGGCCTATTCGCGGTGAAAATCGATGACTCCTAGCGACTCCTAGCGACTTCTGTTAGACTCCCACTCCCTCGCTGTGAAAATCAATGACTCCTAGTGATTCTAGCAACTCCTAGTGACTCCTAGCGACTCCTAGCGACTTCTGTTAGACTCCCACTTGCTCGCTGTGAAAATCAATGACTCCTAGTGATTCTAACAACTCCTAGTGACTCTAGCGACTCCTAGAGACTTCTGTTAGACTCCCACTCGCTCGCTGTGAAAATCAATGACTCCTAGTGATTCTAGCAACTCCTAGTGACTCTAGCGACTCCTAGCGACTTCTGTTAGACTCCCACTCGCTCGCTGTGAAAATCAATGACTCCTAGTGATTCTAGCAACTCCTAGTGACTCCTGTTAGACTCCCACTAGCTCGCACTCCTGACTGTGTGATGTACCCTTAACTCGTACCGGTACCCGTCCGCGTAGGCTATACGATGTTCTGCGAATACGTAGTTTTTTTAACCCTTACAATACCGGTGACGTCTTTTGTTTCGATTTCAGTTACATTTAGACGATGTTAGGAAGCTTAGGAAAGATATATGGTTGCTAATGGGATTAAGGGGAGATGTCCACTTGAGGGATTTTTTTCTGGACCCCTTTATCCCTCATGTTTAGCCCCATTGCTTTTGATATTTTAAGACATTCGCACCATAATTAAGAACTTTCGCCCCATTTCTGTCAATGTTAAGACCTTTCATGCAATTTAGGTGTCGATGTTTTCCTGGCGAGCGATAGCGAGCCTGTAATTTAAGAGGAACCGGCCTTTGGCCGGGACATTTTTCTACCGAAAAATTTACACATTTATCTTGAAAGGGGGCCTAGAGGGTGAAATTTTAAGCTTGATGGAGGTCTAGGAAACTAACTAAAAACCTCCCCTTAATTGAGATAGTCTGTAGTCATTTAATGGGTATACATCCTTGTTCAGCTGAATAAAATTGTCTAATAATTGGCAGAATACAATTAATAGGATGTCACCGGAACTGTATGGGTTATCATAGGCTTCAATGGGAAATAGAGGCTCATCCATCTTGGACCCTCAAACATCATTATTTTGACATACCTAGTGATATTAATATGTACCAAATGATTAACTCTCTCCCAACGAGCTGTCCTGTTTGCATCACCGTAGCGCCAGGCGGGTATAATTGCCGAAAATTACCTTCAATCCATGCTCTTTTTTATGCATAAGCAGGAGGCAGAGCGTAATACATTTATATATCCGTGAAATTACAATGTTAGAGCTTTCCAATGACACCTGAATCATCCCTGTACGACATCTGGTTATCTTGCAACGATCGTGCAACCGAAGGCCAAAATGGGTAAAATAGGGTCAATATTGGCTGTTTTTGCAGAGTGGGACAGCCGTATGTCGGGCCTCAGTGTGTGCCCGGATGCTGTGGTGATCGGTTGGAGCTCGCCTATGCTCCCTCCAATGCCTGGCCTCTCTCTCAGCACTCATAATAGCCTCAAAATGGCGTCCGTCATATAACGGGCACCGTACAGATGGCCAATTTCCTCTCTCTCGTCATATGGCGGTCGCCACGAGTTAAGGGTTAAAGGGTACTCACTTAGATCCACAATCACTGCTCCACTAAGCTCCAGGTACAGTCCAAGGCAATAGACATCAGGTACAGTCGCGCTAGTAAGTCATGTCCCACTGCCATTACGTTTGGCTCGCTCTGTGCTGTATTAATGTCTGTCAAATTTTGAATAGGGTGGGTAAGTGTCAGAAAATGTTTGTATATTTCACTCGATATGGAGAAATGAAGCTTAAATATTGCTGATACCAATTATTGATCAAAACATACTTGGTGCCGAGACATCACTTATTAGGCCGACTGTACAATCCAAAGGTAAATCCACAGTAGATGTGAGGTCAGACGGGGCCCTCCAGGTACTGTGGGAGGGGGCGGGGCGCCGGGAAGCATGGCTGGGCAGGTGAACGAGCACAAAAAAAGAACACAATGGCCGAGTGTTGACTCTGGTTGCCCGGTGGTGACGCGCTGACGTCATGCAAGATGGCCGACCAAAACATGAATCGAGATGCGCATCTGCCCGCCCGATTCAAATCCGTTAATAGCTGGTATTTTGCGGATGGTACTGCGCGGATAACAAGTAATAGGATATTTAAGGATGTCCGCGAATAACGAGTTGTGGAGCGAATAACGAGTTGTGGAGCGCGGATATGGGGAGTTTACTGTGTATTCCAGCGATATTACTGTTTTCCTACAAAGCATTTTGGACTTTCTGTATTGACTCGCCACTCTTGTTTTTAACCTGGACATTTCACAATACCAATATAATAAGTGTATTTATTGTAATTATTTGTTTTTCCTTTTTATTTCAATATCAAGAATGTATATATTTTCTTTCACTACCTTTACTATAGTCCGTTCATTCTAGGTTGGGGCAGAAATCGTAACCTCTAACCTCTGTAACTTAAAAAGGAGTAGAGTAATCGAACTATTTTTCTACCAAACAGGAAGACTTGGCCAGGGAATAGGTGTGAAAATTGACAGTTCATTTGCTCTAGCCCTTTTTGAGTTACAGAGGTTAGAGGTTACGATTTCTGTCCAACCTAACATGAACGGACTATAGTAAAGTTGCCCAAATAAGTGATGTCGCGGCACCAAGGATATTTCGATCAATAATTGGTATCGGCACTATCTAAGCATTAATTCACCGTTGCGAGTGAGATATACAAACATGTCCCTATCTGTACACATCCTATTCAACATCTGACAGACATTAATGCAGCACATAAGGAGCAAAACGTAATGACAGCGGAGTTATAACTTTTTTGGCCAACTGTACATAGCATTGCACTCCCAAATTAAGGGTTGAGTTTCTATTTAAGGGGGGTGACCTGTTTTTGTTGTCCTTTTCTATTTTTCTCTGGCTTGTATCTATTTGGCCCCATTCAGCCTACTGTTTTAAGACGTTTATCCCCATCCAGGTGTCATTTTTTTACTGGTGAGCGGTAGCGAGGCAGCATATTTTTTATTTTTGTTTGACAGCAGGCTAAATTTGTAAATTTTTCGATAGAAAAATTTCTCCGGCGAAGCCGGATTTCTTCATATAATGCTGGCTCGCTATCGCTCGCCAGGAAGAAATCGACACCTAGATGGGGATAAACGTCTTAAAATAGTAGGCTGAATGGGGCCTAATGGATACAAGCCAGAGAAAGATAGAAAAGGACAGAACAAAAACAGGTCACCCCCTGTAAGAGTTGAGTATTCTATTTAACAGCATGGGACATAATTAGATGTCATTTTGCCTGTTTGTATCCTTATATTTTGTATATAAATTTTCAACTCTATGTATCTCTCAATTTATCTATCTATTTATCTATCTATTTACTCGACTTGTTTTTCAATTTTTTATTTTTTATGTTTTTTTTTTTTATCTGGAGGTGGCCGACTCGAGACAGAGCCCGAACAGGGACAACATAACACTGAAGAAAAACAATGCAAGTATTACTCGGCCTTTTCCTCGTGTACTTAATACAATTACACATCAGACTCTTTTTACCTTCTTCCACTTCAACTCTTTTCTAATTACACATTTATCCATCTGTATTTAAGGGGGGTGACCTGTTTTTGTTCTGTCCTTTTCTATCTTTCTCTGGCTTGTATCCATTTGGCCCCATTCAGCCTACTGTTTTAAGACGTTTATCCCCATCCAGGTGTCAATTTTTTACTGGTGAGCGGTAGCGAGCCAGCATATTTAAAAAAAAAAATTGACAGCAGGTTAATTTGTACATTTTTCGGTAGAAAAATGTCTCCGGCGAAGCCGGATTTCTTCATATAATGCTGGCTCGCTATCGCTCGCCAGGAAGAAATCGACACCTAGATGGGGATAAACGTCTTAAAATAGTTGGCTGAATGGGGCCGAATGGATACAAGCCAGAGAAAGAGAGAAAAGGACAGAAATAACAACAAGCAGGTCCCCCCCCCCCCCACCTGAAGGTTTTAACCATAATTGCATCAAACCACTAAACCTTTAATCTGGCATTTAAGGTATTCTTCTTAAAATTAAACTTACCAATATATACTTGTTTAAGGGGAGATTTCCACTTGAGGATTTTTTTTTGTGGACCCCCTTTCTTCTCTCATGTTTAGCCCCATGGCTTTTTTAGATTTTAAGACGCTCGCCCCCTTTAGTTTGGCGATTTTAAGAACTTTCGCCCCATTTCTGTCAATTTTAAGAACTTTCGTGCCATTTAGGTGTCGATATTTTCCTGGCGAGCGATAGCGAGCCTGTAATTTAAGAGGAACCGGCCTTCGGCCGGGAAATTTTTCTACCGAAAAATGTACAAATTTATCTTGAAAGGGGGGTCTAGGGGGTGTCATTATAAGCTTCATGGAGGTCTAGGGAACAAAGTAAATACCTCCCATTAATCTCTACAGAATACTGCAATTTGTTAGTTTCTCGTATTTTTATTATGTATTTATTTATTATTATTATTATTATTATTATTATTATTATTATTATTATTATTATTATTAATATTATATTATTTTTATTTATTATTATTATTAATATTATTATTATTATTATTATTATTATTATTATTATTATTAATTATTATTATTATTATTATTATTAATATTATTATTATTATTATTATTATTATTAATATTATTATTATTATTATTATTATTAATATTATTATTATTATTATTATTATTATTATTATTAATATTATTATTATTATTATTATTATTATTATCAATATTAACCCCATGAAGCTCTAACGCGTTTTAGCAGTATATTTTGGCTATCATTAGACGATTTTATGCAGCTTAGGAAGGATCTGTGGGTATTAAAAGGGTAAATCCTATCCCAATCAACCCTCTGACTGCCATATACCGTTACTAATCTGAATAAAATCGTCTAATAGTAGCCAGAAAACAACAGAAACCCGTATTGCAGCTTGAAAGGGTTAATATTAGTATTAGTATTTTTTGGGAGGGAGGCGGGGGGGGGGGGGGGGGTATAATGCTTGACTTGTTAGAATTATTGTTATTATTATCATTATTATTATTTTATTTTATTTATTTATTGACTTATTTCTTCCTTTTTGGAGTTGCGTAATGCTTGACTTGTTAGATAAAGATAGTTTTGGGCTCACCACGTATTATAGATAGAGAGTTTAAGGGTGACCTGCTTTTTGTTATTTCTGTCCTTTTCTATCTTTCTCTGGCTTGTATCCATTTGGCCCCATTCAGCCTACTGTTTTAAGACGTTTATCCCCATCCAGGTGTCATTTTTTTACTTGAACTAAGCACTGTGAGAGCACAGTGAGAGCACACGGGTCGGTTGAGCTCCTCAAAAGAGGGGATTTTCGGAGGGGTATCGTGGGACTGAGTGACCCATATACGTATCAGAAGATCGGCGATGATACGGTGTTTCGGCACATAGTAAACAGAACTGGTTTCTTGTTTAAACATCGCCCACAAAGCATATTTAGTTTAATCTTGAGAGTGTTATTACCAGTATCAGTGAGGGGACAAGGAGCCGTCAGGCACTAGCCCAGCCCTGCCCAGGCACCATAAACCTCCAGCAGTGACCACAAGGTGAGTGAGGTGACCGTTTATAGGGCAGGCAGTTTCACCCTTATGGTTCCCCACCATAGGCCTCATCTTCCATCTGACCCTCGGTCCTTCAACTTCTCAAACAATTCTAACCTTTATGAAGTATTTGCTATAAGGTCCATTTTCATTTCCCTCTCTCTAACCATTTAGGAAATACTTGCTACAAGGTCCATTTTCATTTATCTCTCTCTCTCTCTCTCTCTCTCTCTCTCTCTCTCTCTCTCTCTCTCCTTTTTATCCTTAACATCTTTCCATCCACTTTCAATCACCGCACTTAACCGCCTCATTGCTATTATTTTTTTGGTTATCTATAACTTCAGATCGCTTTTTATCATTTTAGTTATTTGTTTTCCTCTAACATCTTTCATACCCAACCAGGCCAGCCCCCTCTCCAGCTCTCTCTCTCTCTCTCTCCTTTTTATCCTTAACATCTTTCCATCCACTTTCAATCACCGCACTTAACCGCCTCATTGTCATTAGGTTATCTATAACTTCAGATCGCTTTTTATCATTTTAGTTATTTGTTTTCCTCTAACATCTTTCATACCCAACCAGGCCAGCCCCCTCTCCAGCTCGCTTTCTTTCTCCCTCGCCCCCGCCCCTGCTCTCTCTCTCTCTCTCTCTCTCTTAACATTTTGTACAATTTAATAATTTTTCCATAACTGCTGCCCTAGATCCGGTTACCCACTCAGATCCTGGCTCTCGCTCACTCTCTGGCTCTCTCCCTATCTTGATGTTGACAGCATTATTAATATCCTAAGCATTCATTAATACTCAACATCAGGGTGGCGTCGCCAGTGTAAGTAATCATAGGATATAATTGGCGTGCTTCCTTTCAATCAGTTAGATCTTTTAGTTGTACCGGTGCCCAATGCCGAGGATTTATACATTTAACCACTTAGCTTTAGGAGAAGCAGGCCAATTGCCCATCAGAAAGGTTGACTATGATATGTGATGTTTTTTGTTTTGTTTTTTTACATATCCCATCAGAAAGGTCGACTATGATAAGTGAATTGTTATGCATCCAGCCAATTATACATTAATAACAACAGCAATAATCTAGATATGTGCCAGGAGAGATTTCCCGGGGTTTCTGAAACAAGGGAGACATGGTAGAGATGGAAGCACCACGGGAAGATCAGGAGGACGGCTTGGTAGAGGCAGAGGAACGGATAATCTTGGAAGACTATGGCCTAGCAGATACTAAGTGTCTTAAGTGCGGAACAACCAATGCAAGAAAGAATTCGAGAAAATGTTCCGGCTGTCTTAGATCTATTCATTTATCTTGTGCTAAGCTGACAAAGAAAACATCAGGAGAACAACCAAACTGGAAATGTCTCGCATGCCCAGGGCCCACTGCAGAGCCAACCGGGGCAACACCGGCAACACCGGTCGCCGACTTGACCCAACTGGTGACCAAATGGAAAGCGCGGATCCAGGTCCTTGCCCGGGTACCTAAAGGAGCCAGAATCCAAGTGGCGGAGGCCCTTACAACCATCATAAAGCAGGCCCTACAGCTCAAGACACCCCTCGCATGGGCACGGCTCCTGGGTTTCTCCTATGAGGCCCTCCGAAAACCACCCAGAACCAACATACAAGACCATCTTCAGGTTTCACTAGCCACCAGAGTGAAACGTCAAGTAGCACAGTATATGGATGGAAACAAACTGGTGGAACCCCCCGAACAGCAACCAAACAGGGCCCAGAAGCACCAGGAGAAGGAAGAGGAAGAGGCTGAACAGCTACGTATGAGGGTCGCTGCGAAGCTGGCGGATAGTGACATCAAAGGGGCCGTCAGACTGTTGTCCTCTTCAGAAGGTTTTGCTGGTCAAGGCACCGAAGTTGTTGAAGCCCTACAAGAAAAGCACCCACCTACACCTAGGGACCTAAACCTCCCCCCTGCCCCAAATGACCAGATGCGCCAACCTTTAGTTGTCACGAAGGAGCAGGTGGTCGCCGCAGTGACTTCATTCCCAGCAGGCTCAGCCGCGGGCCCAGATGGTATCCGACCCGCCCACCTCAAAGGCCTCTTGGGTCAGGGATCAGGAGCTGCTGGGGAGGCACTCTTGGAAACCCTCACCAAATTCATCAACATGGTTTTAAGAGGGGAAGTACCCGACTGTGCCACACCCCTATTTTTTGGGGCATCACTCTGTGCACTGGCAAAAAAAGATGGCGGCGTGCGCCCAATAGCAGTAGGGAACACCTTCCGCCGCCTTGCCACAAAGGTGGGTTTGAAACCACTCTCGAATGGCCTAGGTCAACACTTAAGACCAGTTCAACTAGGTTTCGGAACTCCAGGGGGGTGTGAAGCTGCTGTACACGCAACCCGCACCTACCTCAGCCAAGCCCAAGAAAAACGAGTGCTTCTAAAGATTGACATGCGGAACGCATTCAACAGCATTCGCAGGGATGTCTTCCTCCGTGCAGCTCAAGAACACATCCCCACTCTGTACCCCCTACTTTGGCAGGCTTATTCCAAACCTTCAATCCTGATTTTTGGCGAGACGGTAATCCCATCAGAGACCGGGTTACAGCAGGGAGATCCAGGTGGTCCTGCTCTTTTCTCAATAGGGGTGGATGCAGCAGCTAACAAAGTAAGGTCAGAGCTGAATGTATGGTACCTGGACGATGCAACCTTGGGTGGGTCAGTAGAGAACGTTCTAACCGACCTAAATAACATCATAACTGACCTCGGCCAGGCCGGGCTAGTGATAAATGACACCAAATGTGAACTTGTTCTCCTCAACCACACACGTGAACAAGGAGAAGAGACTCAGGCCCTGTTCCGAAACATATTGCCAGATGTAAAGATCCTTCAGGAGCACCAGCAAACCCTATTAGGTTCCCCACTAACTCTGGCAGCAATCCCACCAGCACTTCAAGTTAAAAAGGAGGAGCTTCAACGTCTCGTGAGTCGCCTGATACACATCGATGCCCACTCAGCTCTGGCCCTGCTCAAGAACTGTTTCTCCATCCCAAAACTCCAATACCTCCTGCGCACATCGATGACTTACACGAACAATGGCGGCCTCCAAGAATTAGACAGCATAATCCGAGAAGCAGTGACCAGCATCACCAACGTGGAATTTAAAGAACGGGCCTGGACACAAGCCACCCTTCCTGTCCGCCTCGGGGGCTTGGGCATACGGAGAGCCTCGGATATTGCCTCCCCAGCCTTTATCTCTTCCCTCATCGCGACCAACGACCTCGTATTGTCCATCCTTTATTCTAAACCCGGAATGACACTTAATGGGGACGTAACAGCAGCGATTAACACCTGGAAGGGAAGTACAGGAGTAGAGGAGGAGCCTCAGGGTACCTCCAGGAGCAAGCAGAAAGCGTGGGATACCATCTCGGCGAAGAAAACTCAAGAAAATCTCCTAACCAATGCAGACCAGGTTGCAAAAGCACGCCTCCAGGCAGCCGCCCGTTCGGAGAGTGGCTTGTGGTTACACGCCATCCCCATCCCACCTCTTGGAACTCACTTGGATGCTGAAGCGCTCCGGGTCGCCATCGCGCTCAGAGTGGGTGCGGCAGTTTGTCACCCACACACTTGCAAGTGTGATGGGAGGATGGATGCTCAAGGTCACCATGCCTTGTCATGTAATTACAACGCAGGCCGCCTGCCAAGACACTCTGCACTAAATAATGTCATAAAACGGGCCCTGCAGAGTGCTAACTGTGCATCAATCCTCGAACCACATGGACTTCACAGAGAAGACGGCAAACGGCCAGATGGGATGACCACTTTCCCTTACAAGAATGGCCGGTGCCTCGTGGGATGCCACATGTGTTGACACTTTCTCCACAACCAACGCCGCCAGAAACGCCGACGAAGCAGGTGAAGCCGCCCGGATAGCAGAAAATAAAAAGCGAGAAAAATATCAAGCCATCGCCAGAATTCATCAGTTCGAGCCCCTGGCATTCGAAACTTCAGGAGTCTTCGGCCCCACCACCCTTAAGATGGTGAATGAAATAGGCCGTAAAATCAGAGAAGTTTCAGGAGAACCCCGGGAAACCCTCTGGCTCAAGCAAAGACTAGGGATGGCTATCCTCCGGGGCAATGCCACCAGTGTCATGAGCTCAGTTCGACAGGACTGAGTCATGCCACTGCGTGAGGCCCCGGCAGGAGTGGTGTATCCGTAGTCTTTCCACAGTAGGGTAAAACAAAACATAAACCTTATTTGTATGTAACATGTGTGATGCACATTAATAAAAGGGGATGTGTCGGATGGTTGAAAGCCACAGTTGCTCGCGCGTTTGGGGCTAGCAACACGTATTATGAAAAACATGCATCCTCCTTCATTCACTGTCCCCCCCCCTTCACTCACTCAACCCCACAATTTGCCGGAGGATAACAGGTTTTTCACAATACGTAGACGGAGGTCTTTTTAAAAAAAAAAAATTTTTTTTACTGGTGAGCGGTAGCGAGCCAGCAATTTTTAATTTTTGTTTGACAGCAGGCTAAATTTGTACATTTTTCGATAGAAAAATGTCTCCGGCGAAGCCGGATTTCTTCATATAATGCTGGCTCGCTATCGCTCGCCAGGAAAACATTGACACCTAGATGGGGATAAACGTCTTAAAATAGTTGGCTGAATGGGGCCGAATGGATACAAGCCAGAGAAAGAGAGAAAAGGACAGAAATAACAAAAAGCAGGTCACCCCTCCTTAAAGAGAGAGGGGTCGTTTTTCTGGTCCCCCTTCTTCCTCATGTTTAGCCCCATTAGTTTTGATATTTTATGACGTTAGCCCCATTAGTTTGGTGATTTTAAAACCTGTCGCCTCATTTCTTTGTCAATATTAAGACCTTTCGTGCCCTTTAGGAGTCGATTTTTTTTTCCTGGCGAGCGATACCGAGCCTGTAATTATGGAGGAACCCGCCTTTGGCCGTGACATTTTTCTACCGAAAAATGTACATAATAATCTTGTATGGGGGATCTTGTGGATGTTTTGTTAAGTTTATGAAGGTCTAGGGAGGAAACTAACAAATAAATTAATATATATATATAAATAGACCCCCCTAAATAACCAGTCCCCTAAACTAATTGTTTTTCCACAATTAACCCTCTCACGTTCTTGACGCAATTTTGAGCCTATTAGGGATACTTTAAAGCCTTTGTTACCATCAGGGGTATTTAGAAACCTTTAGTTTAGTTACTTCAACCTCTGAAGTTGTCTTCGAGTTAGCTGTGTTGAGCCTATTAGGGATACTTTAAAGCCTTTGTTACCATCAGGGGTATTTAGAAACCTTTAGTTTAGTTACTTCAACCTCTGCAGTTGTCTTAGAGTTAGCTGTGTTGAGACTATTAGGGATACTTTAAAGCCTTTGTTACCATCAGGGGTATTTAGAAACCTTTAGTTTAGTTACTTCAACCTCTGCAGTTGTCTTTGAGTTAGCTGTGGGCAGAAAACTAATTTTGGAGAGGTAATTATAGGAGTGAGAGAACTCTATTTCTTATTGCTAATCTGGCAACCTCTGAGTCATAAAAACGTGAAAGGGTTAACAAAAAATGTCTCCCTTTTTAATCTTCCAAATGTACACAAATTATTCTTGTATCCATGTATTGTATATATATATATATATATATATATATATATATATATATATATATATATAGTGTCCATGTATTTTATGCTTCTTACTTCCTATTCTCCAAATCCACCCCTTTTTCCAATCTTCAGCACCAAATGAAAGCTTGGAACCCTTACACGGTGACGCGGGAAATCATCTATTGGTCTGTATAAGGGGTGTTGGAGAGAGCGGAAGCTGTTGGAGTGGCTTTTTTAGGTGTGTTATTAGTCTGTATAAGGGGTGTTGGAGAGAGAGGAAGCTGTTGGAGTGGCTTTGTTAGGTGTGTTATTAGTCTGTATGAGGGGTGTTGGAGTGGCTTTGTTAGGTGTGTTATTAGTCTGTATAAGGGGTGTTGGAGAGAGAGGAAGCTGTTGGAGTGGCTTTGTTAGGTGTGTTATTGGTCTGAAAAGGGGTGTTGGAGAGAGAGGAAGCTGTTGGAGTGGCTTTGTTAGGTGTGTTATTGGTCTGTATAAGGGGTGTTGGAGAGAGAGAAAGCTGTTGGAGTGGCTTTGTTAGGTGTGTTATTGGTCTGTATAAGGGGTGTTGGAGAGAGGAAGCTGTTGGAGTGGCTTTGTTATGTGTGTTAGTAGTCTGTATAAGGGGTGTTGGAGAGAGCGGAAGCTGTTGGAGTGGCTTTGTTATGTGTGTTATTAGTCTGTATAAGGGGTGTTGGAGAGAGATGAAGCTGTTGGAGTGGCTTTGTTAGGTGTGTTATTAGTCTGTATAAGGGGTGTTGGAGAGAGAGAGGAAGCTGTTGGAGTGGCTTTGTTATGTGTGTTATTAGTCTGTATAAGGGGTGTAGGAGAGAGAGGAAGCTGTTGGAGTGGCTTTGTTAGGTGTGTTATTAGTCTGTATAAGGGGTGTTGGAGAGAGGAAGCTGTTGGAGTGGCTTTGTTAGGTGTGTTATTAGTCTGTATAAGGGGTGTTGGAGAGAGCGGAAGCTGT
Source organism: Paralithodes platypus (assembly GCA_032716605.1). Lineage (NCBI taxonomy): Eukaryota > Metazoa > Arthropoda > Malacostraca > Decapoda > Lithodidae > Paralithodes > Paralithodes platypus. Next base: position 1,742,023 of record CM064534.1, on the reverse strand, counting down.
TGGAGTGGCTTTGTTATGTGTGTTATTAGTCTGTATAAGGGGTGTTGGAGAGAGAGGAAGCTGTTGGAGTGGCTTTGTTAGGTGTGTTATTAGTCTGTATAAGGGGTGTTGGAGAGAGAGAGGAAGCTGTTGGAGTGGCTTTGTTATGTGTGTTATTAGTCTGTATAAGGGGTGTTGGAGAGAGAGGAAGCTGTTGGAGTGGCTTTGTTAGGTGTGTTATTAGTCTGTATAAGGGGTGTTGGAGAGAGAGAGGAAGCTGTTGGAGTGGCTTTGTTATGTGTGTTATTAGTCTGTATAAGGGGTGTTGGAGAGAGAGGAAGCTGTTGGAGTGGCTTTGTTACGTGTGTTATTAGTCTGTATAAGGGGTGTTGGAGAGAGAGAGAGGAAGCTGGTGGAGTGGCTTTGTTACGTGTGTTATTAGTCTGTATAAGGGGTGTTGGAGAGAGAGAGAGGAAGCTGTTGGAGTGGCTTTTGTTAGGTATGTTATTAGTCTGTATAAGGGGTGTTGGAGAGAGAGAGGAAGGTGTTGGAGTGGCTTTGTTATGTGTGTTATTAGTCTGTATAAGGGGTGTTGGAGAAAGAGGAAGCTGTTGGAGTGGCTTTGTTATGTGTGTTATTAGTCTGTATGAGGGGTGTTGGAGAGAGAGAGGAAGCTGTTGGAGTGGCTTTGTTAGGTGTGTTATTAGTCTGTATAAGGGGTGTTGGAGAGAGAGAGGAAGCTGTTGGAGTGGCTTTGTTATGTGTGTTATTAGTCTGTATAAGGGGTGTAGGAGAGAGAGGAAGCTGTTGGAGTGGCTTTGTTAGGTGTGTTATTAGTCTGTATAAGGGGTGTTGGAGAGAGGAAGCTGTTGGAGTGGCTTTGTTAGGTGTGTTATTAGTCTGTATAAGGGGTGTTGGAGAGAGCGGAAGCTGTTGGAGTGGCTTTGTTATGTGTGTTATTAGTCTGTATAAGGGGTGTTGGAGAGAGAGGAAGCTGTTGGAGTGGCTTTGTTAGGTGTGTTATTAGTCTGTATAAGGGGTGTTGGAGAGAGAGAGGAAGCTGTTGGAGTGGCTTTGTTATGTGTGTTATTAGTCTATGAGGGGTGTTGGAGAGAGAGAGGAAGCTGTTGGAGTGGCTTTGTTATGTGTGTTATTAGTCTGTATAAGGGGTGTTGGAGAGAGAGAGGAAGCTGTTGGAGTGGCTTTGTTATGTGTGTTATTAGTCTGTATAAGGGGTGTTGGAGAGAGAGAGGAAGCTGTTGGAGTGGCTTTGTTAGGTGTGTTATTAATCTGTATAAGGGGTATTGGAGAAAGAGGAAGCTGTTGGAGTGGCTTTGTTAGGTGTGTTATTAGTCTGTATAAGGGGTATTGGAGAAAGAGGAAGCTGTTGGAGTGGCTTTGTTAGGTGTGTTATTAGTCTGTATAAGGGGTATTGGAGAAAGAGGAAGCTGTTGGAGTGGCTTTGTTAGGTGTGTTATTAGTCTGTATAAGGGGTATTGGAGAAAGAGGGGAAGCTGTTGGAGTGGCTTTGTTAGGTGTGTTATTAGTCTGTATAAGGGGTATTGGGGAAAGAGGGGAAGCTGTTGGAGTGGCTTTGTTATGTGTGTTATTAATATTAATCCCTTTCTTACAGTCTTCCGCGCCAAATGAAAGCTTGGAACCCTTACACGGCGACGCGGGAAATCATCTAATGGCCATGGAGGATGTCGACGATGTTGACGATGCCTCCAGACAATTACTCGACAGTGTTGGAGCCCAGCCGGTATTTTCACAGAACCATGAGCCTGTTTCGAGGGCCAAGTACGACTCGAACCAGGCGGAACAAAACTCGACTACAGCGGCGACGGTGTTTTCTTAAGGGGGCCCACCTCTCTCTCTGGGTTGTATCCTTTCGGCCCCATTCAGCCTACTGTTTTAAGATGTTTATCCCCATCCAGATGTCGATTTTTTCCCGGCGAGCAGTTGCGAGCCAGTATATTATTTAATATGTTTTTGACATCATGATAAATTTGTACATTTTTAGTTAGAAAAATTTATCCGGCAAAGCTGGATTTCTTTATACAATGCTGGCTCGCGATAAGAAATCGATACCTGGGATGGGGATAAACGTTTTAAAACAGTAGGCTGAATGGGGCCGAATGGATACAACCCAAAGACAGAGAGAAAAGGAGAGAAAAAAAGCAGGTCACCCCTCTTAATATACTATAAATATGCTGCATTAGGTTAAACATGCTTATTATTAGTTCAAAATATGTCTCAAAGTAACTCCATTCATATATCTACCACTAGGATATCTTCACTGGTTATAATATTCTCTTAAAATGTGTTGAATCTATGAAGTTAAAAGTTATACTTGTAACCATCAGGGTATTTTATGCATTATTATTATTATTATTATTATTATTATTATTATTAATGAATGAAGGGAAATCAAGTTTCTTCTTATTATTATCATTATTATTATTATTTTAATTATTATTGTTATTTGCTATATTTATTAACGAATGAAGGGAAATTCAATTCCTTATTATTCAAATAATATGCATAGTCGCGTTGACTAAAGCTGTTTATAAATGTTCGAAGCTATCTCGGGCTGAATGGAATCAACTTGTTATATTATTTTTACCTGATATTTGCTGTCCGGGGATTCGCTTCATCCGCTCGAAGCTTCGAAATGTATCAGAGTTAGTGAACGCGTGTGTACAGTCGGCCTAATAAGTGATGTTTCGGCACTAAGTATGTTTTGATCAATAATTGTTATCAGCAATATCTAAAACTTGATTATTCGTTTCGAGTGACATATACAAACATGTTCCTACACTTACCCACCCTATTCAACATCTGACAGACATTCATACAGCACAGAGCGAGCCAAACGTAATGAAAGGCGAGACATGACTTATCAGCGCTACTGTACACCTTACTGCATCTTCCTTTCATGAGATATTGTAACCATTTTGGGCGAACTCTTGACATACAGTGTGCTGGCTTAATAATCCAGAAGGGTTGATAGCCTCTAAATCCTATTTTAACTAACTTTTATGAGATATTGTAACCATTTGAGGCGAACTGTTGAGAATTTGAAGATTAGAAGGTACTGGAGTTCTCCAGTCCTGACGCTATTCTTGACTTACAGTGTGCTGGCTTAATAATCCAGAAGGGTTGATAGCCTCTGAATCCTATGTTAACTAACTTTCATGAGATATTGTAACCATTTAAGGGGAGACGAGCCGTTTGTTTGGTCATTCGTGCCTTTATTTTTTAGTTTCCTCGCTAGACCTCCATCAAGCTTAAATAAAAAAACCTAGACCCCTTTCAAGATAAATTTGTACATTTTTCGATAGACAAATTTCCCGGCCAAAGGCCGGTTCTTCTTAAAATTTCAGGCTCGCTATCGCTCGCCAGGAAAAGATCGAAACCTAAATGGCACGAAAGGTCATAAAATTGACAGCGAAATGTAGCGAAAGGTGTTAAAATCGCCAAACAAATGGGCCGAACGTCTTTTAATCTCAAAACAAATGGGGCTTAACACGAGGGAGAAAGGGGACCAGAGAAACGACTCGTCTCCCCTTAAACTATTTTGTTCAGATTAGGAAGGGTATATGGAGGTCAGAGGGTGAATTGAGATAGTCTTTACCCTTATCATTCCCACTGATCCTTCCTAAGCTGTATGAAATCGTCTATTGATAGCCTGAATAAACTGTCGAAACGTGTCATGATCCCTAAAGGGTTACTCTGGGAATGTACAGTCGGCCAAATAAGTGATATCTCGGCACCAAGTATATTTCGATCAATAATTGGTATCGGCAATATCTCAACATGATTTCTTCCTGTCGAGTGAGATATACAAGCATGTTCCTCCACTTGCCCCCCTATTCAACATCTGGCAGACATTAATACAGCACAGAGCGAGCCAAACTTAACGAGACATGACTTATTAGCGCCACCGTACAATTTAAAGGGCATTACATTTTAGAGAGTAAGGTTTTATTGGGTATAATCCTGTGTAGCGGGTGGACCTGTGCATATATCTCAATAATTTGGTAATGTTACAATATATTTTAAAATGTTACATTCATAAACAGTCCACTGATATACTAGGTTAGGTTAGGTTAGGCTTTGGTTAGGAAAGGTTAAAGATATTGTTCAATGTTTCTTAGTAAATAGGCATCTGAAAAGCAGTCCTCCCGCTACACAGGATCTTACCTTTTATTGTTATATTAACGACTGTGAAATACGTTTAACCCCCGGGGGGATGGTTCACATTTTGGCCGATTTTTGCATGTATTCATTATTTTTGCATGTATTCATTATTTTTGCATGTATTCATTATTTTTGCATGTATTCATTATTTTTGCATGTATTCATTATTTTTCGAGTTTCTTCCCTATACGTCCATCAAATTTAAAAAAAATATCCATTAGATCCCCTTTCTAGATTAATTTGTAAATTTTTCGATAGAAAAATTTCCCGGCCGAAGGCCGGTTCTTCCTACATTACAGGCTCACTGTCGTTCGCCAGGGAAAAATTTGACACCTAAATAGCACGAAAGGTCTAAATACTGACGAAGAAATGGGGTGAAAGGTCTTAAAATTGACTAACTAATGGGGCAAACATCTTAACATCTGAAAACTAATGGGGCTAAACATGAGGGAGAAAGTGGTCCAGAAAACAGGCCCATCCCCCCAATAAGATAATTGAATGTACAGTCCTGCTCAGAAGTTGCGTCCTACCTCCATAATGGCATCTTTGGGTATCTCTAATATAAAGAACAAGAGGCATTCAATCCATTCAATCAGGACTGGAAATCTCGAAAAGGGGCTCCAGTCCTGACGCTATTCTTGACTTACAGTGTGCTGGCTTAATAATCCAGAAGGGTTGATAGCCTCTGAAGTCCTATTTTAACTAAAGCCGGTATCACACGAGAGCTTTTATAGTCAACATTCAATGATCACAATTTTTCTGGCAACATTTCTGGAATATCACTTGTATCGGAAACTAGACTGATGCTAGATGAATTTAGTGACCGAAATATGTTAAATGTTAACTTCATAACCAGTGATGAGAATTGATGTTGAGGGAAAAAGCAGTCGTGTGATACCGGCTTAACTAATATATCAAGCTATCAGTAATTTGGTCTTGACGCAGTGCAAAGGTGGGAAGGAACTTTGACTTTCGACTGTACCGGGTTAACCACTATAGTCTGTTCATTCTAGGTTGGGGCAGAAATCGTAACCCCTAACCTCTCATAACTCAAAAAGGACTAGAGTAATCGAGCTATTATTTCTACCAAATAGGAAGACTTGGCTAGGGAATAGGTGTGGAAATTGACGGCTCACTTGCTCTAGCCCTCTTTGAGTTACAGAGGTTAGAGGTTAAGAATTCTGGCCATCCTAGAATGAACGGACTATAGTTTCCAGCTCTACAATGATCTGCTGCTAAGGGGGCTGACCTGTTTTTTTTTTCTTTCTTGGTTGTATCCATTCGGCCCCATTCAGCCTACTGTTTTAAGATGTTTATCCCCATCCAGGTGTTGATTTTATCGTGAGCTAGGATTTTATGGAAAAATTCAGGTTCGCCGGAGACATTTTTCTATCGAAAAATGTACAAATTTAGCCAGCTGTTTCACTCATTATACAAAATATAAGTTTAAGTATAAAACTTATATGTATAAGTATAAGTTTAAGTATAAAACTTATATGTATAAGTATAAGTTTTGGTTTGTTTATTTTGCAAGTTTTACATTTTAATATGTTGGCTCGCTATCGCTCGCCAGGTATATGTCGACACCTGGATGGGGATAAACGTCTTAAAACAGTAGGCTGAAGAGGGCCGAATGGATACAACCCAGAGAGTGAGAAAAAAAAAGCAGGTCACCCCCCTTAACCCTTTGTTGCTCGGTTCATAATCATATTGATTATTAGGTTCACGATATAAAACATACACAGTAATTTATGTATGATTTTATTCATGAAGGTAGGCTATACGTACACAAGTTTTATTCATGAAGGTAGGCTATACGTACACAAGTTTTATTCATGAAGGTAGGCTATACGTACACAAGTTTTATTCATGAAGGTAGGCTATACGTACACAAGTTTTATTCATGAAGGTAGGCTATACGTACACAAGTTTTATTCATGAAGGTAGGCTATACGTACACAAGTTTTATTCATGAAGGTAGGCTATACGTACACAAGTTTTATTCATGAAGGTAGGCTATACGTACACAAGTTTTATTCATGAAGGTAGGCTATACGTACATAAGTTTTATTCATGAAGGTAGGCTATACGTACACAAGTTTTATTCATGAAGGTAGGCTATACGTACACAAGTTTTATTCATGAAGGTAGGCTATACGTACATAAGTTTTATTCATGAAGGTAGGCTATACGTACACAAGTTTTATTCATGAAGGTAGGCTATACGTACACAAGTTTTATTCATGAAGGTAGGCTATACGTACACAAGTTTTATTCATGAAGGTAGGCTATACGTACATAAGTTTTATTCATGAAGGTAGGCTATACGTACACAAGTTTTATTCATGAAGGTAGGCTATACGTACACAAGTTTTATTCATGAAGGTAGGCTATACGTACACAAGTTTTATTCATGAAGGTAGGCTATACGTACACAAGTTTTATTCATGAAGGTAGGCTATACGTACACAAGTTTTATTCATGAAGGTAGGCTATACGTACACAAGTTTTATTCATGAAGGTAGGCTATACGTACACAAGTTTTATTCATGAAGGTAGGCTATACGTACACAAGTTTTATTCATGAAGGTAGGCTATACGTACACAAGTTTTATTCATGAAGGTAGGCTATACGTACACAAGTTTTATTCATGAAGGTAGGCTATACGTACACAAGTTTTATTCATGAAGGTAGGCTATACGTACACAAGTTTTATTCATGAAGGTAGGCTATACGTACACAAGTTTTATTCATGAAGGTAGGCTATACGTACACAAGTTTTATTCATGAAGGTAGGCTATACGTACACAAGTTTTATTCATGAAGGTAGGCTATACGTACACAAGTTTTATTCATGAAGGTAGGCTATACGTACACAAGTTTTATTCATGAAGGTAGGCTATACGTACACAAGTTTTATTCATGAAGGTAGGCTATACGTACACAAGTTTTATTCATGAAGGTAGGCTATACGTACACAAGTTTTATTCATGAAGGTAGGCTATACGTACATAAGTTTTATTCATGAAGGTAGGCTATACGTACACAAGTTTTATTTATGAAGGTAGGCTATACGTACATAAGTTTTATTCATGAAGGTAGGCTATACGTACATAAGTTTTATTCACAAATATTGATAGAAATGAAACATCTACTGTAAATTCTGTGAAGTGCATATAAGAACACAGTGATGTACAGTCGCGCTAATAAGTGATGTCTCGGCACCAAGTATGTTTTGATCAATAATTGGTATCAGCAATATCTAAGCTTCATTTCTTCATATCGAGTGAATTATACAAGCCTGTTCTTACACTTACCCACCCTACTCAACATCTGACAGACATTAATACAGCACAGAGCGAGCCAAACGTAACGACAGCTGGGACATGACTTATTAGTGCGACTGTACACTCGAATGCCATAGACCTCCATCAAGCTTAGAAAAACACCCCCTAGACCTCCCTTCAAGATAAATTTGTACATTTTTCGGTAGAAAAATGTCCCGGGCGAAGACCGGTTCCTCTTAAAATTACAAATATTCGTGGATTTCACCTATTTTTAATTATGGAAGTGTATTTCTGGCAACGAATTTATGAATATAGTTAACTATACATCAACTACATAACTATACTCTATTTTTTTCCAGCTGATCATAAATTGAATCTCTTATTAGCTGATTTCTCGATACTTAACCCTTCTTTAGCGGGGCCCGACTTAAGTCTGTGTGCAATTTTGGAGCAATATTCCCTCTGGGGGAGAGACGAGCGCTGGGCGGAGCGTAGGTCGGGCTCTGACCGTTCGCCACGGGTCCAGCGGGCCTACTGACGTTTACTCCACACACATCCACCCTCCCTCCCTCACTACACAGGGCATTATGTCAAGAAATTACCGTATTTTAGGGATTTTCCTTCGTCTTGCACGATCGTTGCAAGAGAACGCGTGGTCGTAGGAGGATGGTTCTGGTGTCATTGGAAAACTGAATTAACGCCCTTTCAGGGATACATAATTGTATTACGCTCTGGCTCTTGTTTATGCATGAAAAAGAGCACGGAAACAAGGCCATTTAGGGTAAAAACCCCCGCTTGGCGGGTAGTAGAAATTCCTTACGGGCCCGCTCGTAAGGCGTTAAAGGAAATATATGAAACTACTGTGGCTGTGTGTCGTATTAATGACAAGTTTTCAGAATAACCATCATCTTTCGCTACAAAATCTACCTTATAGCCGAGTAACAGAGATAGAAACATGGCAATTTACCCTCAGCTGGAAAAAATAGACTATTTATTGAAAAACAAGCTCTAAAAAAAAAGAAAATAGGAAAATTGGGAATGGGCCTTAGTAAATACATACATACATACATACATACATACATACATACATACATACATAAATCAACCTATATAGTTAAATCATACGATCTCAGTAAACCCTTTTAGAAACATAGGTCCTTCTTAAGGGGGGTGACCTGCGTTTTGTTATTTCTGTCCTTTTCTATCTTTCTCTGGCTTGTATCCATTCGGCCCCATTCAGACAACTATTTTAAGACGTTTATCCCCATCTAGGTGTCGATTTCTTCCTGGCGAGCGATAGCAAGCCAGCATTATATGAAGAAATCCGGCTTCGCCGGAGACATTTTTCTATCGAAAAATGTACAAATTTAGCCTGCTGTCAAAAAAAAAAAAAATATGCTGGCTCGCTACCGCTCACCAGTAAAAAATTGACACCTGGATGGGGATAAACGTCTTAAAACAGTAGGCTGAATGGGGCCAAATGGATACAAGCCAGAGAAAGATAGAAAAGGACAGAACAAAAACAGATCAACCCCCCTTAAACTGCATAGAATCATCAAATTTCAGCCAGGATCAAAGGTAAAAAGGCGTCATGGTGCTGAAGGGGGTTAATCAAATCAAACGTAAAATAAACGTAAAATAAACGTTGTAAAATAAACGTAAATTAAACGTAAAATAAACGTAAAATAAACGTAAAATAAACGTAAAATAAACGTTGTAAATTAAACGTAAAATAAACGTTGTAAAATAAACGTTGTAAATTAAAGAACACAAAACCACCACATAGGGTGTACAGTCGCGCTAATAAGTGATGTCCCGGCACCAAGTATGTTTTGATCAATAATTGGTATCAGCATTATCTAAGCTTCATTTCTTCCTATCGAGTGAAATATACAAACACGTTCCTACACTTAGCCACCCTATTCAACATCTGACAGACATTAATACAGCACAGAGCCAGCCAAACGTAATGACAGCTGGAACCTATTAGCAGGACCGTACATAACTATATGAACAAGTTAATCTGTTACCTGAAGACAACTATAACCTACACACTCCGATATCCGAAGTCTGAAGTCAGAGTCCGAACTGTATCCAGAGAACTTGAAATCTTACCTCGGTCTAAACTTGGAAATTTACCTCATTTGGAGAGTCCAAACCCAGTTCATGTAATACATGCCCCATCTTCATGTTAAGGGGAGATGGGCGTATTTATTTGACCATGTATCTAATTTTTTATTTTTGTATTTGTTTTCTCCCTACACCTCCATCATGCTTTAAAAAAACATTCATTAGATCCCCCTTCTAGATAAATTTGTACATTTTTTGGTAGGCCGGTTCTTCCAAATTTACACCTTAATCGACACCTAAATAGCATGAAAGATCTTAATATTGACAAAGAAATGGGGCGAAAGGTCTTAAAATTGACAACTAATGAGCCGAACGTCATAAAATCTGAAAACTAATGGGGCTAATCACGAGGAAAAAGGGGGACCAGAAAAACGGTCCATCTCCCCTTAATCGACCTCCGGCCCGGATACCTTTCTACCAAAAAATGTACAAATTTATCTTGAAGGGGGATCTAGGGGATATTTTTTTTTAAGCTTGATGGAGATTTAAGGAGGAAACAAAGAAAAGAGAAATATAGGAATTATTAGATACAATAAAACGTCCCATCTCCCCTTAACCCCTTCTGTACCTGTGACGTCTTTTTAAATTTTATTCTAGCTATATTTAGACGATTTTATGCAACTTCGAAAGGATCTGTGGTAGTTAAAAGGCTTGATTGAGATAGTTCGAAGCCTTATAATTGCTAAAGATCCTTCCTAAAGTGAATAAAATCGATTAGGAGGAGTCGGAATAAACTCAAAAGACGTCGCCGGTACGAAGGGGTTAAGATGCACTAATTACAATTATAATTATCTGCCTCATACACATTGACCAATAAGCATATACATGTTTTTGTTTTTCTTTTTGATATCCTAATATTTTGTAAAGTGGGCCAAATAAGTGATGTCGTAGCACCCAGTACTTATCGATAACAAATAAGTGATGTCGTAGCACCCAGTACTTATCGATAACAAATTGGGATGAACAATGTCTAAACTTGATGTATTCGTTTCAAGTGAGATATACAAACATATTCCTACACTTACGTACCCTATTCGACATCTGACAGACATTAACACAACAAAGATCGAGCCAAACATAATGACAGTAGCGACAGCACTTATTTGGCCAATGGTACTTCAATGTAATGTTAAGGGGAGGTTTTTAGTTTGTTTTCTACTCCTTCAGCAATCTTAAAATTTCACCTCCTTGACCCTCTTTCAAGATAAATATGTACATTTTTCGGTAGAAAAATGTCCCGGCTGAAAGCCGATTCCTCTTATATAACAGGCTCGCTATCGCTCGCCAGGATAAAATCGACACCTAAATGCCACGAAAGGTCTTAAAATTGACAGAAATGGGTCGAAAGTTCTTAAAATCGTCAAAATAATGGGGCGAATGTCTTAAAATTAGAAAAGCAATGGGGCTAAACATGAGGGAGAAAGGAGTCAAGAAAAAAATCCCTCAAGTGGATATCTCCCCTTAAGTTCCTTGATTAATTCATAAGTTAATTGCTATTTCAATATGTGTTGTCCATTTTATAGATATAAGATATACTAACTGTAAGTTTGCTTTTATATGCTTAGTTCCATGTACAATAATGCTATGGAAATGCTCCTGATGTCTAGGTAATGTAACAAGAAAACTATATACTGCAGGATCTTTCAATATTTAATTAATGTATGCACAATTAAATCAGCTGATGTGAAAAACTGGTGCTTATGACAATTATAGCATCAGAATTTGTTATTATTATTGTTATTACTATTACTATTGTTATATATATATATATATATATATATATATATATATATATATATATATATATATATATATACCGGTATATATATATATATATACCAAAACAAATGCTTATTCAGTAGTTTACAGAAGCCTGAGTTCTCAAAGACAAGGGTTCTTTTACTGTTCAAAGTTATGTACACTTTAAGGGGACTGACCTGTAATTTGTTCTTCTTTCTGAGTAGTAGCCATTCGACCCAATTCAGCCTACTGTTTTAAGACGTTTATCCTTATACAGGTGTCGATTTACACTTGGCGAGCCAGAATACTTTGGATTTTGTATAAACAAAAAAAATAGAAAAAAAATGGGGAATGGGCCTTAGTAAATAGATATATACCGGTAGATGTTTTAGACAGCTGACTAAATTTGTACATTTTTCCGTAGAAAAATTTCTCTGGCAATGGTGGATTTCTCCATACAATGATTGCTCGCTCTCGCTCGCCAGGAAAAAAATTATACCTGAATGGGGAGAAACGTCTTAAAACAGTCGGCTGAATGGGGCCGAATGGATAAAACCCAGAGAGAAAAAGCAGGTCGGTCCCCTTAAAAATTAATCTGAGTGATCCATAAAGTTAGCCATACAGATCAGTTTGACAAGCCAACCTCAGCATTATACAGATCAGTTTGACAAGCCAACCTCAGCATTATACAGATCAGTTTGACAAGCCAACCTCAACATTATACAGATCAGTTTGACAAGCCAACCTCAACATTATACAGATCAGTTTGACAAGCCAACCTCAACATTATACAGATCAGTTTGACAAGCCAACCTCAACATTATACAGATCAGTTTGACAAGCCAACCTCAGCATTATACAGCTCAGTTTGACAAGCCAACCTCAGCATTATACAGATCAGTTTGACAAACCAACCTCAGCATTATACAGATCAGTTTGACAAGCCAACCTCAACATTATACAGCTCAGTTTGACAAGCCAACCTCAACATTATACAGATCAGTTAGACAAGCCAACCTCAACATTATACAGATCAGTTTGACAAGCCAACCTCAACATTATACAGCTCAGTTTGACAAGCCAACCTCAACATTATACAGATCAGTTTGACAAGCCAACCTCAGCATTATACAGATCAGTTTGACAAGCCAACCTCAGCATTATACAGATCAGTTTGACAAGCCAACCTCAACATTATACAGATCAGTTTGACAAGCCAACCTCAACATTATACAGATCAGTTTGACAAGCCAACCTCAACATTATACAGATCAGTTTGACAAGATCGGTTTGAAGCTACTTTGTTTGTTTAGGGGTGGCTTAACTCAATGACTGCGGGGGCTACTATATAAAAAATATGGACATCACTGCGGCAAATGTCATATGACAATTGCCGAGAATCTGCGTAGTACAAGGCCTGGGAGTCGGGCAAGGAGTCTAAGCAGTGCGGGTCCGTTCCATCCATCGCCAGCCATGTCTTGGCGAACACTAGTGTAACTGGGAGACATCTCCAGCTCCTGTTAACCCTTTGAAGCTCTGATGCGTTTTACCAGTTTATTTTGGCTATCATTAGACGATTTTATGCAGCTTAGGAAGGATCTGTGGGTATTAAAAGGGTAAATACTCTCTCAATCAACCCTTTGACTTCCGTATACCGTTACTAATCTGAATAAAATCGTCTAATAGTAGCCAGAAACATAACATAAACGCGTATTGGAGCTTGAAAGGGTTAAGAAGCATGGTTCCAGTGTTGTGTCCTTATGACGGCATTTCGAAATAATGCCGAAAGCGTTTATGTTAATCTTTCTAAGTCACTTTTTGGATCTTAGACTCAAAACTGATCCATGTTCCTTTCATTACGATATTGTCATTTTTCATTTTCTTCTGACTAACACTAGACGATTCCATACCATTTACTGAGAAAGCTAAATGTGGTGGTTTTACCCTCTGACTTATTTAGCTCTTTCTTCAGTAATACAATGGTCTAGTGTTAGCCGGAATATGAAACAATAGTAGTGTTTTAAACTTTCCATACATCTTGCCCATAGCCACCAACTGTACAATAGTAAGTATAACCGCCTGCAGAAATATGTGGTACGGCCAAAGTCAAAGGTTCGCCGATACTCAAGTTCCTAAGCTGTTTACTTTTAGTTACGTCTACTGTTTTTGTTTTTTCTTTATATTTTGTCGTCCCTGTTCTGGTTTGCTTGATCTTTTGAAGTATTCTGCCGAGTCTTGTATCTTTATTCTTACTATTATAATGCAATCTTAGTCAGCTTAGGAAATCAAAGGGTTAAGTGAGACATTTTTCACATAGCGAAGTAAATTGAGTTTTTAGCCAGAATATATTTACTATTCCCCATCTCACTGTTATCTCATTATCGCGTACCACATATTTTTGCAGAGGGTTGTACATTTCAGTATGCATTTGTGTCACATTTAAGCTGTTTATTTGACTGAATGAAATAAGAATAGTTAGTCCTTCTAGACTATAATGTAGGATCGAAGAATGTTAACCCCTTCAGCACCATGACGCCTTTTTACCGTTGATTCTGGCTAAAACTAGATGATTTTATGCAGTTTATGAAGGACCTGTGTTCCTAAGAGGATTGATGAAGATCTTATTTACCAATTTAAGGGGAGGTTTTTAGTTAGTTCGCTAGACCTCCATCAAGTTTAACATTACAGCCCCTAGAGCACCTTTCAAGATAAATTTGTACATTTTTCGGTAGAAATATATCCCGGCCGAAGGCCGGTTCCTCTTAAATTACAGGCTCGCTATCGCTCGCCAGGAAAATATCGACACCTAGATGGCACGAAAAGTCTTAAAATTTACAGAAATAGGGTGAAAGTTCTTAAAATCGCCAAACTAATGGGGCGAACGTCTTAAAATATCAAAAGCAATGGGGCTAACTATGAGGGAGAAAGGGGTCAAGAAAAAAATCCCTCAAGTGGGAAATCTCCCCTTAAGTAGTAGAGGTAGATTACAAACTAAATAAAATCGTCTAATGGTAACCAGAATGTGATGAAAATTACGTCATGGTGGTGAAAGGGTTAAGGAAAAAGAGCTCGTGTGATACCAGCTTAAGGGAGCCCACCTCACTTTTTTTTCTCTTTCTCTCCTTCTCGCTTTGGCTTGTATCCATTCGGCCCCATGCTGCCTACTGTTTTAAGACGCTTACTCCCATCCAGGTGTCAATATTTTTTTCTGGCGAGTGGTAGCGAGCCAGAATATATATATTTTTGTTTTGACAGCAAGCTAAATTTGTACATTTTTCGATAGAAAAATGTCTCCGGCGAAGCCGGATTTCTCCATACAATACTGGCTCGCTATCGCTCGCCAGGAAGAAATCGACATCTGGATGGGTATAAACGTCTTAACACAGTTGGCTGAATGGGGCTGAATGGATACAAGCCAAAGAGAGAGGGAGAGAAAGAGAGCAAAAAACGAGGTGGGCTCCCTAAGTAACTGAGTGAGAACAGAATGAACGGTAACCCAATTCATAATTATAACAATGCATTTCTACTTATATCATCAGATGACTTTTCTCAGCTTAGGAATGATCTATAGGAATCAACATACAGTACAGTCGCGCTAATAAGTAATGTCTCGGCAGCAATGTCGTTTTGATCAATAATTGGTATCAGCAATATTTACACATGGTTTATTCTTTTGGAGTGAAATATACAACCATGTTCCTTCACTTTCCCACCCTATTCAACATCTGACAGACATTAATACAGCACAGAGCAAGCCAAACGTAATGACAGCTGAGACATGACTTATTAGTGCGACCTTACATACACAAATTTAAAGGAGGTAAGGACTCACGTATCCATTTGACTTTGATAGATCATTCCTAAGTTGAATAAAACCATAGGATGTAGCTAGAATATACGTTTGTTTATTTCTTTCCGACCTCAGTATTTCATTCCTGGTTAGGCTTTAGAGGCCAAACTGTTTAACCACATTCTGCCGTTACAATGATAAATATTTAGCCTAATTTGTGTCCGTCTGCATATAACCAGAAGCTCCAGTGATATCCTATTGAGCCTACGAGCCTTAATGATAAGTGACCAGTTGCGAGTATCAGGGTTGTAAGGTTGTGCAAGCCGCAGACATCAATATTTAACACCTACTGTCCCCAGCGACGTACGTTGCCCAACAGTAAATAAGTCACTCGTCAGTACCAGCGACGGACGACGTTCGTCCATAATATGCGGTCCTTGTAACTGCCCGTATCGAGCACTACTACTTGTGTGCACTGCTCTAAGACGCTGGCAAAACTTCTCAGCTTATATCCAAGCTCCCACAGGCTAGGAGGAGGGTCAGCAGTATTCCGTCATCTTTTGAGGTGGAAGGGTGTTCTCTCTTGACTCTGAAGCCATTTTGGCCACATTGCCCGGTACTGGAGGATATATTTATGGTAATACCCTCTTGTACAGTAGGGGTTAATAGTTATTCAAATGTGTATGTGAATTAATGATGAATGAAAATTATGTTGATATTGATTTAATGTAGTTATACTGTATACTCTACAATTATTTGTTAGATTGTACTTCTGATAAATTACGAATTTTTAAAGCTTGAACTTCCTCACAGACTGAAACTAGGGAAATGCCAAGAGATGTAGTGTTTTCCCTGTAGGCACACGTGTTTCACCATCTGGTGGTACTTTGAGTGAAAAACGTCTTTGCCCATTTTAACGATTTCACCGGAAAACAGCCAAAATAAGTTTTTTTTTGTCAGGCTTATCCACCACAGCTCTGCCTGACCTCTGAGCTGCTTGAACTGTCCCATACCTCGTCAACAGCCCCTTCACAACGTCTTTGGCGAACATCCTGAAGGAATACTTCTTTCCTGTCCGCGTCATTCACAGGTTATACACGCTCAAGAGGGTCAGGTTGGTGAGGTGGAGGAATACCTTCTTCTATTATCTTCAGTCGCGAGCCATTGCATAGTCAGTAGAGCGTCGGCTGCTGATCAAAGAGTCGGTGGATCGAAGCCGCACTGTCAAAATGTTATTGGTAGATGTCAAGCCCAGGCAACTTGACCTAGCGATTCGTGACAAAAGCCTAATGTTCATGGCCACCCCTTCTCGGGAATTACGACGTCTGGCAGTTCCTCCTCAGGCGGTCTACAGCACTGATCTGCATATCATGTATATCCATCAGCCTCCTATTGACGTAATCAATAACGGCATCAGGTTTGATGACAGGCACCTGAACAGGAGTTCCTGTTCTGTCCCGTTCCTATCTTTTTTTCCCGCTATCAACTAGTTCGCCCTTGTGGATGGTGGATAACATATTGACTATATTGTACTCTGTATCTTTTCAACTGACGGTAAATTGCAAAGTTTCCATCAAGATTTCTCAGTTATTTTGAAGGTTTTGTAGTGAAATATGGTGCTAATTATATACCCTTGGTCTTAATATGATGTAGAGAAAAACACGTGGTAGGTAAGCCAAAGGCGGAGTATCATCGCTCTCTCTCGCGCGATTCTCTCGACTATTGTTTCTTAAGTTATGAATTCACCCTCAATTTCACTGTCCAACCCACTTTCACCACCTGAATAGTTGATACTTTTAAAGCTTGGGCCATGCCACTAGCACTGAAGCCCTTTTCTCGTCTTCTAGGGCTATACTGTATGTTTGGCTGAGCGCCAACACACGGGGCGTTGGGGTGACACATTCGGACACGGTCGATTTCTGTCCTTCCATGGTGATGGCTTCCGGGCAACTGAATGAGTCGGGGGAGTATGAGTCATTCCTCTAGTGACCACCAGATGTAATGGTTTAGATGCTTATGTTCTGGGTGTGGCTTCCCGAGTTCGAATCCCGGGAGAACCTTATGCTTTCAATAGTTTATTCAAGTACATTGGGGTTTGTAATGGATGATTAAAGTTAAGAACAGGGTGTTACTTATATCGTATGAGGCGACCCGCTGTTAGGAGGTTAATGTCTACTGCTTGAGAATCCTTATACCCCGAAAATCGCAACTGGTCAATTATTATGGAGGAAGGGGACGTCATTTAAAACTTAGTACCATGGGAGAGGGTTAATAGTTACAATTATAATCCACATAACATTGTTCATATTGTTATTGAGATGATCATTATTATTATTAGCATTAGTAGTAGTAGTATAAGTAGTAGTATTTACTTTTTTTGTATTATTATTTTTATTATTATTATTATTATTATTATTATTATTATTATTATTATTATTATTTTTATTATTATTATTATTATTATTATTTTTATTATTATTATTATTATTATTATTATTATTATTATTATTATTATTATTTTTATTATTATTTACTCTCTCTGGTGGTACTGATTTGTGACATTTTATAATCCGGCTTAATAGATTCAATGGTGTCTTAAACTCAGGTATCCGATATGTTCCGAACAAGATATTACCTCGAAAACGATAAATAGCCATAGTTAACCAATCAACCCAAGTCTCTCTCTCTCTCTCTCTCTCTCTCTCTCTCTCTCTCTCTCGCTCTCTATCTCTCTATCTCTCTCTCTGCTTTTTTTATATGATCCC
Source organism: Paralithodes platypus (assembly GCA_032716605.1). Classification (NCBI taxonomy): domain Eukaryota; kingdom Metazoa; phylum Arthropoda; class Malacostraca; order Decapoda; family Lithodidae; genus Paralithodes; species Paralithodes platypus. Next base: position 1,724,128 of record CM064534.1, on the reverse strand, counting down.
CCAATTGACTAATTTTTCTTTTTACCGAACCCAAGTATCTCTCTCTCTGGCTACTAGAATTAGGTCCTGACCACCTCGTTTGGATCGTAAGGTCTGTGTGGCCAGTGTATCCATATAAATCTCGCCTTCTTCTCTCTCTCTGGCTACTAGAATAGGTCCTGACCACCTCGTTTGGATCGTAAGGTTTGTGTGGCCAGTGTATCCATATAAACCTCTCTCTCTCTCTCTCTCTCTGGCTACTAGAATTAGGTCCTGACCACCTCGTTTGGATCGTAAGGTCTGTGTGGCCAGTGTATCCATATAAATCTCTCTCTCTCTCTCTCTCTCTCTGGCTACTAGAATTAGGTCCTGACCACCTCGTTTGGATCGTAAGGTCTGTGTGGCCAGTGTATCCATATAAATCTCTCTCTCTCTCTCTCTGGCTACTAGAATTAGGTCCTGACCACCTCGTTTGGATCGTAAGGTCTGTGTGGCCAGTGTATCCATATAAATCTCTCTCTCTCTCTCTCTCTCTCTCTCTTTCTGGCTACTAGAATTAGGTCCTGACCACCTCGTTTGGATCGTAAGGTCTGTGTGGCCAGTGTATCCATATAAATCTCTCTCTCTCTCTCTCTCTCTGGCTACTAGAATTAGGTCCTGACCACCTCGTTTGGATCGTAAGGTCTGTGTGGCCAGTGTATCCATATAAATCTCTCTCTCTCTCTCTCTCTCTTTCTGGCTACTAGAATTAGGTCCTGACCACCTCGTTTGGATCGTAAGGTCTGTGTGGCCAGTGTATCCATATAAATCTCTCTCTCTCTCTCTCTCTCTCTCTCTCTCTTTCTGGCTACTAGAATTAGGTCCTGACCACCTCGTTTGGATCGTAAGGTCTGTGTGGCCAGTGTAATCCATATAAATCTCTCTCTATCTCTCTCTCTCTCTCTACTCTCTCTTTCTGGCTACTAGATTTAGGTATCTGACACCTCGTTTGGGATCGTATAGGGGTCTGTTGTGGCCAGTGTATCCATATCAAATCTCTCTCTCTCTCTCTTTCTGGCTACTAGAATTAGGTCCTGACCACCTCGTTTGGATCGTAAGGTCTGTGTGGCCAGTGTATCCATATAAATCTCTCTCTCTCTCTCTCTCTCTCTCTCTCTCTCTCTCTCTGTATATGATAATCTACAGGTGGAATAGTTTACTAATTATAACCATGATAATATAACCATGATATTTCTCCAGTAAAATGTACAATTGAATTAAGGGGAGATCGGCTGTTTTTTTCTGGCCCCCTTTTCCCTCGTGTTTAATCCCATTGTTTTTAGATTTCAAGACGTTCGACTCATTAGTTTGACGATTTATGACTTTACACCCCATTTCTTGCTCAATATTAAGACGGTTCGTGCCATGCAGGTGTCAATTTTTTCGTGGCGATCTATCGCTCGACTTAAAAATCACAAGAAGTCGTAATATTGACAAAGAAATGGAGTGAAAGGTCTTAAAATCCCCAAACTATTGAGCCGAACGTCATAAAACAAATATTCAAACAACTCGACGACTTTCACATAGTCCCCCTTTCCTAATCTTCCTTAAACCCTTTGCAGGTACCAGCATCGAAACGGTGTGATATAATGTATTCTAAGCTATAATTTAGACGATAGTATGCAGCTTAAGAAGGTATCTTGTGGTAGTGTTAAAAAAGGGTTTGGGTTTGGAGATAGTTTGAAAAGGCCTTATTATTGGCTAGAGGTCCGTTACCGTAGGCTGAATAAAAATCTGCTAAGTAGTTGCCAGAAATTATGATAAAATGGACGTCCCCTGGTACTAGTAAATGGGGTTAAAATTCGGTCTAATTATTAACCCTTTCAAAGCTCCAATACGCCGGTTTCTGCTCTGTTTCCTGGCTACTATTAGACAATTTTAGGTTTATTTTCCATATTAGTAACGGTATATGGAAGTTAAAGGGTTTTAATTGAAAGATAGTAATTTAACCCCTTTGGATACCCACATATATACTTCCTAAGCTGCATAAAGATCGTCTAATGAATAAGCCAAAATAAACTGCCTAAACACGCGTCAGAGTTTCAAAGGGTTTAAGCAGAACAATAACAAAGATAGTGTTCGCCATATATATTATATATATAATAACAGTATATTTATATATATATATCTATATATATATATATTATATTAGTGGTATATATATATATATATATATATATATCCCTTCTGTAACCGGCGACTGTCCCTGTTCTATTCTATTCTAGCTATAAGCGGATTTTTTAATACAGCCCTGTCGGAAGGATCTTTTGGTGGTAGGTCGAGAGTTAATCGAGATAGTTCGACGCCTTATAATGGCCTAAGAGAATTCCTTCCCAAGCTGGCGAAAATTGAAGGTAGTAGTAAGCCAAAATAGTATAGAAAAAGCCTTGTCGTCGGCACAGAAAGGGGTTAAAAATGCATATATATAAATATTTTGTATGATATGAACGAATCCCAACATGTTTCCTTTCTAATCCCCTTCCTAAAATCGTTCTATCGTTATCCAGAATGATAATAAAGAATAGTTTTCGTCCATGGTATTAAGGGGGGGTGGTCCAGCCGGCTCTTTTTTTATCTTTCCTGCTCCTTTTCCTTCCTCTTTCCCTTGCTTGTATCCATTTCGGCCTCCATTCAAGCCAACTGTTTTAAAGACGTTTTTAATTGCACCCATCCATGTGTTTCACCGATTTTCTTTCCCTTCCTGGCGAGGGGATAGAGCGAGCCATCATTTGGTAATGGAGAAATCCGGCTTCGCCCGGAAGATATTTTTCTATCGGAAAAAAGTACAAATTTAGGTTTTGCACACCTGTCCCAAAACAGAAATATAATATATATAATGCCTGGGCTCGCTACGCTCCGTCCAGGAAAATATTGACCACCTGGATGGGGGTAAACGTCCTTTAAAACAGTTAGTGCTGAATGGAGCCGAATGGATGCAAGCCAATAAGAGAGGGAGAGAAAGAGAAAAAAAGCGAGGTGGGCTCCCTTAAGTGAATATATAAATGTTGTTTTAATTTGCGATTGTGACGATTCCCACATATTGTTTTATTTACGATGTGACGATTCCCACATGGTTTTTTTTATGGCGATGTGACGATTCCCCCACATGTTGTTTTATACGATGTGACGATTTTCCCACATGTTGTTTAAATGCGATGTGACGATTCCCACATGTTTTGTTTTATGCGATGTGACGATTCCCACTCTTTTTTTATGCGATGTGAAATATTCCCCCCACATGTTGTTTTTATGCGATTGTTACGATTTTCCACATGTTTTTTATAAACGATGTTGACGATTCCCACATATTGTTTATGCGATTGTTCAGATTCCCCCATATTTGTGTTTATGGCGATGTGACGATTCCCACATGTTGTTTTATGCGCTGTGAACGATATCCCACATGTTTGTTTATGCGATGTGAACGATTCCCACAGTGTTGTCTTATGCGATGTTTACGATTCCCACATTTTGTTTTATGCGATGTGACGATTTCCCACATATTGTTTAAATTGCGATGTGACGCTTCCCACCTTGTGGTTTATGCGATGTGACGATTCCCACATGTTGTTTATGCGATGTGACGATTCCCACATGTTGTTTATGCGATGTGACGATTCCCACATATTGTTTATGCGATGGTGAACTATTTCCCACAATTTTGTTTTGTGTATGCGATTGTGACGATTTCCCACATGTTGTTTTATGCGATGTGACGGATTCCCACATGTTTATGCGATGCATGTTAATGCGAAGTGACGATTTCCCCACATATTGTTGTATTACGATGTGAACCGATTCCCACATATTGGTTCTAATCGTCCTAAAATCGTCTGTCATTTAAACCACTTCTATGCTGGCGACGTACTTTAGCTTTTGATTTTTAGCTATGTTTAGACGATTTTGGTGCATTTTTAGAAGGATCGGTGGTAGTATAAAGGGTTAGGTGAAGATTTTCGAAAGCCCCCTTGATGCCTGTAGGCCCCTATTTAAACTGAGTAAAATCGTCTAAATAGTTTTTGCCAAAAAAAAGTTAAAAAGAACGGCACCCGTACAGAAAGGGTTAAGGGAGCCACCTAGCTTCTTTTTTTTTCCGTCTTTTCCTCACCCTCTCTTGTTTGGCTTTTATCCATGGTCGGCCCCGCATTCAGCATACTGTTTTTTAAAAGACGTTAAACCCCCCCCCCCCCATCCAGGTGTAAATATTTTTCCTGGCAAGGTGGCAGCGAGCCATCATATACTGTATATATTAATTGTTTTTGACAGAAAGCTAAATTTGTGCAGTTTTTCGATAGAAACATGGTCCTCCGGCGAAGACGGATTTTCCTGCCCATAACACTGCTGGCGATCGACACCTGGATGGGGGAATAAACGGTCTTAAAAACATTTGTCTTAATTGGGGCCCCGAATGGATACAAGCCCATGGAAAGAGAGAAAAAGGAAGAGAAAGATAAGAAAACAAGCATTGTGACCCCCCCGTAACCCAAATAAATTTAAGATGAAAAGTTCAGCCCTGTAAAAACTGACTATACAGTTTGCTGTTGTTGTTAATTTGTACGATGGGTTCAAAGTTCCCGTTTTTCTCTAAAATAAATATTTGAACTTTTTTTAAGAGAATTATATGTAACTTGTATTTTTAAAAATAAATAAAAATTCTGATTCGTACTTTTGTGTGTTTTTATATTATTTTTGGCCCGCACGGTAAAACTTCCATGATCCTACTTTTTAGGCTTAATTGCTAACTGCCCATTGAATTTTAGTCGTATTAAAGGAAGGATCTCTAGGATAACAAGGAATTCCATTGAAGCCTCTTAACCCTTGGAGGTCCTTTCTAATTAGCGGCTTCGCGCTTTGTGTAGTGACTAGCGTCCTCGGACCTTTCCACCCAGCGTCCCGGGTTTCGCGCCCACGCCTCCGGCGCAATTAACAGGAATTTTTCACAAGCAATGAGTCGTTACCATCCCTCCTGATGCAAAGGGATGGGTTAAGTATAACAGGACCCCAATTGGGAAATAACGCCGATCGTCCTTATTGGGCTAGGACCTTAGCTACCCTATGCATGGCGCTAGCTTTAAGAACTATTTATTATTAATTATGAATAACCAATTGGAAGTGGTTAAGCCGTTGAGGGTGGAACAGGCAAAGCATATTATATAGAAAGTCCCCATCCCTATCTTGTGCACAAACTTCCACTCACCCAAGAGTTGAAACCAATTTCCCCCGTCCTTTCCACTTCAACCAGTACACTGAAACTCTCCCCCTCAATTCTAAACTTTTCCCTCATCCTATGACTTAAAGAGTAGATAGGAATTTGGAAGGAAACTTAAGTGCAGAGTGGGTAAGAAATTGTTCCTGGAAGAGTTCAAGAAAGTTTAAGGAGGGTAACAAGAGAAAAGTAGTAAGGGAGTGAAATATAAGAATTGGGATCGGAGGGTCCTAGTGGTTAGCAGAGAAGCAGGAGTGAGTCAAGAGGTTGGAGGGAGTACTTCAGTGAAATATTATTTATGAATTTGTAGAAATTATTACTGGAAAAATTACTAAAGTCCCATCAAACTCTCAGAGCTTCCCCTCGTTCGGCCCCTCACTGTTTACAATGGCTTTATTTGAGAACTAATTGAACAACTTTTTCCCCCCTGCTGTGGTACCATGGATGAAGATTTCAATCAGGGTTCGTGGAGCCTCAACCCCTCTTGTATCCCACGTTGGAATCATAGCCTAACTAAAATCGTGAAGACAACTCATTAATCAAAATCCGGATAAATAAACATGGAAAGTAAAGGGGTCTTGGAGCCTTTTTCCTGAAAATTACCAAATTATCTAGTAGTTTTGCCAGAATATAATTTAAAATTATGTCATCGGTAATGAAGTGGGTTTAATCCCGTAAATCCACAGCTTGTTAAACGAAATATTGCAATAGTTTACTTGCCTTAAATGTATATTTGGAACAAAAACGTACCTCAATCCAAGAAAAAAACAGTAATTTCACTTTCATCAAAAGAAAAATAGGGGATACTTAGGCTTGTGTTTTTTATTGAGTCCCCGAATTGTATATTATAGCCAAGAAACATTCCACATTACCATCATGTCCATGTTACCCACATGAATTGAGGCAAATTTCCGCGATTTTTACGTATGAAAGTTAAAAAAGAGTCCAAGACATTTAGAATAGCAACCTTGCCATGCATTCTGTACCAACTACGTCCCCTTTTAACCCCTTCGGTACAGGCAACATCTATCTATATGGAATTATAGCTACCATTATAAACGATTTTTATGACGCTTAGGAAACTGTATGTTTGGTTAGCTAAAATGATTAGTTGAGATAGTCCAGTAGCTTTTGGAAAATTAGTAGACGTCCTTCATAACCTGTACACAATCGTCTAATAGTTACCAGAATAGAATGAAAAGTAAAATCACCGGTACAGAAGGGGTTAACTTAATTCTGACTACTATTACATGATTTATATTCCCCTTTAAAAAACGGACCTCCAGCAATTAACAGGCCTTGCGAGCTGTTTCACTTAACAATTTTTACTGTCTTAGATCCTTCCTAAACTGCAGGAAATCGTTTCAATATAGCTAGAATCAAATTAAAAAGACGTCGCCGGTACTGTCATGGTATATTGATATGCATAGAAAACCCGCGGAGGAGAAAGACCCCGGTGAGTATCCTGGTGTCGTGTGACCTTAAGGGGAGATTTGTTTAGTTTGCCCTCCCTAAACCTCCATCAAGCTAACCAAAATAACCCCCAAGGACCTAACCGTTTGAGATGAAATGGACAATTTGTTCGGTGAGAAAAACTGAAATCCCGGGCCAAAAGCCGGGTTTCCTCCTAACATGGCCTTCCCAGACCCCCAACAAGATAAAACACGGCCCTCAGACCT
>CM064534.1:1646088-1717125 GCA_032716605.1 Paralithodes platypus | reverse complement strand
TTTTTTCGTGGCGGGCGATCTATCGCTCGACTTAAAAATTCACAAGAAAGGTCGTAATATTATTGACAAAAGAAATGGAGTGAAACGGTCTTAAAATTCCCCAAACTATTGAGCCGATAACGTCATAAAACAAATATGTAAACAACCTTCGACGACTTCTCACATAGTATCTTCTAATCTAAATTCTTAACCCTTTGAGTACCCAGCAGCGACGTGTGTGATTATAATGTATTCTAGCTATATTTAGACGATTAGTAGTGGATGCTATAAGAAAGGTATCTGTGGTAGTTTAAAAAAGGTTGGTTGAGATAGTTTGAAGCCTTATTATTGCTAGAGGTCCTTCCTAGGCTGAATAAAATCTTCTAGTAGTTGCCAGAATATGATAAAATGGACGTCCCTGGTACTGTATGGGTTAAAATCGTCTATTATTAACCCTTTCAAGCTCCAATACGCGTTTCTGCTCTGTTTCTGGCTACTATTAGACAATTTTATTCAGATTAGTAACGGTATATGGAAGTTAAAGGGTTAATTAAGATAGTATTTACCCTTTTAATACCCACAGATACTTCCTAAGCTGCATAAAATCGTCTAATGATAGCCAAAATAAACTGCTAAAACGCGTCAGAGCTTCAAAGGGTTAAGCAGAACAATAACAAAGATAGTTCGCCATATATATATATATATATATATACAGTATATATATATATATATATATATATATATATATATATATATATATATATATATATCCCTTCTGTACCGGCGACTGTCTGTTCTATTCTATTCTAGCTATAGCGTTTTTATACAGCTTCGGAAGGATCTGTGGTGGTAGTCGAGAGTTAATCGAGATAGTTCGACGCCTTATAATGGCTAAGAGATCCTTCCCAAGCTGGCGAAAATTGAATAGTAGTAGCCAAAATATATAGAAAAGCTTGTCGTCGGCACAGAAGGGGTTAAATGCATATATATAAATATTTGTATGATATGACGAATCCCACATGTTCTTTCTAATCTTCCTAAAATCGTCTATCGTTATCCAGAATGATAATAAAGATAGTTCGTCATGTATTAAGGGGGGGTCACCGGCTCTTTTTTTATCTTTCTCTCCTTTTCTCTCTTTCCCTGGCTTGTATCCATTCGGCCCCATTCAGCCAACTGTTTTAAGACGTTTATCCCCATCCAGGTGTCGATTTCTTCCTGGCGAGGGATAGCGAGCCATCATTGTATGGAGAAATCCGGCTTCGCCGGAGATATTTTTCTATCGAAAAAAGTACAAATTTAGTTTGCTGTCAAAACAGAAATATATATATATATATGCTGGCTCGCTACCGCTCGCCAGGAAAATATTGACAACCCTATTTTTGGTATGGGGGGTAGTGGTAAACGTCTTAAAACAGTAGGCTGAATGGAGCCGAATGGATGCAAGCCAATAAGAGAGGGAGAGAAAGAGAAAAAAAGCGAGGTGGGCTCCCTTAAGTGAATATATAAATGTTGTTTATGCGATGTGACGATTCCCACATATTGTTTATACGATGTGACGATTCCCACATGTTGTTTATGCGATGTGACGATTCCCACATGTTGTTTATGCGATGTGACGATTCCCACATGTTGTTTATGCGATGTGACGATTCCCACATGTTGTTTATGCGATGTGACGATTCCCACATATTGTTTATGCGATGTGACGATTCCCACATGTTGTTTATGCGATGTGACGATTTCCACATGTTGTTTATACGATGTGACGATTCCCACATATTGTTTATGCCCCCCCCCCCGAGTGTGACGATTACCACATATTGTTTATGCGATTGTGAACGATTCCCACAGTGTTTATGCGATGTGGACGATTCCCACATGATTGTTTTTGCGCACTGTGACGATTCCCACATGTTGTTTATGCGATGTGACGATTCCCACATTTTGTTTATGCGATGTGACGATTCCCACATATTGTTTATGCGATGTGACGATTCCCACATGTTGTTTATGCGATGTGACGATTCCCACATGTTGTTATGGCGATGGGGACCGATTCCCACCTTGTTGTTTATGCGATTGTGACGATTCCCACATTTGTGTTTATGCGATGTGACGATTCCCACATATTGTTTATGCGATGTGACGATTCCCACATGTTGTTTATGCGATGTGACGATTCCCACATGTTGTTTATGCGATGTGACGATTCCCACATGTTTATGCGAAGTGACGATTCCCACATATTGTTTATACGATGTGACGATTCCCACATATTGTTTCTAATCTTCCTAAAATCGTCTGTCATTAACCACTTCTATGCTGGCGACGTACTTTAGCTTTGATTTTAGCTATGTTTAGACGATTTTGTGCAGTTTTAGAAGGATCTGTGGTAGTATAAAGGGTTAGGTGAGATAGTTCGAAGCCTCTTGATTGCTGGAGGCCCCTATTTAAACTGAGTAAAATCGTCTAATAGTTGCCAGAATAAAGTTAAAAGGACGGCACCGGTACAGAAGGGGTTAAGGGAGCCACCTAGCTTCTTTTTTTTTCTCTTTCTCACCCTCTCTTGTTGGCTTGTATCCATTCGGCCCCATTCAGCATACTGTTTTAAGAATGTGGTTACCCCCCCCCTCCCCAATCCCGAGGTGTCAATATTTTCCTGGCAAGTGGCTAGCGAGCCAGCACTATACTGTCGATATTATTGGTTTTGACAGAAAGCTAAATTTGTGGCACCTTTTTCGATAGAACCAAAATGTCTCCGGCGAAGCCCGGATTTATCCATACACTTGCTGGCGAATCGACACCTGGATGGGGAAGAAATAAAAACCTCTTAAAAACAGTGGGCGAAATGGGGCCGAATGGATACAAGCCAGGGAAGAGAAAGAGAAAAGAAGGAGGAGGAGGGAAAGATAGAAAAAAAAGCAGAGTGACACCCCCTCTAACCCCAAATAATGAAGAGATTTGGTAAAACCCCTGTATAAACTGAATATAAAGTTTGCTGTTGTTGTTATTTGTACGATGTCAAAGTCGTTTCTCTAAAATATTGACTTTTAAGAGAATTATATGTAACTTGTATTTTTAAAAATAAATAAAAATTCTGATTCGTACTTTTGTGTGTTTTTATATTAGTTGGCCCTCACGTAACTTCATGATCCTACGTTTTAGTTTTAATGCTACTGCCCATTGAATTTAGTCGTATTAGGAAGGATCTCTAGGATAAAAAGGAATTCCATTGAGCCTCTAACCCTTGGAGGTCCTTTCTAAGTAGCGGCTCGCTTGGTGTAGTGACTAGCGTCTCGGACTTCCACCCAGAAGGCCCGGGTTCGCGCCCACGCTCGGCGCATTAAAGATTTTTCACAAGCACTGAGTCGTTACCATCCCTCATGAGCAAAGGGATGGGGTAGTAGTACAGGACCCCAATGGAAATACGCCTAATCGGCCTTATTGAGCTATCCTTAGCTAGCTTAGCATGCGCTAGCTTTAAGAACTATTATTATTATTATTATAACCAATGGAAGGGTTAAGCCGGTGGGGGACAGGCAAAGCATATTATATAGAAATTCCCATCCCTATTCTGTCACACTCCCTAACCCAAGAGTGAACCAATTTCCCAGTCTTCCACTCAACAAGTAAACTGAAACTCTCCCCCTCAATCTATCTTTCCCTCATCCTATGACTTAAAGAGTAGATATGGAATTTGGAAGGAACTTAAGTGCAGAGTGTAAGAAATTGTTCTGGAAAGAGGTCAAGAAAGTTAAGGAGGGTAGCAAGAGAAGTAGTAAGGGAGTGAAATATAAGAATGGGCGAGTGTTAGCAGAGAAGCAGGAGTGAGTCAAGAGGTGGAGGGAGTACTTCAGTGAATATTATTATTGAATGTAGAATATTACTGGAAAAAATACTAAGTCCCATCACTCTCAGAGCTCCCTCGGGCGTCCTCACTGTTTACAAATGCTTTTATTGAGGAACATAATTGACAATTTCCCCCTGCTGGTACCATGGATGATGATTTCAATAAGTCGTGGAGCCTCAACCGCTCTTGTATCCCACGTTGGAATTATAGCCTAACTAACATCGTGAAGAAACACTCAATTATCAAAATCCGGAGGAAAGGAATAAACAATGGAAAGTAATGGTGTGACGCCTTTTTCCTTATTAAATTCACCAAAATTATCTAGTAGTGCCAGAATTATAATTAAAATTATGTCATCGGTAATGCGTGGGTTAAGCGTAAAATCCACAGCTTGTGAACACAAAATATTGCATAGTTACTGCTTGAATAGAATCTTTGGAAACAAAAACGTTCCTCAATCAAAGGAAGACAACATTAACTTGTACTTTCATCATATGGGGGCACCTTAGCTGTGTTTTATGGAGTCCGAATTACGTGTATATTATAGCAGAAGAAAAACATTCACATGACCATCATGATTACAGTGTTAAACATGAATGTATGCAAATTCCGCGATTTTACGTATGAAAGTAAAAATAGTCAAGACATTTAGAAGAGCAACTTGCCATGCATTCGTACCAACGACGTCCTTTTAACCCCTTCTGTACAGGCAACATCTATTATATTGTATTATAGCTACCATTAGACGATTTTATGAAGCTTAGGAATGATGTTTGGTAGCTAAAAGGATTAATTGAGATAGTCAGTAGCTTTTGAATTAGTAGACGTCCTTCATAAGCTGTACACAATCGTCTAATAGTTACCAGAATAGAATGAAAAGTACATCACCGGTACAGAAGGGGTTAACTGTATTCTGACTACTATTACATGATTATATTCACTTTAAAACGGACCTCCAGCAATTAACAGGCTGCGAGCTGTTTCACTTAACAATTTTTACTGTCTTAGGATCCTTCCTAAACTTGCAGGGAAATCGTCTTCCAAGATAGCGATAGAATCAAATTTTAAAAAGACGTACGTCCGCGGTTACTGTCATGGCATATTTCATATGCATAGAAAACCCGCGGAGGGAGAACGGACCCCGGTGACGTATCCTGGTGTCGTGTGACCTTAAGGGGAGATTTTTAGTTTGCCCCCTAAAACTCCATCAAGCTTAACCAAAATACCACAATGGACTTACGTTTTGAGATGAATGTGTGATTTCCGGTAGAAAAATGATCCGGCCAAAAGCCGGTTCCTCCTAACATGGCTCCCAGACCCCCAACAAGATAAAACACGGCCCTCAGACCTCCTTCAAGATCAAACAAAATTCATACTAATTGTCCTATCACGAACTATGTCCAACTTTATTTGGCCAACTGTACAAATAGTAATTGTATCATTTGACTCGTGCATGTTTTACTTCATCTGTTTTATGGCGAGGTTGATATCGATGCCAGTGTTTCAGTTTTAAACATGATATATGTCTGCATCACAAGCCCTATAGGCAGCTTACAAACATGTATAGTCTGCATCACAAGCCCTATATGCAGCTTACACCATTATTCATATGTCTGCATTCCACAAGCCCTATATGCCAGCTTACAACATTATATATGTCTGCACTCACCAGCCCTATATGCAGCTTACAACATTATATATGTCGGCATCACAAGACCTATATCCAGTTTACAACATTATATCATGTCTGCATCACAAGCCACTATATGCCAGCTGCAACATTATATATGTCTGCATCACAAGCACTATCTGCAGCTTACAAAATTATATATGTCTGCATCACAAGCCCTATATGCAGCTTAAAACCATGATATATGTCTGGCATCACACGCCATGCAGCGCTTACAACCATTATATAGGTCTGCACCACAAGCCACTATATGCCAGCTTACAAACATTATATATGTCTGCATTAACAAGCCCTATCTGCAGCTTACCACCTTATATATGTCTGCATTCACAAGCCCTATATGCAGCTTCCAACAGCTATATGTCTGCATTCACAAGCCATATATGCAGCTTACAACATATATATTTCTGCATCACAAGCCATATATGCAGCTTACAACATGGTATATGTCTGCATCACAAGCCTATATGCAGCTTACAAACATGATTATACTGTCTGCATCACAAGCCCTATATGCAGCTTACAAACATGATATATGTCTGCATCACAAGCCCTATATGCAGCTTACAACATGATATATGTCTGCCTCACAAGCCCTATATGCAAGCTTACCACAGGGTATATGTCTGCATCACAAGCCCTATATGCAGCTGGGGGTTTACAACATGAATATGTCTGCATCACAAGGCCCATATATGCAGCTTACAACATGATATTATGTTCTGTATCACAAGCCCTATATGCTAGCTTACAACATGATATATGTCTGCACTTCACAAGCCCTATATGCAGCTTACAAACATGATATATTGTCTGCATCATAAGGCCCTTATAGGCAGCTTACAACATGATATCTGTCTGCATCACAAGCCCTATATGCAGCTTACAACATGTAGATGTCTGCATCACAAGCCTATATGCAGCTTACAACATGGTATATGTCTGCCTCACAAGCCCTATATGCAGCTTACAACATGGTATATGTCTGCATCACAAGCCCTATATGCAGCTTACAACAACTATATGTCTGCATCACAAGCCCTATATGCAGCTTACAACATAGTATATGTCTGCATCACAAGCCCTATATGCAGCTTACAACATGGTATATGTCTGCATCACAAGCCCTATATGCAGCTTACAACATGGTATATGTCTGCATCACAAGCCCTATATGCAGCTTACAACATGATATATGTCTGCATCACAAGCCCTATATGCAGCTTACAACATTATATATGTCTGCATCACAAGCACTATATGCAGTTTACAACATGGTATGTCTGCCTCACAAGCCCTATATGCACTTACAACATGATATATGTGTGCATCACAAGCCCTATATGCAGCTTACAACATGATATATGTGTGCATCACAAGCCCTATATGCAGCTTACAACATGATATATGTGTGCATCACAAGCCCTATATGCAGCTTACAACATATATGTGTGCATCACAAGCACTATATGCAGCTTACAACATGGTATATGTCTGCATCACAAGCCCTATATGCAGCTTACAACATGATATATGTGTGCATCACAAGCCCTATATGCAGCTTACAACATGATATATGTGTGCATCACAAGCCCTATATGCAGCTTACAACATGATATATGTCTGCATCACAAGCCCTATATGCAGCTTACAACATGATATATGTCTGCATCACAAGCCCTATATGCAGCTTACAACATGGTATATGTCTGCATCACAAGCCCTATATGCAGCTTACAACATGGTATATGTCTGCATCACAAGCCCTATATGCAGCTTACAACATGATATATGTCTGCATCACAGCCCTATATCGCCTTACAACATGGTATATGTCTGCATCACAAGCCCTATATGCAGCTTACAACATGGTATATGTCTGCATCACAAGCCCTATATGCAGCTTACAACATGGTATATGTCTGCATCACAAGCCCTATATGCAGCTTACAACAACTTCCAAATATATAAGATAAAACACACTATGTTCTGTGAACATCCTAAGCTTGAAGGTAATGCGTAAGTTGATTAATTAACTATCATAAAATACAAACAAGACTAGTGGATTGTCCGGCAGGGGGCGTTTGAATGTGACGTCATTACTCAGTGCAGTCCTACCGCTGGAAGCAGGCGGACGTATCGTCGTTGGCTCTTCGCATTGTTACCGTATTTAAGGTGTGTATGGTAATATTATCGTGTATATGATTACGTAATAAGTGTGTACTGAAATTCTATTGATGTTAAGGTAGTGATGCATGTAACATCTTGGATACATACAAGACATTTATAGACTTATGACTGAATGAGCCGGTTCGAGTCTGCCGTGTCGTCAGCCTATATTCTATCAAATAGTAAATACGGGAATATCGTTGACTTCCAGGATATTTAGGTCATAAAAGCAACAATTTGCCGTGTATACATTATGTTGTCAAGGTGCGGTGAATAGAGGGGTACGTTAACTATTAATTATGGTGCAAACTACCGAATGAGGTGATATTGCTGTTGTTGTCTCTCCCCCCCCCCCCCACTCCTCCCTCGTCCAAACCTCCCACTCCCCCACCCCCACCCCTTCGTCCAAACCTCCACCTCCCCCGCACTCCCCCCCACCCCCACCCCCTCGTCCTGACCTCCCCTCCCCCTCCTCTCCTCTTTCTCCCCCTCCTCTCTTCTCCTCATGCTCTCTCCTCTGACCCCGCCCCCCCCTCCTTTTCTCCTGTCCTCATCTTGACAACCTGCCCCTCCCTCCCTCACCCCCCCCCCCCCTCACCCTCCTGTTCCCTCACCTCCCCACTTCCCAATTTAGGATTTTTGGTCTGCTTGATGCCCATGGATTTTATTTTAATTTGTTTTATTTTTTGTTATAGCTTTGGCCGAGGATAGTTTAGATGCTGTCGTATATAGTGATCCAACTTACCGCACCCCCTTCCCTCTGCCCACCTCGCTTCTGCCCACCTCGCTTCTTTTTTTCTCTTTCTCTCCCTCTCTCTTTGGTTTGTATCCATTCGGCCCCATTCAGCCTACTATTTTAAGACGTTTATCCCCATTCAGGTGTCAATATTTATATATATATATTTGTTTTGACAGCAAGCTAAATTTTTAAATTTTTCGATAGAATAATGTCTCGGATTTCTCCATACAATGCTGGCTCGCTATCGCTCGCCAGGAAGAAATCGATACCTGGATGGGGTTAAACGTCTTAAAACAGTTGGCTGAAAGAGGCCGAATGGATACAAGCCAGGAAAAGAGAGAAAAGGAGAGAAAGTAAAAACAAACAAAAACGGTGACCCCCCTTAAAGTGATCCAGCTTACCCCCCCCCCCCCCTCCCCCCCTACATACACACATTCTCTCTTAGCCAGTAGGGGAGGCATTCTTCTGTATATTAACCCCTTGAAGCTCTGACGCGTTTTAGCAGTTAATTTGGCTATCATTAGAAGATTTGGAAAACAAATATTTTAATACCACGAATTTTCCGAGTGTTTTTTATAAACAAAATTGGTCATTTGCATCAATATATAGTGTTTGTAATTAATTAGAAATCTCGGGAAAACCTATTTTCCCCATTAGGCCTATCGATCGATGTTGAGACAGCCCCTCCATAGTGATTTGAAAAGACATTAGCCTAACCTAACAACCTTACCTAACCTAACCTAGTATTATGAGTGGGGGCTGCCGCCCCCACATCCCCGCTGATTGAGTACTAATCTCTTAATACAAAAAAACAAAAATTGGCTGTCGATTATACGAAGGTGAAAGAAAAGTCGATGAAGTCTATGGTGTTTACTCTGCAATCTTCAGCTTGAATGTACATTGATAATGGGAAAGTACCGTATTGACAACCTTGTTACGAATATTAAATTTTAGTACCATACTTTTATAGTAGGTTTTTCCGAGGGTTTAACACATTTTCATATGATCTTTAGAGCTATCGATGACTGAAAGTACCGTATTGACAACCTTGTTACGAAAAATAAATTTTGCCGAGGGTTAAAAAAAAAATCTTATGATCTTTAGAGCATATAGATTCAATATTTATCTTCAAATATATCAACAAAATTCGTGGTATTAAAATAACATTAAACCGAAGATTTTATGCAGCTTAGGAAGTATCTGTGGGTAATAAAAGGGTAGGAATTTATCTAGTTTTACACCGGGTCGAAACCATCTATATATTATTTAGACAAATATATTAGTTAGGTCATGTACTGATAAATTCACAGTTATACTACCCCTATTTTGTCGCTATTCTGTTGGTACTAATGGGTTAATATTATTAGCAGTAGACTTAGTATGGTTTGATGATGCGCGGAAATGTATATTTGACTTGAAGTAGATACACTGAAGTATTACAAACCTTCGCGAACCCATAAACAGGGAACGTGAGCTGGGTTTAGACCGTCGCGCACCCATAAACGGGGAACGTGAGCTGGGTTTAGACCGTCGCGCACCTATAAACAGGGAACGACCGTCACAGAGACAGGTTAGTTTTCGGTTAGGTTAGGTTAGGCTAATGTTAAAAATAATAAAATGCGACGGTCCTCGGTATTAAAAAACACTGTATATCAAATAAAAAATAAAAAAAAAAAAAAAAATTACCTGAAAAACTCGTATCTGGTAGGTGATACATTTTTATCAAAATACGTTTTTTTCAGTTTCCGCGTCTGCTGAACCATCCAAAAACACGCTAAAAGGCGTGTTTTGAAGGGGGGAGGTGGTGGGGGGTAGTGGGGAAGGGGTAGTATAACTGTAGATTTACCATTTTCTTTGCTGTCTCTTTAATAGTATAAACTATATGGCCTATGTCAATCAAGTTTTGTTGCCTAAGCATTGTAAGCTTACAACCAAAAGTACCATGCTCTCTTTCCAGTACCCATGAGGTTAGCAATTATATAAATGTTTGTGTTTTTGTGTTTTAAACTCTTTTGCGTCTTCTTAGGTCCAGGTGCATCTCCTTAGGGTTTCATGATCAAAAGGAGATGCATGTCTTATTTATCTTTCACTCTTAAAGAAAAACAGGTACAACTTAAGCATTTGACCTGAAATCAACCAGGAAATCTGTGTGGAAATATACACCCTGATTTCTCTAGCCTTTTTCAAGTTACAAGAGGTTAAAAGTCAAAAAATTTAGGCAAAGACTTGGAGATGAACACCATGGTAATGCATTACTGTACTGTACTTAGTATGTGCCCCTAACATGTTATTCTTGATCTTAAAATCTATACAGTACTAGTATAAAAAACAAAAAAACAAAAAAAATGGGGATTGGGCCTGAGTAAATAGATAGATAAAATATACTAATCAATTTTTATTATTTGTCCAGGTGGTTCTAGCGGCCGTAACGACAACACCTGGAAATCTTCTGTGAATGAGAGTCGACCTAGCTTGATCGTACAACTAGCGGCTTCTGTCAACAACACAGTGAAAACATTGCAGTTCTTCAGCGGGAGGTTAGTGGATCAGTTTATTATAAAATAACACCATTAACTCTTCCAGTATGGGTGATCGTTATATTGTATTTTATTCTGGCTATCAATAGATTTTATTTGTATTTTTTCTATGTGAGTCAATGGAGCTGGTGGACAAGTTTTGTTACCTAGGAGATACCCTCTCTGCCAGTGGTGGGGTAGAGGCTGCCACTGTCGCTAGAATTAGATGTGGCTGGGGGAAGTTCAGAGAACTGCTGCCAATTCTGACCATGAAAAGAATGCCTTTCCCCCTGAAGGGAAAGGTGTATGCCTCATGTGTTAGAAATGCAATGACGTATGCCTCAGAAACATGGCCCGATAAAGTAGAGGATGTCAACAGAATGGAGCGTAATGAGATGAGAATGGTGAGATGGATGTGTGGGGCCAGGCTGCAGGATAGAATAACAAATGATGAGCTGAGGAGACGTTTAGGCATAAAGAGTATTAGCGAGGTGATGCGTACAATTAGACTGGGATGGTATGAACATGTGGAGAGAATGGATGAACAAAATTGGGTGAAAAAATGCAGGTCTGTGATTGTGGAGGGAGCTGCACCAAGGGGTGGACCGAGGAAGACCTGGGATCGGACTATACGTGCCGATCTCAAATCCAAAAACTTGACAAGTGAAGCAGCCCTTAACAGGGTTGCCTGGAACGCCGCCATTAGGACAAGAGACTGAAACTGCACGTATGTGTGAAGCACTCAGTCTTAAAATGTTATGTATGTACAGGCCTCCATCACTATTCGATGCCCCAATTTAGGATATTATTATAGCTTTTTAGGTGTTTGTGTTTGGGTTTTGGCTGGTCTCAGAATGCATCCCCCTTTACCCCATTAATTTTAGGGTTTGCTATATGATTTTTCAATTTATGATCGGGTTTTCAGGAACGTAACCCAGTCATATATTGAGGGAGACCTGTAGCTGTAATAATGCTACCTCTTCTCTATTCCCTACCAACAAGACTATCACTTTACCAACACTACCTCACTACCACTACATACATACATACATACATACGGGTTTAGAGACCGCAACCGTCCACAGTGAATGTGGCTTCCATGGTACAATCACAGTACTGCACACAGTGCACAGCAATCGTAATACAGTGGCTACTGTCTTTACTGCAGCACAGTACAACAAAGCCTTGCCACAACAATGCCCCATCATGTTATCACTGTGGCTGATGTTGGTATAGCGCTAACAGTGTCTCAGCAAAACTCAATAAAGTTTCCCTGAAGCACTTGCACCTGGCAAAATCGCACTGTTGATATACTATACCTGGCACCAGTGAACTTGACAGTTGATATATACAGTACATACACAGTTGATATATACACCCTCTCGGAGCACTGGCTTGGATAAAATCAGGAGGTTGGTCTGTGAAGACATTTTGGCTCGTACGTCCCTTGATTTTGACCCTGTCACTCTTTCAACTTTGAGGGAGGCACTCGCCACAGGTAGTTCTGCCTTTTTGTCTCCCTCACTCACATAGACAAAAATAAAAATAAATGTAACTGTCAAGTTCGTTGATGCTGTGTGTAGTACATGTATAATCAACAAAGTCGTACTCTAGTCAAGTCATTTACTTTTTGATAGTAGATTAAAATATTCTTCGACAATACTGAACCTAGCTCAAATATAACGGTTTTTTAAAGGATTTGTTTTTCTTTTAATAATGATATTAGCAAGTTGAAATTAGGGAAGTAGAAAATATATTTTGAACATGAATTAAGAGGAACATAATTTAAGAGGAACCGGAAAAATGTTCTACTAAAAAGTATACAAATTTAACTCGAAGGGGTGGGTTATAAGCTTTGTGAAGGTCTAGGAAGCAACATAAAATATATGTACTGTATAAGGCAATAAATGATAAACTTAAGTAAAATATATGTACTGTATAAGGCAATAAATGATAAACTTAAGTAAAATATATGTACTGTATAAGGCAATAAATGATAAACTTAAGTAAAATATATGTACTGTATAAGGCAATAAATGATAAACTTAAGTAAAATATATGTACTGTATAAGGCAATAAATGATAAACTTAAGTAAAATAGGTTCTCTTTATACTACCATAATTATACGATAGTGCGTTGTTATGTGTGCGATTAGTTTCCTTGGGAAACAGATTAACTTGCTCATGTAGTAATGTACACCCTATGTGGTGGATTGTGTTCTTTTATTTCATAAATGTTATTTTAGTAAGCGTTGTTTCCACATAGCGATTTTGAGAAGTTAATTTGACTTTATTGTCTTTGTCCCAGTTTTGGTTTGTTTAGTTTGCAAGTTTTACATTTTAAATTATAATTTTCCAGTAATTTCACTAGATTTTTCATTCCAGGGCAAACAGAAAGGGCAGAGTTGAACCTGAATTATACTTGAGGAATTAAAGGCTACCATATTATAGGTTATTTTCATAGTAAATTATATTTTTTATCATCGTTCTTATTACCCATAACCCCCCCCCAAATGAAATTATTGCAAGCATGTGATCTTCCCAGGACACCTCATATAGAACTTACACGCTTTAACCATTACACCATCAGGACAGTTTATTTAATGTGCTGGTTTTGTATTGCAGAGTGGACAAGCGATTTCGATAAGTTCTTTTGTCTTTATATTGTGTCGACCCTGATTTTGTTTGTTTAATTTGCAAGTACTGTATTATATTATAAAGACAAACATTTTATAGATCATTTTCATATTCCATCTATTTAATATAATGGTTTTCTATTCTATTTATTTTATGTATGTATTTTGTATTCCAGAGTGGACAAGCAGCAAATGAGGCATTGAGCCTGAACATCTGGCCGGACCTTGAACTAGACACCCACTGCCAGGATGGACTATACGATGCTGTAGACGTGTGTTTCCTCACCTCCCACTACCCGAGGGCAGCACCACACAGCAGGTCCCTCGTAACTTCTACCTCATGGGTAGACCAAAGGACGCACCCCTCGTACATGCTCAGCTACAGGTGGGTCATTATTTAACCACTTTTGCCTTTCATTCTGACTATAGCATTAGAACTATATTGTTAAGCTTAGGTGGGCGGGCACTGCGGTGTGCTCCACTGTATGTCTGCCTGCTGAGACCGGCACATCTCCGGGAGGTCGGGGGCCAGGGGAGTGCTGGAGTGCCCTTAGTGATCCTTGGTCTCTGGATCTTCTCCTGGGCGACCTAGATGTGTGTGAATTTTTTTTTTTTTTTTTTTTGTCCCTGTTCGGGCTCTGTCTCAAGTCAGCCACCCCCAGCTATGACGTATATACATACATGCATTCTCCCAGGGGGTAAGGGGGTCTTCAGGGGTGGAGGAAAAAAAGAATATGCCTCACGCATCCTACTGCGTGTGTCGTACAAGGCGACTAATAGGGGGGATGGCGATAGACTTATGGACCAACAGCTATTACTGTGCAATAAAGTCTTTATCTTAGCACTGTCTTGGTATGGCACTGCCGAGGCTGGTTGGGTGCGGATAGGTGCCACAGGGGACTGAGTCTTACCTGGGCGCTGTTTGGCACCACACCTGTGTCGGCAACAGTGTTTGCATGTTGGGGCAGTGTTGGGGCAGGACTTTATTGCTCTATAGTCCAAATTGCCTAATATACAGTAGAGCCTTGTTATGGTGCTGTCTTTTTGTAACACTGTTAAGGCTGGTGTGGTTGTCACTCTTTCAACTCTGGGGGAGGCACTCGCTGCAGGCAGTTATGCCTATTGTCTCCCTCATTCACATAGAAAAAAAAGTACTGCAGGTGCAAGTGCTGCAGGGGGACTGTAAAAAAAATGCAGGTGCAAGTGCTGCAGGGGGACTCTGTTGAGTCTTGCTGAGGCACGGTTAGCGCTATACCAACATCAGACACAGTGATGACTATGTGGGGCAGTGCTGTAGTGGGACTTTATTGTACTACAGTACACTCCAACTACTGAAAGGCAACCCCGTCTGAGCCGTTACAATGCATGTAATGGAAAATTACACTAAACCAATGTATGTATACATACATTGGAACAGAAGGCACTGAAAGCTTAGCCCCTTGAGGATTATGATGCATTTTGACAGTAAATTCTGGCTGAATTAATTAACTGTTAGAAACGTAAGTTATTCTCCTGGGCGACCAAGATGTGTGTGAATTTGTGTTCTGTTTTTTGTTGTGTTGTGTTGTCCCTATTCGGGCTCTGTCTTGAGTTGGCAACCCTAAAAAAAACCACACAAAAAAACAAAGTGTATGTGCCAGAGTATATACTGTAGATATATAGATAGATACATAAGAAAGTAAGGCTATAAGATTGTTTTAGTCTCCCATTCCTCTAGTCTCAGGCAGGTGTTGCCTTATGCATTTATGTTTAACTCCTTCCGTACCGGCGACGTCTTTTTATTTTCTTCTAGCTACTATTATACGATATTTTTCAGCTTAAAAAGGGCCTCTAGCAGGGGAGGCTGAACCCTCCTCTGAGCCCAGACATCAAAATTTCTAATTATTGTGTTCTTGTTCTATAATGCTTCTTTCAACATAGGAGAATAGCATAGGAAGGAATAAAAAAACATATCGCATCCATAACCCCCGGGCCGGGGGTTTGACCTCGACCCCGAAAAACATTTGTTTTTTCTTTCAGCCACCCAAAAAAAATGTTTGTGTCTGTAGTCTAAAGGGCTGCTGTAAGCAATAGAAATAATCATATGAGAGCATAAACACCCATATGATATCCCTAGGGCCCCTTTGGGGGGGCCCCAATATCATGGATTTTGGTAAAAAATTGTCTCATAATTCCAGTGAAGCCTACCCATGACGAAAATTTTCTTTAGTTTGCCATAAATCTTGATCATCTATGTGCGCGCTATGGCAGAAAATGGAGGGTAAGGAGGACTAACTATTTTATCTGCCCCAAAAATAATTTGAGTGATGAAAATCTATGAATTTGTGTGGTTTGCTATAATTTTTTTGCACTAGATCAAGCAGCCTAGAAGGGTCACTAGATCTGTTGTTGCTTGATTTCCTTTGTACTCCTTTGTACACTTACGAGTGCCACTATATTTGTATGTATTGCTCAAATGCATTCCCCTTCTAAATAGAGTACATAGGGGTACATAGGAACGCCTGTATGTTTAGATAAATGCCGTTTTGCAGAAAATGTCCGAGTTTTGACCATGTTGGTGTCAAATCAGCTGTAACCAAAAATAATAATGTAATATATTTTTTTCAGCACTTTCTATTATTCAATAGGGTATATTTAAATGCTACGTTGTAGGGGATGCTTGTACGCTATGCCATGCAAAAATTGCGGGAAATTTGAACACTTTTGAGTGACTAGATGATTTTACGAAAGTGCAATGAATTTTGCACTCGCGCGCGCGCACATAGAGATCTGATTTTTTCAGCGAGTCTTAGTATGACCATATGTAATAAGATGGTATAATGCCAGAAACACAATCTCTTATACAGGCTGACTTGGGGGTGTAAGGTTCAGCCTCTCCTATTAAATTATTAAATTAAGCGGCTTTGAACTATCTCAATTAACCCTTTATTCTACCACAGATCCTTCTTAAGCTGCACAAAATCATCTAAATATAGCTAGAATAAAATTTAAAAGACGTCTCAGTACAGAAGGGGTTAATGCTAAAGTTTGGACTATGCCGTACTTTTTAAGTGCTTGATATTGCATTGCGAGGTTGGTACTATGAACTCTGTGCCCCATATTTTTTTCTTTCCTCATAAGCAGTACGCTATTCATAGTGCAGTTGGGTCCAGTACATGAAACGGATTAACTTGCTCATGTAGTAATGTACACCCTATGTGGTGGATTGTGTTCTTTTTTTTATAAAGAATTATTATTTTGCTTAAGCGTTGTTTCCACATATCGATTTTGATAAGTTGGTTTGTCTTTTTACTGAGTTTGTCCAAGTTTTGGTTTGCTTATTTTACAAATTTTACATTATAATCCATTATTCGATATATGGATATTGATCGTGGTCATGTGCTTGATGGAGGTCTAGGAAGGAAACTAAAAATATAATAAATACATGAAAACATCGGCCAAAAAATTAATCGTCCCCCTCTTTACTACCCCCAGGTTAGTGGTGTATCGGAGCCGGTAGTGTCCAGCGACAGTAACTGGACCTTTGCCGTGAGCGTTAAGCCGGTATCACACGAGAGCTTTTATAGTCAACATTCGATGATCAACATTTTTCTGGCAACATTTCTGGAGTATGTTGCACTGGTATCAGAAACTAGACTGATGATAGATGTATTTAGGTGACATAAATATATTAAATGTTTATCTCATAAGCTGCCAGACCAGCGTTGAGGATAAATGTTGAGTGAAAAAGCGCTTGTGTGATACCGGCTTTACCAGTGATGCCGTGGTGCTCTTCCTGTGGCTGGAGACGGAAGTGGTTAGCGTATTCTCCGACAACGGCTTCATCATGACCCAGGCTTCAACGGAGGTACTCTTCTACGCTGACAAGGAAGCTACCAAGATCGAACTGGAGGCTTCACTAACGGTCCTCTCCCTCGCTGACACACACACCACACAGGCTCAGAGGAACCAGGAGGGACTCAGAGATCGAGCCTTCCACCCTAACGACCTCAATAATGTCATTTATTTACACTAGGAATGTCATAATCTGTTAATATATGCTGTGCTGGGTCCTTTTCTACACTGACGATTACACCACACAAATCCCCAAGGAGCAAGAGGGACTAAATATAATGTGAAACTTGCAAAACACACAAACCAGATAAACTTGCTCATGTAGTAATGTACACCCTATGTGGTGGATTGTGTTCTTTTATTTCATAAATGTTATTTTAGTAAGCGTTGTTTCCACAGCGATCTTGATAAGTTGTTTTGACTTTATATTGTCTTTGTCCCAGTGTTGGTTTGTTTAGTTTGCAAGTTTTACATTTTAATTTAGCAAAACAATGCTATGAAATAAAGAAACTCAAAACCACCATAATATATTCCTGTTTCACATTACGGTTGTATGGCATTAAGGCCGGTATCACACAAACGCTTTTTCACTCAACATTTATCCTCAACACTGGTCTGGCAGCTCATGAGATAAACATTTAATATTTTTCTGTCACCTAATTTCATCTATCATCAGTCTAGTTTCCGATACCAGGGCAAAAATACTCCAGAAATGTTGCCAGAAAATTGTTGATCATAGTATGTTGACTATAAAATATCTTGTGATACCGGCTTTACTCTGTGATAATAGTATACATATTGTGGGCATAGCTGTGATCATTTAATTGTTATCAATGTTATCAATTCCAAGTGCAATTAATACTTGTGCAAAGTTCACAGTTTGAGCTATAGTATTCAGATACCATTGTGCATATGAAGAATTTTATACAGTAGCTGCATTTTATAAGAAATGAATGTATTTATAAAGCATTTCGGGGCCGGTGACTGGGGCTTGATGGGGGAGAGTTCTGGATGTTTCCTTTCCCTCTCCCTTCCAGCTTGTGTCGTTGGCTAGACTAATTTTGCATAGTTTTTCATTCCTCTTTCTATGTTTTTCCCCTTCTGTCCCATTCGGTTGTCCTCCGGGCGACCTATATCACATGCCTCCCTGGCCTGGCTAGGTTGTAGGCTCCTGCCCTGATTTGTCTCTTCGGTTGCTGCTACGGCCGAGCTGACTCGATTCCCCTCAGTCGTGCATTTTTTGCATCTCTCTGTGATTTTTGTCTACCTTAGACCTGATCTCTCATTCTTTGCCCTTGATCACTTCTTGGTTGGTGCTGCAGTGTAGCAGTTCTTGCCTCATCCTTCAGTCCTGCCCTATAGGAGCTCATGTGGTCTGGCTGAACTGATGAAATGTTGAGAAATGTCTGCGTGTCTTCACCTTCCTAGATTTGTTCACCTCCTGCCCTTCCCTATCTATCTTGACTTGATTAGTTGTCCATCTTGATCTAATCCTTCAGGCTAGCCCTGTGAAAGTTATTTTGTGGAACTCACTGGTCTGGTTGTTGTTGTTGTTGTTGTTCCCCAAGCTGCCTGGCCGAACAGCCCCAAGGCCCTGAGCAAGGCCAAGGCCATAACCGAGCGCCCCCACAGAATGGTCACTGGTCTGGTTAAACTAATTGTATATTAATTAAAATGTAAAACTTTCAAACAAAGTCAAACCATAACTGGGATAAAGACAATATAAAGTCAAAACAACACATCAAAATCGCTATGTGGAAACAACGCTTACTAAAATAAAATTTATGAAATGAAAGAACACAATGCACCACATAGGGTGTACATTACTACATGAGCAAGTTAATCTGGTTCCCAAGCAAACTAATTGCACACTTAACAACGCACTATCGTCACAAAAACAAATGTATGTTATGTATATTGATATTTGATATATTATATTTTTTATTGGATGCAATATGGTGTATTCTTTATTCCCTTGACTTGTGTCTTATTACATTATGTTTGTACTGTAAAGTATGTATATACTCGGGCACATACCCCATAGCTGGGGGTGGCCGACTCGAGACAGAGCCCGACAGAAACAACATTTAAAGTTCCAATTATTAGGGTCCGGGACCACTTTGGCGTTCACTCGCCCCTTACTCTGTCTCGTCTAGTAGGTGAATTATACAAGGGGAGGAGGATTCCTAGCCTCCCGCCCCCAGAAGGAAAAGTAGGACAGTAACAGAGACAGACATAAATGGCTAAGGTTGGGTAGAGGATGCCAAACCTCACTCTGGATAGGAACGTTATAATAATAATAGTAATGTACGGTCGCGCTAATAAGTCATGTCCCAGCTGTCATTACGTTTGGCTTCCTCTGTGCTGTATAAATGTCTGTCAGATGTTGAATAAGTTGGGTAAGTGTAGGAACATGTTTGTATATCTCACTCGCAACGATTAATTAATGCTTAGATAGTGCTGATACCAATTATTGATCAGAACATACTTGGTGCTGAGACATCACTTATTAGCGCGACTGTACAGTATGTATGTATGTAATAATAATATAGGTAGCGCCAACGAACTTGACAATAATCTTTATCCATGACCTCTCTGTAACTCAAAAGGGCCTAGAGCAAACTGGCTGTAAATATCCACAAATATTTCCTGGTGGACTATACATACAATTACATAAAACTTTAAGACTGAGTGCTCCACACATACGTGCAGTTTCAGTTTCTTGTCCTAATGGCGGTGTTCCAGGAAACCCTGTTAAGGGCTGCTTCACTTGTCAAGTTTTTTGGATTTGAGATCGGCACGTATAGTCCGATCCCAGGTCTTCTTCGGTCAACCCCTTGGTCTTCCCAAATGATAGAAACGTCAGCCCGATTTCTTTCATTTATTTCAAGTTATAAGAAGTTAAGGGGTCAAGTTGTTGTTGTTGTTCCCTAAGCTGCCTGGCCGAACATCCCCGAGTCTTTAAGGAAGGCCATGGCCACGGTCGGGCTTTCTCACAGAGCTCTCAAAGTGTGTAAATTGTGTTGTTGGTGTAAGTGGTTGTGTGAAATGCAGTCTTCTATGATGTGTTTATTGGTATGGGGTGCTGTGTTACAACCCGGGCAGGTGTCGACGACGGAGTCATCCAGTCTTGGTGTCCGCATCTCAGCCTGGCCAGGTGGACTCTGTCCTCGCGAGGAAGGGAGGATTCAGAAGGATGGATTTCGGGAGGTCGTGCTTGCAGCTGCGTGTTGTCTATGAGTGAGTGGATGGAACGGCGAGTGATAGGAGTATGGATGTGCTTCCGGAAGTTGGTTTCGGGTGGGCAGGGAGGGAGAGAAGACAGTATTTTTGTGTGATAGCGTGTGCTGGGTGTTGTTTTGATATTTCTTGTTTCAAGTTTTTGTCAAGTTCGCTACCTATAATAAGAAATTGTCTGAAGCCACAGTAGCTACAACAATACAAACAAATTATTATCTAATTTGAAGAGGCTTTACAAAATTTAATATTATTTACCCTTCCTGTACCAGCGACGTGTGTTATATTATATTCTAGCTGTATTTAGACGATTTTCTGCAGCTTAGGAAGGATCTGTGATAGTTAACCCACACTGTACCAGCGACGTCTGATCAATTTTATTCTGGCAACTATTAGATGATTTTATTCAGCTTGGGAACGACCTCTAGCAGTAATATGGCTTCAAACTATCTCAATCAACCCTTATAAGTACCACAGATCCTTCCTAAGCTGCATAATACCGTCTAAATATAGCTAGAATATAATATAACACACGTCGCTGGTACTCAAAGGGTTAAACAGAGGTACAACACAACACGACAAAAAGACAAAAAATAAAATCACAACTGTGTTGGTGGTGTAATGGTTTAGATGCTTATGTTCCGGGTGTGGTGTCCCGAGTTCGAATCCCGGGAGGACCATATGATTGTATTCGTTTATTCAAGTACATTGGTGTTTGTAATTGATGATTAATGTTAAGAATGGGGTGTTACTTATATCTAGGTCGCCCAGGAGAAAATCCAGAGACCTAGGTCTAGCCGTCTATGAGGGTCAAAATAAGATATACAAGTTGTTTACAGTAAGGTATACAAAATGGAGTCTAAAAGAATAGCCTATCAATCTCCCGATAGATGGCCACTGTTATCAACACTGCAGCAGACGACGAACCCAGAACAAGTAAGTAACATCAATTTACTGAACCTTTGGACCACCTCAAGACCACCCAAGGGTATTATATGGTATAGTAGAACCTTAGATCATCATAGAAAACAGTGATATTGATGGTGGGCTTATATAACATCTATAATCAGCCTTTACAACTCTACTGGAATCAAAGGACACTCATTGACGCATGCGCAGATGATTCCTTAGCCTGACGCCATTTTGGAGACATACCTATACAGTTGTCCACTTTTAATATTACTTTAACTATACATATCTGTGTAGAAATGTATGTATGTATTATATGTATTATGTATATACTCAGGCACATACTCAATTGCTCGGGGTAGCCGACTCGAGACAGAGCCCGAACAGAAACCTGTAAAGTTTCAATTCTTAGGGTCCGGAACCACTATCGCGTTTCCTTGCCCTTTTCTCTGTCTCGTTAAGTAGGAGAATTCTATCTTATCTTTTTTTATCTGTATCTTTGTAGAAATAATAACAAAAATACTTAAAATAGACTTATTAACCCTTTGAGTACCAGCGACGTGTGTGATATTGTATTCTAGCTATATTTAGAACATATTATGCAGCTTAGGAAGGATCTGTGGTAGTTAAAAGGGTTGGTTGAGATAGTTCGAACCCATATTAATGCTAGAGGTCCTTCCTAAGCTGAATAAGATCGTCTAATAGTTGCCAGAATATGATAAAAGGGACGTCCCTGGTACTGAAGGGGTTAAAAGGTTATGTCATTATAAACAGATGATAAGTGAGGGCAACTCATACCTAAATGACACGAGATGGGGCGAAAGGCTTAACATCGGCAAACTAATGGGGCAAACGTCTTAAAATGTCAGAACTGATGGGGCTAAGCAGACATGACTATGATGACACCTAGAGAAAACTTATGAATACTACCAATAGATAATTATAACTAATAAATAATCATAAACTATATAATTTGTTATTGTCGCGAATAGAAATAAAACACAGATTTTAAGGCAATTGATGAATTTAATGCAGTTTTGGGTGGAGCTTAGTGATAAAACAGGGAGTATTTAATGTCACCAAAATCAGCCCACAAAGAATCCGCCCACTTCCTCCAGACTGGGTGGAGTTTGGTGACATAAGGGTTGTCATTTAACCAAACTCCGCCCACTTCCTGCAAAGTGGGTGGAGTTTGGTGACGTAAGAGGTGTCACCAAACTCCACCCACTTCCTTCTGAGTGGGCAGAGTTTGGTGACATAAGGGGTGTCACCAAACTCCGCCCACTTCCTCCAGAGTGGGTGGAGTTTGATGACATAAGGGTTGTCATTTAACCAAACTGCCCACTTCCTGCAGAGTGGGCGGAGTTTGGTGACGTAAGAGGTGTCACCAAACTCCACCCACTTCCTTCTGAGTGGGCGGAGTTAGGTAACATAAGGGGTATCACCAGTGTCACCAAACTATGCCCACTACCTTCAGAGTGGGTGGGGTTTGGTGACATAAGGGGTGTCACCAAACTCTGCCCACTTCCTCTAGAGTGGGTGGAGTTTGATGACATAAGGGTTGTCATTAACCAAACTGCCTACTTCCTGCAGAGTGGGCAGAGGTTGGTGACGTAAGAGGTGTCACCAAACTCCACCCACTTCCTTCTGAGTGGGCGGAGTTTGGTGACATAAGGGGTATCACCAGTGTCACCAAACTCCACCCACTACCTCCAGAGTGGGCGGAGTTTGGTGACGTTCGGGGCGTCACCAAACTCCACCCACACCCTTCCAGCATTGTGATAGGCCTATTGTCACTCCTCCTTCATAGATCATAGTTTCCCATGTTGTACACTCTAAAACTCAAAGTTATGATAACTATGACACAAGTATACAGGGTATGAGATTAATTGATTATACTGTATAAATGATGTTAACCCTTTGAGGATTCTGACCCGTTTTAACAGTTCATTCTGGCTATCATTAGACGAATTTATACAGCTTAGGAAAGATCTGTGGGAGGTATAGGGTAAAAACTATCTCGGTTAATCCTCTGACTTCCATATACCCTTCGGGGAGGCAGACTGTTTTTCTGGATCTCCTTCTCCCTCATGTTTAGCCCCACTAGTTTTGAAATTATAAGACGTTCGGCCCATTAGTTTGGCGATCTTAACACATTTCGCCCCATTTCGTTGTCAAGTTTAAGACCTTTCGTGCCATTTAGGTGTCGATTATTTCCTGGCGAGCGATAGTGAGCCTGGAATTTTAAGAGGAACCGGCCTTCGGCCGGGAAATTTATCTCTAAGTGGGGTCTAGGGGGTGTTTTTCTAAGCTTGATGGAGGTCTAGGGAGGAAACTAAACAAATATATGAATAAATTAATTAATAGACCAAACAAACGGTCTGCCTCCCCTTAACCTGAATAAAATCGTCTAATGATAACCAGAATATTATGAGTAGCCTAGGTGGGTCCTCGAACATCTGAAAGAAAAAAAAATAGAGCTAATTTATTGTATTATTAATTTCAGATTGAGTGTTTGGGGCTACCAAAAATGAAGTCGGCATATGGACTACAACACGTCTTCCCTCAGCTGGACAAAATCACCTCTACTGTTGGTCAGAACAAGCCTACCAAACACCGAAGGCCTCCGTCGAACGCTGTCTATCACCCAGCCTCTCCAAACCCTTCACCTTCGTAGTCTCTCTCCTCCCTAACAACTCCTTTGACTGATCCAGACCAACAAGCAAAGAACAGCAACAAGATTGAGATGAGCGGCAATAAGCCTCTTGTCAGTTCCCGACGGAGTCAAAACAAATTAAATATTCATATCACCGTATTGTTGTAATGCCCATTTAAATGTATATTGGTGGTAATGAACCCTTTGTATTCAAGATTAGAAGGTTAATCACCATCAATATACCCATATAACCAATCACACAGCATGTTGCCCTAGAACAGCCCTCTGCGCAGCCCCCCCCCCCTATCAATATACCCATATAACCCATCACACAGCATGTTGCCCTAGAACAGCCCTCTGCGCTGCAGCCCCCCATCAATATACCCATATAACCCATCACACAGCATGTTGCCCTAGAACAGCCCTCTGCGCAGCCACCCCCCCCCCCCCCTCCTCCATCAATATACCCATATAACCCATCACACAGCATGTTGCCCTAGAACAGCCCTCTGCGCAGCCACCCCCCCCCCCACCCCCACCATCAATATACCCATATAACCCATCACAGAGCATGTTGCCCTAGAACAGCCCTCTGGGCACCCCCCCCCCCCCCCATATAACCCACCACAGCATGTTGCCCTAGAACAGCCCTCTGCCCAGCCCCCCCCATATAACCCACCACACAGCATGTTGCCCTAGAACAGCCCTCTGCGCAGCTCCCCCCCCCCATACCCCACACACCACATGTTGCCCTAGAACATTCCTCTGCGCACCCCCCCATATAACCCACCACACAGCATGTTGCCCGAGACAGCCCTCTGTGCACCCCCCCCCCCCTATATATACCCATATAACCCATCACACAGCATGTTGCCCGAGAACAGCCCTCTGGGCACCCCCCCCCCCCCATATACTGTATACACCCATATAACCCATCACACAGCATGTTGCCCGAGAACAGCCCTCTGTGCACCCCCCCCCCTATATATGCCCATATAACCCACCCCCCAGCATGTTGGCCGAGACCGGCCCTCTGTCCCCCCCCCCCCCCCCTATATATACCCATATAACCCATCACACAGTATGTTGCCCGAGAACAGCCCTCTGCACCCCCCCCCCCCTATATATAACCCATCACACAGCATGTTGCCCGAGACCCGCCCTCTGAGCTCCCCCCCCCTATATTGCCCATATAACCCATCACACAGCATATTGCCCGAGAACAGCCCTCTGTGCACCCCCCCCCCCTATATATGCCCATATAACCCATCACACAGCATGTTGCCCGAGAACAGCCCTCTGTGCACCCCCCCCTATATATACCCCTATAACCCATCACAGCATGTTGCCCGAGAACAGCCCTCTGTGCACCCCCCCCCTATATATACCCCTATAACCCATCACACAGCATGTTGCCCGAGAACAGCCCTCTGTGCACCCCCACCCTCCCCTATATATACCCATATAACCTATCACACAACATGTTGCCCGAGAACAGCCCTCTGCGTAGAGCCCTCACCCCCAGTGGACTAAACTGTAATACTAAAGACATTGAACATTACAAAAATATATATATATCTCATATAATTCTACGGGGGAAGCACTGCCCTTCCTGCACAACTAGCCAGTCAATATCGCCTCGGGCAGTATTGTGACGTCAGACAAACATGCAAAGTTTCAGCCAATCAGAAGCCAGCAACTTTTTCATGGGTCTAGAATTCATACGCTATGGCCTAAGGTAGACAGGTGGGGTTCATCCTACTCGCGCCATAACTGGCTCTGCTCTCTGTGGGTTCAGTCAAAATAGGAGTTCGTAAACAGTCACTAAGATTGCATATAATTCTACGGGAGAAGCACTACTTTTCTCGCACAACCAAGCAAATATCGCCTCGGGCAGTAATGTGACGTCAGACAAACATGCAAAGTTTCAGCCAATCAGAAGCCAGCAACTTTTTTAAGGGGTCTGAAATTCATACGCTATGGCCTCTCGGGTGGATGTTTGGGTTCATCCTACTCGCGCCATAACTTGCTCAGCTCTGCGGGGTCGGTCAAGGGCTGGCTAGTCTGTCGAAAATAGAGTTCGTAAAACCAGACGAATATCACCTCGGGCAATATGATGACGTCAGACAAAACTTTCAATCTTCGACCAATCAGAAGCGAGTAACTTTTTTCAGAGGTCCAGAATTCATACGCTACGGCCTCTCGGGTGGGCGGGGGGAGGGGTGGGGTGGGGGGGCGGGGTGGGGGTGTTCATCCTACTCGCGTCATAAATTGCTCTGCTCTCTTGGGGGGACGGTCACGGGTTGGGTAGTTTGTCGAGAATATTAGTTCGTAAGGGGTAACTAATGTGTTTGTAATAATATAGCCCTATGGAGGTCCCGCAGCCCCTCCCCCCCCCCCCCCCCCTATGATCCTGCCACGGAAATTAGTTCCAGGGCAGTAGTTCCCTTTCCAATGTTCCCTTACCCACTCTAAACCACTGTTTGGACACTTGATCCTCATTGTTTTGGAGGACAAGCAGCCTAGAAGAGTCACTAGACCTGTTGTTGCTTGATTTCCTTTGTACTCCTTTGTACTCCTATCAATATACCCTTATAACACATCACACAGCATGTTGCCCTAGAACAACCCTCTGTGTACCCCCCTCCCCCCCCCCCCCCCCGCCCGCCATGAATATACCCATATAACCCATCACAGAACATGTTGCCTTAGAACAGTCCTCTGCGCAGCCACACCCCCCCATCAATATACCCATACAGCCCATCACACAGCATGTTGCCCTAGAACAGCCCTCTGCGCCCCCCCCCCATGAATATACCCATATAACCCATCACAGAGCATGTTGCCCTAGAACAGCCCTCTGTGCAGCCCCCCCACCCCTCAATATCCCCATATAACCCATCGCAGAGCATGTTGCCCTAGAACAGCCCTCTGCGCAGCCTCCCCCCCCCATCAATACACTCATATAACCCATCACACAGCATGTTGCCCTAGAACAGCCCTCTGCACAGCCTCCCCCCCCCCATAATATACCCATCACATAGCATGTTGCCCTAGAACAGCCCTCTGCATAGGCCCCCCCCATATAACCATAACCCGTCACACAGCATGTTCCCCTAGAACAGCCCTCTGCACAGTCCCGCCCCATATAACCCATCACACAGCATGTTGCCCTAGAACAGCCCTCTGCAGCCCCCCCCCCATATAGCCCATCACACAGCATGTTGCCCTAGAACAGCCCTCTGTGCACCCCTTCCCCCCCCCCCCTATATATACCCATATAACTCATCACACAGCATGTTGCCCGAGAACAGCCCTCTGTGCACCGCCCCCCCCCCCTATATATACCCATATAACCCATCACACAGCATGTTGCCCGAGAACAGCCCTCTGCGTAGAGCCACCCCCACCCCCTCCCCCACGCCCCATCAGCCTTCGCCCACAGTGGACTAAACTGTAATACTGAAGATATTGAACATTACAAAAATATATATCTCATATAATTCTACGGGGGAAGCACTGCCCTTCCTGCACAACTAGCCAGTCAATATCGCCTCGGGCAGTATTGTGACGTCAGACAAACATGCAAAGTTTCAGCCAATCAGAAGCCAGCAACTTTTTCAAGGGTCTAGAATTCATACGCTATGGCCTAAGGTAGACAGGTGGGGTTCATCCTACTCGCGCCATAACTGGCTCTGCTCTCTGTGGGTTCAGTCAAAATAGGAGTTCGTAAACAGTCACTAAGATTGCATATAATTCTACGGGAGAAGCACTACCTTTCTCGCACAACCAAACAAATATCGCCTCGGGCAGTAATGTGACGTCAGACAAACATGCAAAGTTTCAGCCAATCAGAAGCCAGCAACTTTTTTAAGGGGTCTGAAATTCATACGCTATGGCCTCTCGGGTGGATGTTTGGGTTCATCCTACTCGCGCCATAACTTGCTCAGCTCTGCGGGGTCGGTCAAGGGCTGGCTAGTCTGTCAAAAATATGAGTTCGTAAAACCAGACGAATATCGCCTCAGGCAGTATGATGACGTCAGACAAAACTTTCAATCTTCGACCAATCAGAAGCGAGTAACTTTTTTCAGAGGTCCAGAATTCATACGCTATGGCCTCTCGGGTGGACGGGGGGAGGATGGGATGTGGGGGGGCGGGGGGGGGGGTTGTTCATCCTACTCGCGCCATAAATTGCTCTGCTCTCTTGGGGGGACGGTCACGGGTTGGGTAGTTTGTCGAGAATATTAGTTCGTAAGGGGTAACTAATGTGTTTGTAATAATATAGCCCTATGGTGGTAATTAACCTTTAATTATACGGATAGAAAGGTAAATCGCTGTTAATATACCCGATGATGCTATATACTTTAGACATTTCGACGCCATCTTGTTTCTAACTCGCCGCCATTTTGTAAACCTTTTCAGTGTTTGTTTTTTGGACGCTTTATTCCTAGGTTATTCTGGTTAACATTAGACGATTTTTATTGCCTAATGAAAGACAAATTATAATAAAAATAATGGCGTTTCTATTCTTAACCCTTTTTAGTTTAGGCGACGTCTTTTGTTATCATAGTTACATTTAGAGGATTTTATGAAGCTTAGGAAAGACCTGGGAGAGTTAACCCTTGCTATACCGTGACGTCTTTTTTGTATTTGATTTCGGCTTCAGTTAGACGATTTTATGAAGCTTAGGAAGGATCTGGGGTAATTAAAAGCGTTAATTGAGATCATGTGTAGCGTTTTAATTGAGGTCCTTCCTAAGCTGAATAAAATCGTCTAATTAGGTGCTTTGTTTATATATTTAGTTAATTTATTTGATGTAGCTTTGTAGGCCTATATATCCATTATTAATTTTAGCTTAATTAAAAACAATTGTCATATATTTTATTACATTCGTGTATGATGTATTTATTGTATGAAGTTTATGCATATGAATAAAGATGAATTTATTACAACCTATTTCCCTAACCTTTATCCATTCAGTAGTGTAGACACAGACAACTAGTGCTTGGTAATATATTAAAGGGCAAGAAGGTTTTTTTCTTAAATCCCTTCTTCCTCATGTTTAGCCCCATTAATTTTGAGATTACAAAACCTTCGCCCCAGTAGTTTGGCGATTTTAAGACCTTTCGCCCCATTGAGTTTCCAATATTAAGACCTTTCGTGCCATTTAGGTGTCTATTTTTCTTGGCGAGCGATAGCTAGTCTATAATTTATGAGGGTTTCGGCTGGTAGCTTACATTTCTCCACCGAAAAACGTAAATAATAACATACAAGGATATGTAAACAATAAAAGTATAATTTTGTCAATATATTTAATTTATGGTTAGTGTACATTCAAACTGAGAACAGTTTGTTTTATATGGTATACTTATATATATAAATTAATAAGCTAGTGTCCCCAAAATGGCGACCGGATGAGAAGTTGTCCGATGTCTCCCGTCATCGAAGGGGGGGTCGGAAGGTGGGGGATGAGAAGGGGGGTTGAGGGGGGTGGGGGGGGGGATGGATGTCTCTCCTTGTAACTCGAGACAAGGGCTGAGTGGAGGCAGGTTCTAGAGCCCAAGGGAGGCAGGTTAGATCGCTGCTCTCCCACTCTCTACGCTATATATATATATATATATTTTTTTTTTTACTTGATATCAGCTTCATTTAGACGATTTTATGAGGCTTAGGAAGGCTATGTGGCAGCTAAAAGGATTAAGTGACATATTTCGTAGCCTTTGAATAGATAGACGTCCTTCCTAAGCTGAATAAAATCGTTTAATAGTTTCCAGAATATTATGAAAAGGCCCTCTATAATCGCATACGTCACATTAAGCTATAATAGTATACAGATAGCCCATAATAAACTCCTATTCACACTTCTATTGAATTATAACGTCTCTATAATAGCATACAGTATAGGGTGATTTCTTCGTGGCCATCTCATCGGGGATCTAGTTCATGGGGGAATCGAGGGCTCTAATGCGTGGCCTTTTTTTTTTTTTTTTTTTAGGACACGAGAGCATAGATAAAGCTGCTAACAAATCTCGGGTATAGGAACTCTCTCTCTTTCTCTCTCTCTCTAGCCCCATGTGAAGGAAATATTATGACGACGACCATTAATTATTCACAAAATATGTAGGTTAGAATTGTCAAACTTATACCAAAAGATAGAGAATACAAATACGCATAATTTATATTAAGTAAATTTTATTCAGACATTTATAGTTAGGGAGATATTGACGATTTTGTGAGTGAAATTATCGATCATATGTCACCCAATTGTTGCCATCAACCACCAGCAATACAACGGAGGTTATATAAGGGTTCATTTTCGCCTGAATCGATCACTTTGTTCCCGGTCGTCCAGCTTTAAGGAGGTAAGTCTCGTGTGCTCCCATTTTCCCCCATTGTTTCCCCTGAAAATAGAAGAAATTAAGGTGTAATAGCTAAATAAAGGGACTTATTTACCACCAGACCAGAATTTATGGACAAGAGCTTGTCGATTTCCCATAATACTTCATACGTTTGCATTAAATAAGGCTAGTAATGTGACTGAAAAAGCCGGCAGGTTTGACGAACTTTCTGGAAGCCGGCACTTGATTGTTCGCTCAGTTCTACCTCCTTAACCCTTTCAATAAAACCATGTCTCAATAGTATGGCGATCACTAGTAGATGTTATTCACCAAGGAAGAAATTGAGATCCAGATTATAAATTGATGGCATAAACTTAGGCTATATTCCCATGTGACTTTTCTAAACTGAATTGGGCGAAGTCTTTTTTAACCTGAATAAAATTTGTGGACAAGAGCTTGTCGATTTCCCATAATACTTCATACGTTTGCATTAAATAAGGCCAGTAATGTGACGGAAAAAGCCGGCAGGTTTGACGAACTTTCTGGAAGCCGGCACTTGATCGTTCGCTCAGTTCCACCTCCTTAACCCTTTCAATAAAACCATCTTTCTCATTATTATGGCTATCGCTAGTAGATTTTATTCTTTTAGGAAGAAATTGAAAGCCAGATTATAAATTTATGGCATAAATTTAAATGCCCACGTGTCCTGTCTAATCTAAATAGGCCTAAGTGTTTTTTACCCTGAATTGAATTTATATATTGATTAAATACCTATTAACCCACGAGTAATAGATGCCTTAATGATAACGTGGATGATTTGGTTAGAATGTAATTGGATTTTGAAAACTAGGCAAACTAGCGCATCGAAGCCGGCTGACTAAACCCCTCGTGGTTATTTATCATTAAGGGAAGAGGGTAGTTTTTATGGAACCCCTTCTCCCTCATGTTTAGCCCCATTGCTTGTGAGATACGTTCGCCCCATTAGTTTGGAAATTTGAAGAACTTTTAGTTTTTTTTTTTTTCAATATTAAGACCTTTCGTGCTATTTAGGTGTCTATTTCTTTCCTGGCGAACGAGAGCAAGCCTGTAATTTAAGAGGAATTGACCTTCGGCCGTGACATTTTTCTACCGAAAAATGTACAAATAATTTTTTAAAGGGGGTATAAGGAGGGGTGTACTTTTAAGCTTGGAGGTCTAGCGAGGAAAATAAAACTTTAATGAATATAATAAATTAATAGATTAACAAAATAGCCACTGTCCCCTTAACCCTTTGAACATTGACCTATTGAGTTTCTTCTGGCTATCGTTAGAAGATTTTATAGTTTACGAAAATGTGTGGGAATCCTAAGGGCACGAGACCGGTTAACTTGGATACCTCGTGGGTATTTACTTAGTCTTATTAACGCTAGCATAAGGATATTTCCCATTCTATTTCGGCTATCATTGCAAGATTTTAGTTTTTAGAAAGCCTTGGCGTTTCACGCAGATTAATTTGATGTAATGTTTGTCATATTTTATTTTCATTGGACGATATTATAGTTTTGGAAAGCCTTGTGGAAGTTTCAGGCAAATTTATTAAGTTTTATTTATATAATGTATAGGTTTTGTTCGATTTTATTTTGTTATTTTATAAATCTTATTCTATTTTTGATTTTGATTTTTTCGCTTTTTTTCAACCTTCCAAGTGTCAAACCGGCGAATTTGGGTTTAAGTCTGGAATTAATGAGAGCAATGTAGTCAATTTACCTTGGGATTTAACCCCTTCTGTACCGGCGCAGTCATTTTAACTTTATTCTGGCTACTGTTTGAAGATTTTATATGGTTTCAAAAAGGGCCTCCAACAACTAACAGGCTTCTAATTATCTCTTAACCCTTTTTACTACCACATGTCCTTCTTAAACTGCACAAAATCTACATTATATAGAAACATGAAAGTGTTAGGACTCTGCTTGATCCACTTACCCATATGCGATCATTAATAACATTGCATTAATCAGTCTACACGTGCTTTATCGAATCACTTAATAGGTTAAAAGTTAAAATTATAGATATAGTGTTAATATAGTTCAGTGAAATGCTAGATAATCAACAAACAAGGCAGTAATTGGGGGCAGGAAACGGTCCGCAAACTTCCGCCATATTGGTAACCAGTAGGGTGGTGATCCTCTCTTTACACTCCAATATATCCATAGATTCCACACCCATAACACACATTCGGTAATACTGGTACAGGATATATAGTTTACTCCATGGCTATAATTTACACAAATTAAATATCGCCCCGTTGTTTGATAATTGACAACAAAATGGCGGCCAAGGAAAATGATGGCCGTTCTCTCACAGCGCCTCCATTATCCACATGGCCGGTTATATTACAAAGATAAGGCCAGTTTAATTTTGCACCTGGCGGAAAATTCAATTCCTGTGCCGCTAACTTACCAATGCTTAGCGCCAAACTATGAATAGTTGTGGATTTGCATACTATTAATACCGTTCATAATTAACATTTCTCTATAACATCTTATTAGCCCAGTAGTGAACATGGGGGCATGACAATTTACCGCTAACTGAAATAATATAACCGACTATGGATTACTTCTTCATAGTGCAATTAGCTCTTCTAATCAATATTTAGTTGAATGTTGCTAATGTTAAGGGGGGATGGTTAACTTTTTGGGCGATTTTTGCATTTATTCATTATTTTTTTTTTAGTTTCCTCCCTAGACCTCCCATCAAATTAAAAAAAAAACATCCATTAGATCCCCCTTCTAAATAAATTTGTAAATTTTTCGGTAGAAAAAATTCCCGGCCGAAGGCCGCTTCTTCCAACATTACAGACTCACTATCGTTCGCCACGGAAAAAATACACCTAAATAGCACTGAAGGTTTAAACATTGACGAAGAAATGGGGCGAAAGGTCTTAAAATCGACTAACTAATGGGGCAAACATCTTAACATCTGAAAACTAATGGGGCTAAACACGAGGGAGAAAGTGGTCCAGCAAACCGGCCCATCCCCCCCCCTTAAACATTTTCTGATTTTCAAGTTGATTATCGATAATTAATGCAAATCTGAAATTACTATGCATCATAATAATGCAAAGGTTTGATCATTAACATGCTTAGCTACCAAATCTTCGTAGGAGCTGAATATTTAAGACAGGTACGGTCGCGCTAATAAGTCATTATTTAAGACAGGTACGGTCGCGCTAATAAGTCATTATTCGGCTGTCATTTAGTTTGGCTCGCTATGCTGTATGTGTCTGCCAGATGTTGAATAGGGTGGGTAAGTGTAGGAACATGTTTGTATATCTCACTCGAAATTAATAAATTAAGCTTAGATAATGCGGATACCAATTATTAATCCAAATCTACTTGGTGCCGAGACATCACTTATTAGCGCCACTGTAAATGTAATCCTCTAATGATAGCCAGAATTATGTTTTTAACACCAACCAACTTATGAATTTAAAGTAAATATACAAAGGAATAATTAAAGTGCGAGAATATACCATTTTGGAAGCACATTAGGACAAGATCCTGTGTAGCGGGTGGAACTGTTTTTGAGACGCTTATTTACTAACAAACATTGAACAATATCGTTAAGGGGGGATTTCCACTTGGGAGATTTTTTTTTCTGAACCCCTTTCTCCCTCATGTTTAGTCCCATTGCTTTTGAGATTTTAAGAAGTTCGCCCCATTTCTGTCAATTTTAAGAGTTTTTGTGCCATTTAGATGTCTATTTTTTCGTGGCGAACGATAGCGAGCCTGTAATTTAATAGGTACCGGCCTTCGGCCGGGAAATTTTTCTACCGAAAAATGTACAAATTTATCTTGAAAGGGGGCTTAGGGGGTGACATTTTAAGCTTGATGGAGGTCTAGGGAACAAACTAAAAACTTCCCCTTAACCCAACCTAACCAAAACCTAACTTCACCTAGTATATTAGTAGACTATTTATGAATGTAAAACTTAAAAATATATTGTAAAGTTTCCAAATTATTGAGGTATAAATACATGTCCACCCGCTACACAGGATTATACCCACATACATGTCCACCCGCTACACAGGATTATACCCACATACATGTCCACCCGCTACACAGGATTATACCCACATACATGTCCACCCGCTACACAGGATTATACCCACATTAGTATTGACAAACTCATCTAAAGATATAAAGGTATAATTCTAATAAACAAGGCAAGATCTATCCATTGTTTTTGCCACCAACCAACTTCACCTGTAAACTCAATGAAATCAACAAATACATGTGGCACTCGGAGGACTCGAACCTAGGACACTCACATCGAAATTCCGCGCACCTATGCATTACGCACTGGGAACAATAGTGTCTTAATATACACACTTATAATAATAATAATGCTAACTCAAACAAATTATGGTAAAAATTGAAGAGACTCAAGTTATTTTTGTCGTTTTGTTAGGTTAGGTAAAAAGGCTGTCCGGGGTGAATTCAATGTTTACCTAAATTATATACAGTATACTTGGCTGATTGAGATATATTTTAACAATGTATTTTTTTCTTTTACAGATGTCGAACGATGATGGAAACCCCAACCAGACCACTCAACCAGTCTACTACCACCACCACCACCACCACCACGGCAACAATATCCTTTAATCCTAACCATCCTTTCCCACCGCTTCCATCACTGTGTTCTCTGTAAAGGGAAGTTTTATTTTGATTTTGTATATATATATTGTTTTTCGTCCCAAGACCTTCAGTCACGCTTAAATAAAATGCCTCGAAGTCTCCTTCGAGATAATTTTGTACATTTTTCGATAGAAAAATGTGCCAGCCGAAACAATAATAATAATAATAAGGCCAGTTTCTCATTAATTTCAGGCTCGCTAGCGCTCGCCAGGAACAAAATAGATCGCTATATGGCACAGAAGGTCTTTAGTGCCAAACTAGAAGGTGAACGTCTTAGTCTCAAAATAACCTGGGCTAAGCATGAGGGAGATAGGGGCCGGAGCAAACTTCCCTTTAATCCTCCCTCCCCCCCTTCCTTCCATTGTCCTTGTCACCACCTGAACCACCTCCCTTCTACTAACATGTGTATGGACATTACATTAGATAGGCGGCAAATTTAAGGTAAGATTCTATATTAATACATTTCGGTGTAAATTATATACTTCATGTTTTGCAATTATTTATATATAAATAAATCTGGTGTATATATATATATATATATATATATATATTATATATATATTTACATTTGCTCTAACTATAATATTTCCAATAACGTAACATAATTTTTGTATAATGAAATCTATATATTGAAATATAATATAATTAATCCATGCACTAATCTTGTTCTCCTATCGTCGTTGGCTTCGAATTAGACAAGGTTTCTGGTGGGATGCTGGGATGGGGGGGGGGGGTAGAGGGGGGGTAGCTCTAGTTAGTTCAAGGGGTAGGGATAGGTAGGAGTGTTCTAGGTTAGTATTGGTTAGGTGTTGCTCTATTCGGTTCCCTGAGGAGGTTGGTTAGCCCTCTGTTAGAGGTTTGGGTAGAAGCTTAGTTAGTTAGATTTAGTTAGTATAGAGTTACATTAGTTTGGAATTTGGTTGGTTTTCTGTTGGTTGAAATCCGGCCGGTAGAATTCTGGTCGTCTGTTCGTTGGTTGTGAAGGTTGCAGGTTTGCAGATGATGTGGCGGCTTGCAGACCCGATGTGGCGGCTTGCAGACCCGATGTGGCGGCTTGCAGACCCGCTGTGGCCGATTTGCAGACCCGATGTTGTGGCTGGCAGAACGGCGATCCTGTAATAATTAAATATTTTATCAACAGGCATGAGCTGGATGGCCCGACGGAAGAGGAACAACGGTGAAATAAGGTATGACAGAGAAACTGTGACTAATGTAACGTTAAATCTTCCCTACAGGTTAGAGATGGGAGGACCGTCGCGATCTTACCCGACCCTGCCCAACCCAAGACGACCCGATACTCCAGGCATCACGACCACTTTGACTATGGTTGAGATATAATTTGTTTTTGTTTTTTTGGCAAACATATTTATGAATTGATAAATTTTGAAAATCTGCATTATATCAGAAATATTGGCCTAATTGACCACTTGTGAGTTTCAGGCTATAAGGAAGTTTGGGCCGTATACAAAGTTATTAAACAGAAATGCAGTAATGTAGGTTTTTGATGGATAGAAAGTACGGTGAATTTAGTTTTATGTGTTTATATATGCAATACAACTCATATTTTAGCTCTTAATTCTGCTAAATGT
Source organism: Paralithodes platypus (assembly GCA_032716605.1). Lineage (NCBI taxonomy): Eukaryota > Metazoa > Arthropoda > Malacostraca > Decapoda > Lithodidae > Paralithodes > Paralithodes platypus. Next base: position 1,680,301 of record CM064534.1, on the reverse strand, counting down.
CGATATAAAAAACTCAACTTCCTTATAGCTTGAAACTCGCAAGTGGTCAATTCCTTAAGGGGAGATTTTTAGTTTGGTCCCTAGATATCCTTCAAGCTTAAGATTAGGCTACACCCCCTTGAGCCCCTTTCAAGATAAATTTGTAAATTTTTCGGTAGAAAAATGGCCCGGCTGAAAGCCGGTTACAGGCTCGCTATCGCTCGCCAGGATAAAATAGACACCTAAATGGCACAAAAGGTCTTAACATTGACAGAAATGGGTTGAAAGTTCTTAAAATCGCCAAAATAATGGGGGAAACTTCTTAAAATTAGAAAAACAATGGGGCTAAATATGAGGGAGAAAGGGGTCAAGAAAAAATCCCTCAAGTGGAAATCTCCCCTTAAGCTGTAATATTAATATTGGATTTTCTAACAGATGTGAGGGAGAGAGGAGGAAGACATTGAGACCAACTAGAGAAACACAAACGGAGCCTTAACCACCTTCACCAACAAACTAGGGTAAGAACACAACAATGTTAACCCCTTGAAGCTCTGACGCGTTTTAGCAGTTTATTTTGACTATCATTAGACTATTTTATGCAGCTTAGGAAGGACCTGTGGGTATTAAAAGGATAAAGACTATCTCAATCAACCCTTTGACTTCCATATACCCTTCCTAAACTGAATAAAATCGTCTAACAGTAGCCAAAAAACAGAACAGAAACGCGTATTGGAGCTTGAAAGGGTTAATAGGGTTAATGGCTAATGGTTTATTTATTGGTACATAGATTTAATTATTTGTAAATTCCCTAGACACCCGTCAAGCTTAAAAAACATCCCCAAGATCCCCCTTAGACAAATTTGTAAACTTTTAGGTAGAAAATTGTCCAGGCCGAAGGCCGGTTCCTCCTACATCACAGGCCCATCACTCTGTCGCCATCACTCGCCAGGAAAATTAGTCTCTTAAATAGCATGAAAGGGTTGATTATGACACCAATAGGTTGAAAGGTCTTATAATCGGCAAAGTAATGGGGCTAAACATGAAAGGGGGCCAGAAAAATGACCTATCTCTCCTTAACAATATTAAAAGTTTAGGTTACCATGTGTATAGTTGTCTCTAAGTTCTCATATACTGTATTCATTATATTATGAGCACCTATTTTTTAAGTTGTGTATTTAGGGCTTGGTCCTCTAGAACAAATTCTGGCGTTCCATATACTGTATTAATACTAAAACATAGGGTTCCTTACAAATACCTTATTTGTATTCAGAAATAGTTCTCTCGATCTTATAATTACCTCTCTAAAATTAGTTTAATGCCCACCACTCACTCAAAGACAACTGCAGAGGTTGAAGTAACTAAACTAAGTTTCTAAACCCCCCTGATGGTCACAAAGGCGTTTAAGTATCTCGGAAAGGGCGCAAATTGCGTCCTGTGCGTTAAAGGTTTAATAATAATGTGGAATTTAGTCGGATGTTTATTTTTACTAGAAATTATAAACTTTGACCTTCTTTATAGGTAGGGCAAAACTTATGATCATGTGACTTGAATTGCTTCAAACTCAGTGTGTCCAGGCATTTTGGCTCGAACGTCCCTTGATTTTGGCCCTGTCACTCTTTCAACTCTGGGGGGAGGCACTCGATATAGGCAGTTCTGTCTTTTGTCTCCCTCACTCGCATAGAAAAAAAAATCATTAAGGGTCAATAACAGTTACCGCCACTGCATTAAATTCTCCCCCCTGCCTTAACAAACTCAGAAGTATATATTCATAAACTACACTGCAGATAAGTTCAATAATAAAGGTTCTAAAATATATAACGCTTATCAATGCAGGCTTATGTATAGTTACCAAAACCTAAACCTTGGACAATACGGTAGAGAACTGACTAGTTGCTCAACATCACGGGTTAAGGGGAGGTATTTAGTTTGCTCCCTAGACCTCCATCAAGACCCCCCAGCCCTTCGAGATAAATTTGTATATTTTTCGGTAGTAAAATATCCCGGTCGAAGGCAGTTTCTTCCAAAATAACAGGCTTGCCATCGTTCGCGAGGAATAATTAGCTACTTAAATGGCATGACAGGCCTTAAAATTTACATATTGGGGCAAAAAGTCTTGCCATAGTCAAAACGAATAGTAGATGGTCATAACATCTCAAACCGAGCTAAACATTAGGGCGAAGGGGTCCAGAAAAAGGCCTTAATGCAGTGGTGACTATAGTTATTAGCGTTATATATCAGGATGTTAACTAATACTAACCTAATGTTTCAGATGTATGGTAGACGCCCAGCCTGAGGGGGGACAACAGACGGATGGTGTAACTCGTGGACCAACAGCTCTCATCAACGATAACTCTGTAATACGGGTCTGTCCCTAAAATGTTTTAATACGATCTTATTATGAAAGTCTATGCAATGTAATATTTTGAAGTTTGGTCTGCAAAGTCAGTTTAAATTAATAAAACAACTAATTTAATAGTTATGGATACTGAATTAATGATTGGTGCCCTTTTGGCCTGAAGAATAATTGTCCTGGAGTACACACAGGCGGCTGGTTTCTGTCTTAGTGGACGTAGCCTTTATAACTAACTAAATATTTAACTGTTGTGCCTTATCCCCCAAAGTAGGATTAATTTTGCTGGCTACAGTTTAAAATATCATTGTAACTGGTCGAAGATATCCGATAATCCTAAAATTAAAGTTAGAAATGTTCACTATCACAATTCTCAAAATGGGATTTGGTAACTTTCAATTAAGTTCTTACTATGTAGTGTTTTTTTAAATGTGTGAATAACGTAATATCGAAGCTAATTTGTATAACTTTAATTTGTCAAAACTCTTTGGTTAAACTATTATAAGACTATAATAATAATAATAATATACATTGGCCAAAAAACCTGAATGACAAATTGGCATAAGTATACCAGTTTAGAAATACCTAAGAAACTTCAAAATATTCCATAGACTATCATAAGTGGTGGACAGGGTATAGGCTGCAGCTTTATCTAACTAATTTAAAATTATTTCGTACAAATGGCAACACTGTTTATATAGTATGCAACAGATACTTTCCAAACTGAAATGTTTAGGAAATGGGTAAATGGTGAAAACAGGCTTAATTAACTAAACTCGGTTCACTATAGGTAGGTAGAGATGCTTGTGATTTAGTAATGTGTATATTTATTGAACATAGTTTTAAATATAATTGCAATACATTTTCTTCGAAATTCGTACCATATTTTGTTGTCCGTATTAATTTTAGGATGGCAATTTAAGTAGAGGCATTGATTTCGAGCTAAAGGTACTGAAGAATTTATCGTGAATTAAGGAACCAAACTTTAATATACATATAAGTAATGTGAGTGCAACTGAATTCACTGATGTGGAGAACTGGTGCTTATGACACTAGAAATTCCTAGTATTTATCACAAGTAATTGAAACTAATGGTAGTGACAAAAACAAAGGAAAGTGGTCATAGTAAATTGGAGATTCATGTTAATTGAATTAAGAATATTTGACTTATAATCGTGCGACTATTTCTTGATCAATGCTACCAGATAATTGCTTAATTAGCTTTGGAAGAACTACTGAGAATGAAAGGGCTAGCAAATATGTAAATTAATCATCTTACTCTGACGGGTCTTTCCTGGGTTGTAGAAAATCGAGGTAGCAAACATACAACTTAATTTGGCATAATTTCATTGAAAGCATTAAGATTGATGATCAGGTCAATCTAATAGATATTCTGGCTTTCACGAGAAGATATCGATCGGTTAAGGACCACAAGGAATCAATGGGGTACACATTACATATACCCTTAGAATCAAACTGGTCCTTCCTAAACTGGGTAAAATTGTCTATGGGTAGCAGGAATAAAGTAAATAATCATAGTGACAGTATAACTAAAAATAAAATTACCTGACCGGTATTTACTAAACATGGGGAATCAAGAGCTTAAGATTATCCAAATTAAACTTCAAATTCTGACAGGTTCTCTTTTAAGTTAACTAAAATCGTTTGGAGGTAGCAATGATGAAAAAAACGTTTGGGTCCTCTGCTTAAATGGGTTATGAAATTGGGTAAAATTATAATAAAAATTAATGATTGTTAAGACTATTCTGAATTCCAGTCTTCCACGTCTGAACCAATAGCCCTCACATTACGTAGCTCTTCAAAGATCCTGAGAAGTTATGTCTGTTAAAGTAACCTTGAGGAATATTTGCCTTGGCCATCTTGTAGTGGGAGTTTCCCAGGAGGGGTCTTGAGTATATCAAAATAAGTTTGATTGACTAAACTATAAACTAAATATAATACAGTAGTTGTATATAGATCGACCTTCCCTTGATTATTAGATATAAATAAAGTTATGTAACACCCCGTTTTAACATTAATCAACTACAAACTCCAATGCACTTGAATACACTAATGAAAGCATATGGTCCTCACAGGATTCCAACTCTGTACCTTTCTATCTTTAGATGGATTTAGCAATATCAATATGCTTCTAAAAAGTATATTCTCAAGTCAAAAATATTATTCCTTTGCATACGTTCTATAAATTCATAGTTTTATTATAATATAAATGTTGCCAAATGTACGAATATTCCTTTAGTTGGATATATAAAAAATGCTGCTAGTTAGTCGAAACCAAAATAGTTCGCCCAAAATCCTGCTCAAATACAGTGTAATTGTAAATTATATAAATTAGTCTTTGACGGTTCTCAATTGCTTCCAATAACCTGTGCCTAGAAAGATTTGTTTAAAGTTCAATAAGTGTCGGCGAACTATTTATATTAACTGTACCCTTGTTAATATTAATATGTAGTCACTTTAGTCTTTAAGTAAATACAGTAAGTTTTATATAAGTTATGGAAAACACTGGAGACTAAGAAAAATATAATGATTTGAATCTACTATATAACTGCATTCACCTGTATCAATGTGACCAATATAACACACTAAATGTTGCTTTACCCTGCTGAGATAGTTATGCCACTGTAGATGAAGATTATCATAGACCAGCTTTGAGTAAATTCGAAATCGGTTTAACCTTGTGTCCAAAGTAACCCCAGATAAACATATAACTATCAAATCAATTGAAAATACTAAAGAACCATAATATAGGCCTCTCTGTAATATGTAAAACAGGCTGCTCATAATGTCAGATACCGTCCCAATTGTCACTGACGACTACGAACAGGGCATTGATTACAAAATTGTTACCAAGGTCCATGCAATGTTTGATTTGTTAATGTTAATCCTAGGTGGACTCTGTAAGCTTTTAGATAGTTTTTTTATGAGCACTTATGCCTCGTTTTAAGCGATTATCCTCATGTTCCGAACAATATATCTTCGATTATCAGTCCCCCCATGCCTAAGGACTTTAATTTTATTTATAAGTTGTTGAAATACTTAACGTCAAGCCTACATGCCTAGACTCGTGATAAATATTAAACGTAAATTGTTGTACTGTAAATTGGATTATTTCCTTATGACTACTTCAAAGGTATTAAAGCCTATTCGTACAACGGATATAACTTTAGAATTATGACTCATGTCTTTAGAATAATAGCAGTCCTAATGCTTTACTTAAAAGGTCCATTTGTTTAGGTAAATATTGACAACCGATATTAGTCTTTGAAAAATTTGTTCTACAGCTGGCATAGTTTTGTTTTTAGTGTGATCAAATAAATGTGTTCAGGGATCACTTAAATTCTACAAGAAAGTATTATATAATCCTGTTAGAAGAGTAAATTTAAACTTTAACCATTATTCTCCAGTGTTTACCCCAAGTCTTGAATAATAATATCAATAATTGCATTAACAATATAGTTAGTTAGTTATGTAGAGCAGATTAACCAGACCACTGATTAACAATATAAGCCATTTACAATAACTTGGTATAATTTAGAATTTACGACCTGATTTAACTAGTTATTAAATTTAATTGGTTAATGAATAACAAATTTAATCTGTTACTAATTATTTGTCTTAGCTTTCATAATTCCATTAATACAGAACTATACTGTAAATGTAAAGTAAAATTTCATAGTGGATGAATTGATTTGGAATATATCAAGGAGTGAATGAAGGGTGTCCTACTTTGTTTGGGCACACTGTTTTCTATCTCATTCTATTTCTTTCCTTTTCTTAGGGGCCTCTTGTTCCCCTTGACTTATTAATGAAGTTAGGTACCGACTGACTGACCTGTTTTTCCCATACAACAATATTTAGCTTTGCTCACCGAATCGTCGCTGCTGTTTGGTGCCTCTCTCGACTCTTCATAATGATTTCTCTCGCTCAATCGGTCACCACTGTTGAAGGGTCCATTGATGCTGTGGCAGTCTTTTATGTGTGTCCAATAGTTGCCGTTGATAGAACATCACCGTCGCTTTGCTCTTGTCTGTCCACATCTTGTTTGAATCACACCTTTCAACCTGAATAAAGTCATATTCAATAACTAGACTAATCACCATCCGCCAAATTATGCTCACACTTCACTACCTACCAACTCCAATGGAATACCTACAACTTCATGCTGAATACTCCAGCTCACTCAATATCTCTCCATATACAGTATATTCAACACATAAACATCTTTATAAAGGCAGATAATATACCAAACAAATCTTAGTCAAAACAGATCAATTTGTTTGACCAACCATAGTAAGCTCGCTCCTACCTCATTGTTAATTCCTTGTCTGTTGTCGATGTACTCGGTCTGCTGTCACCCGTTCTGCTGTCGTTGGCCCGTTCTGCTGTGCCTAGCCTTTTCTGCGGTCTGCTGCATCTGCTTTACTTCTACCGTTTGTCCTTCTTGATACTGTCTGCTCATATCCCATACTTGACACCGACGACTTCTTGACTGCTTCCTGACAATAAAAAATACATTACAAATATATTCCTGACTTTTCTTATGTGTGTTTGGGGGCGTGTTGCAGGGAGGGTATTGATGTACCAGGGAAGGAGGGAGGACAGAATAGATTTAGCCAGAATACAGAATAGAACCAGTGTGCACAATAGAATAGAACAGAATAGAACTGACTAGGGCTGAAGGGAAGGTTTATCTGGGATGGGGATAGGATGAACTACCAGGAAAGGGAAGGAAAAACTCGTAGCGGGTGTGGGATGGTTATGTAGGAGACTGAACGAAAAATATTAATACATAAGAAAAAACTAGAACCCCCACCACCCTCCCCAGGACCCCCATCCTACCCCTGGTACCCCCCACCCAACCCCTGGGTCCCACTCAGGACCCCCCCCGTTGTACCCCCTCATGACCCCCCCCCCCCCCTTCTACCCCCTCAGGACCCCCCTTCTACCCCCTCAGGACCCCCCTTCTACCTTCTCAGGACCCCCCTCAGGCCACCCCCCCCTTAGGACCCCCACCTCGACCCCCCTCAGGATTCCCCCCCCCTTTTACCCCCCTCAGGACCCCCGAGTCCCTCCGTGAAACTCCTGTATTTCTGGTGCCTCAATATTTTCATCTTTTTACAGATATGATGTGTTGCTGTGACCAGACTAAGGACCCTGGACCAATGGACAACACCACCTATTTGTTTAACAAAAATAAAGAAGAAATACTTGAGTCTTGACTATTGATTCCAACCTGTTGATGTAATCCAATATTGTAGATCAATCTTATATATTTCTGATAGTTATTCATATTAACTTTGAATGCAACAAAATAAACTAATAATTATTGTAATCCAATATCGCAGATATTTTTGGATAACGATTACTGAAATTAAACTGAAATCAATAAGAATAGCAAAGCGAATTAAACTAATATTAAAGGCTTACAATCCAACTTAAATTATTTAATCTTAATTTTGGAATGAATAGAACAATTTGTTTAAACAATTACTACACGCCAATACCCTCGATAAATTTAAAGAAAACTTTACAAATTATTATACATACAAATTTGAAATATTGGAATACATTGCCAGATAATAGAAACGGTAAGTTCACGAAACGAACTACCGAATAAAATGTCTGGGTGAGGAGGGATGACTTTCAATACCTAATATATCTAGATTCTTGGAGAGATAGGTAGGAAGAGCTATATGGGTTTGGGATAAGCAGGCAAATAGCAATAGTTACATGGGATAGATCATGATAGTTACATTGGTAGATATTCACATGTTATATGGGAAGAATAGATCAGTAGAGATATAGTTCAGGAATAGAATATAGCTTAATGACTCCAGTAATTGCATACAGTATATGCAATAGTTTCAAATTACATAACAAATCATCCTAATCAAAGTTAAATATATACATAACTTAAAATAACATGAACAGTTCTATGGGATACGGCCAGTAAAAACTATTAGATGGGGATAAGAGAGATTGAATCCTAACTTGCACATAGCTCCAGTCACATGATAACTTTAGTATTTAAATAATTAACTTTGGCATAGGTAATACTTTGGACTCCCACATGTCATATCGAGAACACCGAACACTACAACACACTAAAGCACTGCCAACACATCAAATATCACTACCAACACCTCGTATAACACTACCAATTCAACAAATGTCACTGCCAACACATATGCTTATTTATTGTACATGGCTCCAGTTGCATTATACCTTCAATGATTAAATTAACCAACACCTATACACCACTTTGCCAACACCACGTAATTACCAAGATCACTGAATACTGCCAACACACTAAATCACACTGCCAACATTTAGGTTCAATGATTGTACTCTTATCCTTGCCAACAATCCACACTACTTTGCCAACAGTCGTACACACATTTAATCGGCATATCACTACCTTCCCCTAATTTGACCGTACACTGTTAACACCTAATCATACACTTAATCAGTCTCGTAATGAATAATTATATCCTTCCCCTACTTTGATCACGTACTCTGCCAAAATCCACAAATTCCATCACACTTCCAATACACAATTCCAATTGACTTATCATTTTACCAACATCCCTACTTAGTACTACACATTCTCATACACAACAGGGAAACTAATTCTGAAAACGAACCTCCCTCCAAAAGCTGCACACTAGTTTGGAAAGTATTAAACACTACTTCATAAACAAAATAGGTTAGAGTTGAGCTATAAACTAGATAGTTAACACAGGCTTACCTCAGTACTGCCTGGAGGGAGAGGGAAATAGTCCAGGTGTAGACTACTACTTGCTGATGAACTAGATTATACCAGAGAAGTAATTATTAAAAGGACCGTATAAATTATACACTTAAGAACATTGGAAAGATTATAAAAGTATTCCTTAAAGCTTGGCTATTGAAAAGTTAAACGGAAATCATTAATTAAGAATGATCAAAAATGCCAAATTACATTGCCGATGAAAAATAGGCTTAAAATCCAAAATAAAGCTATGAAAAATTGCCGAAAACCCAATGGGTATTGCAAAATTAGTAGACTATAAAGATGTACTTTCAAAATAAAATTACAGTACACAATGGGCATATCCTGTAGTGAACCAAAAGTTATACTATGGTCACAAAGCCAAGTTCGGTATAAAGTACTTTAGGTACGTAATATAAAAGCAAAACTTCGTTCATTTGTTATAAGATATATAAAACCAGTAAGGGTAATACAAAAATAACGAAGTATTAAAAGTATATGATTTTTGTAAGATAATATAGAAATGCATGTCCGACTCTGATCAATAAAATACTAAGTCTATATATTCTTTTTAATATCCATTATGTTTGTTTCTCCTGTTATTTAAAGTTTATATACCGTATGTACAGTGTTTTGTAAGATATTATAAAAATGTATGTCGGACTGATCAATAAAATACTAAGTCAATATATTCTTTTTAATATCCATTATAATTTGTTTCTGTTATTACAAGTTTATATAGTCAGTTTTCAAGTATATTTTCGTTTAAATTTAATTATCTTGGTTCTCTTCATATTACTATTACTTTAAGTTATTCAAGTAAAGTTTTTCTAAGTTAATTGTTTTATTTTCGAAGTCTTAACTTAGTCTTGGAACTTAGTCTTGGAAGTCTTGGAACTTAATTTATAATTGAGAACTTTTTTTCTAAGTTCTTTCATATTCAGTATATTTTCTAAGTTCTCTTATATGTGTATAGTTTCATATTTTATTTATTTTTGTTTCCAAGTCCATATATTGGAATTTTATTTATAATTGAGAACTAGAGTTTTTCTAAGTTCTCTTTTCATTTTTTTTCTAAGTCCATAAGTTGGAACTTTATTTATAATTGAGAACTATTTTTCTAAGTTTTTATCAGTTATAAAAGTCATAGCTTATAATATAGTGATCAATAAAAGATAGAAGTTATTTTTTGTTTTTTTATTAAGTAAAGTTCGCGTGACAAAGACGATATATAACAATATTATATCAAGTGAAGTTAATAGCAAATACAGAGTTATGAATTCAAGTGATAGAATATATCATAAGTTACATTTAAGGCAAATACAATCATTATTGAAATTAAAGCAAAGCAAAATATTGAAGCTGAAGGAGGGAACCAACTCGGGGAAGAAGGGGGGGAGAGGGGACATCATCAAAGCAACAAAACTGTGAAGTAATAAGAAAAATAGCAAAGATTAGAGTAAAGGTAATAAGACCTATCTGATCTGAAAGGGAAAAATAGATTAGCCTAACCTAACACACACCATTCATACCATGCAACTACGACTACATACTACGACTACTACTATGACTACTACTACGACTACATACTACGACTACATACTACGACTACATACTACGACTACATACTACGACTACATACTACGACTACATACTACGACTACATACTACGACTACATACTACGACTACTACTACGACTACAAACTACGACTACATACTACGACTACATACTACGACTACATACTACGACTACAAACTACGACTACATACTACGACTACAAACAAAACAGGAATATCACTCCCCTTGTATGGTAGTGGCGTGGGCAGTTTCTCGCAGCAACCGGCAGAGTCCACAGGCGGCAGAGTCCACAGGCGGCAGAGTCCACAGGCAGCAACCGGCAGAGTCCACAGGCGGCAGAGTCCACAGGCAACAACCGGCACAGTCCACAGGCGGCAGAGTCCACAGGCAGCAACTCCAATCCTGGAAACGAGAAATAAAACATTAATTTAGGATCTTTAAATAAATACATAAATATAACTATATTATTCTGCTTATACTGTTCACAACAAGTAGGCAAATACTGATTTTTTATTTTTCCAATTTGAGTATTTTAGTTACAAGAGTTAAGCAAGGAAATACGATGTTAATTATCAAGCAATTATAATGAAAGGATGAAGCTAAATACTTTCTCATTACTTTTTAAATATGAACAGTATAACAACAGGCACAATTTATATATATTATCATATATTAACCCTTTGAAGATTATGACGCATTTCAACAGTTTCTTCTGGCTATTAATAGACGATTTTGTACAGATTAGAAGGGTATATGAAAGTAAGAGGGTTAATTGAGATACTCTTTACGCTTTAAATAACCACAGATCCTTCCTAAGCTGTATAAAATCGCTTAATGATAGCCAGAATAAATGATCAAAATGCGTCATAATCCTGGAGGAGCTAATAGTATAGTAAGGGCATCAGTAACTTACCCCAGACAGTTGGTAGGTTGTGGTGTGTTGGTAGTTCAGTGATGGTGTTGGTAGCTTCTGGTGTGTTGGTAGTTCAGTGATGGTGTTGGTAGCTTCTGGTGTGTTGGTAGTTCAGTGATGGTGTTGGTAGCTTCTGGTGTGTTGGTAGTTCAGTGATGGTGTTGGTAGCTTCTGGTGTGTTGGTAGTTCAGTGATGGTGTTGGTAGCGTCTGGTGTGTTGGTAGTTCAGTGATGGTGTTGGTAGCGTCTGGTGTGTTGGTAGTTCAGTGATGGTGTTGGTAGCTTCTGGTGTGTTGGTAGTTCAGTGATGGTGTTGGTAGCTTCTGGTGTGTTGGTAGTTCAGTGATGGTGTTGGTAGCTTCTGGTGTGTTGGTAGTTCAGTGATGGTGTTGGTAGCTTCTGGTGTGTTGGTAGTTCAGTGATGGTGTTGGTATCTTCTGGCAGAGTCCATAGTTCGGTGGGGGAGGTCAGACGCTAACACCAAATAAAATCCTGAAAAAGATCAGAAAAAAATAGGAATATGAGACTAAGGAATATTTGCACAGTACGGGATAGGAATATAATATTTACCCATTAACCCTTTCACGCATTTATGACGCAGAGTTTGCCAGATTATCAATAAGAAATAGAGTTCTCTCACTCTTATAATTACCTCTCCAAAATTAGTTTTCTGCCCACAGCTAACTCAAAGACAACTGCAGAGGTTGAAGGAACTAAACTAAAGGTTTCTAAATACCCCTGATGGTAATAAATGCTTTAAAGTATCCCCAATAGGCTCAAAATCGCGTCATATGTCGGAGAGGGTTAAGTACCGGTAACGTTTTTTTCATAATATTCTGGCAACTATTAGATGATCTTATTCAGCTTAAAAAGGACGTATACCAATTAAAAGGCTACAGACTATCTCAATTAATCCTTTTAGTTACCATACATCCTTCATAAACTTAAGAAAATCGTCTTAATGCAGCTGAAATAATAACAAAAATATATCATCGGTGTTGCTAGGGTTAACGCTACACCTTTCTAACCTAACTTCCTCATATCTAGTCCCTGTTTCTCTTCAACTGACGGTAAATTTCAAAGTTCCCATCAAGATATCTCAGTTACTTTGAAGATTTTGTAGTGAAATATGGTACTAATTATATAAACTTGGTCTTAATATGATGCAGACATAGTAGTTTGTAGTGAAACATGGTGCTAATTATGTAAACTTGGTCTTAAGAGGACGCAGAGACATAGTGGCTTCATATTTTTCCATTTAGTATCGATAAATTAGCTGCTAAGGGATTCAATTTACTGTCAGATGAAATTAAACAGAGTATAGAAACTCCCACGTCATTAACCCCTTGAGGATTATGACCATGTGTTGGCAGTTTATTCTGGCTATCAGACGATTTTATTCAGGTTAGGAGGGGTCTATGGAAGTCAGAAGATAAATTGAGGCAGTATTTACCATTATAATTCCCATAGATCCTTCCTAAGCTGTATAAAATCAACTAATAATAGTCAAAATAAACTGTCAAAATGCGTCATAATCTTCAAAAGGTAAATTATCGATTATAATATTCGACTAAGAAATATTTACGAAGTAGGCCTACAGGATATTAAACATAATAATCTAAAATATCTTACTGTAAAGTACGGATCATAAAAACAATGAATTTAAATATTTAAGTGATAAACCATAAAATATTTACAAAGTGCGGAATATGTTGACAGTACAAAGAACCGAGTTGCCTTTAAAAATCTCTACAGAACTGGGTTGTATATAAAACTCCAGCTCGCGCGTTGGTCCTAGGGCTGGCTGGCTGCCTGAGTTGCCTAAAAAACGCCTAAAACGCCCGAAATTACCACGCCCAAAATAACGCTACAGCATTCTAACCTACACCAATGGATTTACCGCATCATTTTAGACTTTCTTTATATACTTTTTTCTTTGCTGGACTGGTGTCAGATTATCTATATTCCCCTCCCCCGGGCCAAGAATCGAAATTTTCAGTCACAAATTTGAAAGTCCAGTAACTTTTGTAGTTTTTGAGTTACAAGGTTGAGACTTTGCCATTAGGTAATTCAAATTATTTAGAGAAATATTTTTTCTCAGATTTTTAATTTTTTGAGTTTTACGAAAGATATGAATTTATTAGTGCTGCTCTATTCATAAAACGTCAAGTATAAGTAAATGTAGTTGAAATTATCTGTTCTTTCACACAATTATACATTCATTTGTAGATTCCGTTTTATATGAATGCTTCAAAATAATAGAAACTCGAGTAACAACTGAATAATGTAGATATTGAAGGACTTGGTGATCCACGCGCTCTGGTTAAGTCTGACTGCCTGGTGCCTTATCCACCCAATAACTTCCTAATTCACCACCTATATTAACGTTACAACTTTATAACCTATTCCATTCGATTTACCGCATCATTTAACCCCATCGCGGATAATTCTTTCCTTTAATCTTAGAGTTTTTCCTGAACCCAAAATTCATATTGTGTTTTTATTTGTGTTTGTTCGTTGTTTTATGTTGTTTATGTGTTTTCCCTGTTCTTGCTCTGTCTTGAGTCGACCACCCCCAAGAAAAAAGGAAAAACAAAATAATAAAATAGAATCAAACAGAAAATAAAAATAAAAAAATAGGAAAAGTGGGGCTTGGGCCTGAGCATTATAGATAGATAGATATTCAAAAGTTACAGACTTATTTCGTATTATTAGGTGTAAATATTTGGTAAATAGGCAGGGTGCTACCGTACTTAAATTATATATTCTATTTTTGTTCTATATGAAACAGTATATAAATAAGTAATATAAAAGGAGAATGTAGTATTTAGGAACTATCCACGCACTCTACAGCATGATGTAAAGAGCACGGAAGATCTGAATATTGACAACAAAATGGGGCGAAAGGTCTTAAATTCGACAAACTAATGGGACACACGTCTTAAATTCTACAAACTAATGAGGCACACGTCTTAAATTCGACAAACTAATGAGGCACACGTCTTAAATTCGACAAACTAATGAGACACACGTCTTAAATTCGACAAACTAATGAGACACACGTCTTAAATTCGACAAACTAATGAGACACACGTCTTAAATTCGACAAACTAATGGGACACACGTCTTAAATTCGACAAACTAATGGGACACACGTCTTAAATTCGACAAACTAATGAGGCACACGTCTTAAATTCGACAAACTAATGGGACACACGTCTTAAATTCGACAAACTAATGGGACACACGTCTTTAATTCAACAAACTAATGAGGCACACGTCTTAAATTCGACAAACTAATGGGACACACGTCTTAAATTCGACAAACTAATGGGACACACGTCTTAAATTCGACAAACTAATGAGGCACACGTCTTAAATTCGACAAACTAATGAGGCACACGTCTTTAATTCGACAAACTAATGAGGCACACGTCTTAAATTCGACAAACTAATGGGACACACGTCTTAAATTCGACAAACTAATGGGACACACGTCTTAAATTCGACAAACTAATGGGACACACGTCTTAAATTCGACAAACTAATGAGGCACACGTCTTAAATTCGACAAACTAATGAGGCACACGTCTTAAATTCGACAAACTAATGGGACACACGTCTTAAAAACTCAAAACTAATGGGCCTAAACATGAGGAAGAAGGGGGCCCAGAAAAACGGCCCCTCTGTTTAATATCAACATTATATCCCCTTGATGATTATGACGCGGGTTGATATTTTATTCTGGCTATCATTAGACGATTTTATGCAGCTTAGGAAGGCACTGTGGGCATGAAAAGGGTAAAAACAGTCTCAATTTTTAAGATCTTTCGTGCCATTTACGTGTCGAGTTTTGTTTCTGGCGAGCGAAGACGGTCTCAATTTTAAGACCTTTCGTGCCATTTGCGTGTCGATTTTTTTGTTTCTGTCTAGCGAAGGCGAGCCTGCACTTTAGGAGGGGATATATTTCTACAGATAAAAAATGCACATATTTATCTCGAAGTAGGGAGGGCGTCTTGGGGTGTATTTTAAGTTTGATGGAGATCTAGAGAAACTTAATAGAGAATTAACCCCTTCTGTAATAGTGATGTACTTTTCATTATATTCTGGTAACTATTATACGATTTTGTACAGCTTATGAAGGATGTCGACTCATTCAAAGGCTGCAGACTATCTCAATTAATCCATTTAGCTACCATATATCCTTCCTAAGCTTCATAAAATCGTCTAAATGTAGCTAGAGTAAAATTCAAAAGACTTCCACAGACCCCTCCTAATCTGAATAAAATCGTCTGATGATAGCCGGAATAAACTGCCAAAATGCGCCCTATTCCTCGAGGGGTTAACAAATATATAAATTAAGGGGAGATGGGTCGTTTTCTGGTCCCCCTTCTCCCTCATGTTTAGCCCCATTAGTTTTCAGATTGTGTGACCTTCGGCCCATTAGTTTGGCGATTTTAAAACCTTTCGCTCCATTTCTTTGTCAATATTAAGACTTTTCGTGTCATTTAGGTGTCAATTTTTTCCTGGCGAGCGTTAGCGAGCCTGTATTTTAAGAGGAACCGACCTTCGGTCGGAAATTTGTTCTATCGAAAAATGTACAAATATATGTTGAAGGAGGATCTTGGACGGGTGTTTTTTTGGGTAATTCTTTACTTATCCAGCTGCTCCCTCCCTCCCTCGGACTCCCCCTCCCTCCCTCCCTCGGACTCCCCCTCCCTCCCTCCCTCTCTCTCTCTCTCTCTCTCTCTCTCTCCCCCCCCCCACCACCCTCCCAACCCCTCTAAGCCCACGTATCTTTTTCAGAAAACTGAGTTTTGAGCATAGACTAAAGAAAATGGATACAGGAGAGGTTGGGGGTAACTATATAGAAAACGTATAGCTCATATATTGGGGGTTGTTTTCTTGTATAGTTCTCCATATATTTTGATTGACTATGTACTATAAACTCTGAACATTGTATAGCATGATGCATGGCCTTCCGCAACAACGTTCCCCAAAGTGTTGGGGCTTGTACTGAGTGCTATATAAGCAAGATAAAAACAAAGATAGGTTGACCGCCCCCCCCCCCTCCCCCTCATGACTTATTGTACTCATTAACCCTTTGTTTACCGGGATGTCTTTTTAGTTTCATTCTAGCTACATTTAGACGATTGTGTGCAGTTTAAGCTACATTTAGACGATTGTGTGCAGTTTAAGCTACATTTAGACGATTGTGTGCAGTTTAAGCTACATTTAGACGATTGTGTGCAGTTTAAGCTACATTTAGACGATTGTGTGCAGTTTAAACTACATTTAGACGATTGTTTGCAGTTTAAGCTACATTTAGACGATTGTGTGCAGTTTAAGAAGGATCTGTGGTAGTACAAAGGGTTAAGTGCGATAGTTCGAAGCTTCTTAATTGCTGGTTACTCATTTTAAACTTAACCTTTTCACGCACATATGACGCAGAGGTTGCCAGATTAGCAATAAGAAATAGTTCTCTCACTCTTATAATTACCTCTCCAAAATTAGTTTTCTGCCCACAGCTAACTCAAAGACAACTGCAGAGGTTGAAGTAATTAAACTAAAGGTTTCTAAATACCCCTGATGGTAACAAAGGTTTTAAAGTATCCCCAATAGGCTCATAATCGCGTCATATGTCGGAGAGGGTTAATAAAATCGTCTAATAGTTGCCAGAATAGAATTACAATTATGTCGCCGGTACAGAAGGGGTTAATATATGGGCCCAGTCAGTCACAAACACACGCTTTCAGCATTTTCAGCATTAGTATGCGAGACGTATACTTTTAATTGACTCTAGTTATATTGAGAGGATTTTATGAAGCTTGGGAAGGATCTGTGGTAGTTAAAAGGGTTAATTGAGATAGTTGGTAGCCTTTTTATTGATTCTAGTTATATTGAGAGGATTTTATAAAGCTTAGGAAGGATAGCGGTCTTAAAATCGCCAAACTAATTGCCCAAACGTCTTAAAATCGGAAAACTAATGGGGCTAAACACGAGGGAGAAGGGGGGCCAGTAAAACGACCCCCCCCCCTTAATTAAACTGCCTCATACCTCGGCCATGTTGAATTATGTTTGGGGGTTATGGAAAACGGGAGTGTTGGCCTGGTGCGGGGCAACTAACATAAAATAATGATAATAGTACCGGTAGCACTAACACTCAGCGCCTCCTATAAAAAACGCTTAGCCTACACATCAAAATAGTGACCCATCCTAATTAAAGTACGGTAAATTTGGGGGTGCGTTTTGAAGTTATATTAGTTTTTAACGGGATTTACTATTTGTAAACAATATTTCCAGACGTCCATCGACACTATATCGCCGACGAATTTACCTTCGGACCTACAGTACGTTTTCTGTTGACCCATTTTCTTACGATTCGCGGCGGTTTCGGGTGGTTTTTCATTCTCCCGTATGTTTTAGTATTTTGACATCTACATAATTTTTTAAGAGCAGCCGGGGTCGGGGGGGGCAGCTCCCAAGTTAGGTAAGGTTGTTTGGTTAGGTTAATGACAATATTGTCGATGGAAGTGCATGTGTCATGTGACACGTCTGCCGCGAGTGCAGCCTCCCCAACTGGCGGCGGACGTGTGTCACATGCCACCGGCACTTCCGATGACATTACAGTAGTCATTAACCTAACCAAACAACCTTACCTAGCCCCTGCATATGTCAGTAGTAGAGACTAGGGCTTCCTAAATAAGGCAGGTTAAAAACTTACAATGACAAAACAAAAATAGTTCGTAAAGGAAAGGTACGAACGCGCGCGAATAAAGAATCCCCCCCTCACCAGGCTAAAGTAAGAGAGAGAGAGAATGTGCGCGTGTGTATGTAGAGGTTGTAGGATGGGGGGAGAGGGGGGATAAGCAAGAGAGAGAGAGAATGTGCGCGTGTGTATGTAGAGGTTGTAGGATGGGGGGAGAGGGGGGATAAGCAAGAGAGAGAGAGAATGTGCGCGTGTGTATGTAGAGGTTGTAGGATTGGGGGAGAGGGGGATAAGCAAGAGAGAGAGAGAATGTGCGCGTGTGTATGTAGAGGTTGTAGGATTGGGGGAGAGGGGGATAAGCAAGAGAGAGAGAGAGAATGTGCGCGTGTATATGTAGAGGTTGTAGGATGCGGGGACTGGGGGGATAAGCAAGAGAGAGAGAGAATGTGCGCGTGTGTATGTAGAGGTTGTAGAATGGGGGGGGGGATAAGCAAGAGAGAGAGAATGAACGCATGTGTATGTAGGGGATGGGGAGGGGGGGGGGGTAAGTTGGATCACTCTATGGGGCAGAGGGGGGACGAGGGAGAGGGCAGGGGTAGGATGTAGTGAGCGGGCGTACCGCCATCTTTGTTTACATTACGCGTAGTGGCGTCGGACCTTTCCCATCATGTTCCCGTCTACTTTAACCTAACAACCCAACCCAACCCAACCCAACCCAACCCAACCTAACCTAACCTAGTATTCATGTAGTAATGACAGGGGGCAAATAGCAGAAATTATAGCGTCGAAAGAGACGGGAACGTAAGTGCGACCGCGGCGATCGCCCTATGTAAATAATGACGACCGTACGCCCGAACTCTACATCCATCCCGAGGACGGCATAGGTTATATCACTATACGACAGCATCTAAATCACCCAAAAAAAAAAAAAAAAAAAAAAAAAAAAAAAAATCCCTAATAAATTATGTATAATAACGCTGCGAGTCTTTTCAAAAAAATTACCAAATGATTAGTCTTACAAAACATATTCATTTGGGAACGAGTGGAGATGTGGAAAGACGAAGGCAACATGGAGGGGGAGTGTGTGTGTGTGTGTGTGTGGGGGGGGGGGTACTATGGTGAAGGGCAAGTTTTCAGGAAGAGGCCAGGAGAGGAGGAGGGGGGAAGGGTCAGAAGAAGGAGAAGGAAGGGAAGAGGGAGAGGAAGGGGGATTCAGAAGAGAGAAGGATAAGTAGAGAGGATGGGAGAAGAGAAGAGGGGGAGAGAAAGGAGGAAGAGGAGGAGGGAGGAAATGAGAGAATAGAAGCGGGGTGGGGGGTGGAAACGAGTGCGGGGGAGGGCGACGTTTGGACGAGGGGGGGGGGGGGGAACAACGATATCACACCATTTGCTAGTTTGTACCATAATTAATAGTTAACCTAACCCTCTATGGTCATCGCACCTCAACAACATAATGTAAACACGGCAAATTGTTTCCGTTATGACCTAAATATCCTGAAAGTCAACGATATTCCCGTATTTACTATTTGTTAGAATATAGGCTGACGATATGGCAGACACGAACCGACTCATTCAGTCAGAAGTCTTTAATTTCCTTGTATTAAACCAATATTTTACATCCATGACTACCTTAGCATCAATAGAATTTTAGCACACACTTATTATCTAAATATATACACGCAAATATTCCCATACACACCTTAAATGCGGTGAAAACGCGAAGAGCCCACGACCATACGTCCGTCTGCTGCCAGGAAATTTATAGCACTGAGTAATGACGTCACATTCAAACGCCGCTTGCCCGACCATCCACGAGTCCTGTTCGGATTTATATAGTTAATTAATCAACTTCCGTATTATCTTCAGGCTTAGCATGTTCCCAGAAGATAGTCTGTTTTATCTTAAGTATCTGGAAGTTGTTGTAATCTGAATATAGGGCTTATAATACACACATATATAATTTATTAACTGAAGCACTGGCATCGATATCAACCTCGCCATAAAACAGATGAAGTGAAACGTGCGCGAGATTCAAATGATACAATTACTATTTGTACACTTGGTCACATAAATGTGTACACAGGAAAATAATTTTATTTTGTTTTATTATTATTTAGCTTCAAGGAGGTCTGGGTGCAGTGTTTTAGCTTGAAGGGGGTCTGTGGGGAGTCTTTTAAGCTTGAAGGGGGACTGGGATGTATTTATTAACTTGAAGGGGGTCTCTCTGGGTGTGTTTTACAGTTTAAAGGGGGCTTGGGGGCATTTGACACTTTGAAAGGGGTCTGGGGGTGTTAAATAGCTTGAAGGAGGTCTGAGGGGGCGTGTTTTAGCTTGAAGGGGGTCTGGGGGTGCTGTGTTTTAGCTTGAAGGGGGTCTGGGGTGGGTTCAATAGCTTGAAGGGGTCTGGGGGTGCTTAATAGCTTGAAGGGGGTACGGGGGTGTGGTTTAGCTTGAAGGAGGTCTGGGATTGGTTTAATAGCTTGAAGGGGGTCTGGGGGTGCTGTGTTTTAGCTTGAAGGAGGTCTGGGAGCCATGTTTCAGCTTGAAGGGGGTGTGGGTGGTATTTATTAACTTGAAGGGGGTCTGAGGGATGCTTAATAGCTTGATGGGGGTCTGGGGGTCGTGTTTTACCTTGGAGGGGGTCTGGGTGGTGTTAAATAGCTTGCAGGAGGTCTGGAGGCCGTGTTTTAGCTTGAAGTGGGTCTGAGGGCGGTGATTTACCTTGAAGGGGGTTTGGGGGTGTTTAATAGCTTGAAGGGGGATGGGGGTGCTTACTAGCTTTAATTAATTTATTCCTATATTTCATACTTTCCTCGCTAGACCTCCATCAAGCTTGAGAAAACACCCCCTTCAAGATTAATTTGTAATTTTTTTGGTAGAAAAATGTCCCGGCTGAAGACCGGTAGCCTACTCTTATAATTACAGGCTCGCTCTCGCTCGCCAGGAAAAACCTAACACCTAAATGGCACGAAAGGGTCTTAACATTGATTACGAAATGGGGCGAAAGGTGTTAAAATCGTCAAACTAATAGGCCGAACGTCTTAAAATCTCCAAACTAATGGGGCTAAACACGAGGGAGAAAGTAGTCCAGAAAACCGGCCCATCTCCCCTTAGGTAACCCATTCAGTACCGGGGACGTCCTTTTCATTATATTCTGGCAACTATTTTTTTTTTTTTCTTTTTTTTAGGAGACAATGAACGGAGGAAGGAAAAACACAGATAAAACAAAAGGTTCATGTGCCTAAAGGCATCCTCCATTCATAAATTTTTTGTAACAACTGGATTTAAACTTTTGTAGATTGTAAGTTTGTGGAAAGCAACTCGAGGGAAGTGAATTCCAAAGAGTAGTAGTTCTAGGGATAAATGAATTTTGATAAGCAGAAGTTCTGCATTGTGGAGGAGAAAGTGTAAATTCATGGGCGCTCTCAGCTGCCCTAGTTCTACGGGGAAAGATGTGGAGAGGCGGCACAATTGAAGCAAGTTCCTCGGAACAATTGCTGTGAAAATATCTGTAGAATAATGCAAGGGATGCAACGCTTCTTCGTATGGATAATGTAGGAAGGTCCTGTGTGATTGCAGGGTTATTGATTAATCTAATAGCTTTATTTTGAATTTTGTCCAACTGCCTCAATGCAACCACTCCACTTCCACTCCATAGAGGTGAACAGTAATCCATCTGAGAACGCACATGACTTTTATATATTACGGCCAACTGCTCGTCAGTGAAGAATTCTCGAACTCTGTACAGGAGTCCCAGTTTTTTTAGAGGCATTCTTAGCAATGCTTCTAACATAATGTGTCCAGCTCAAGTTAGTAGTTAATGTTACACCGAGAATGTCAATACTAGGGGAAGTGGGAATATTTACATCATTAAAAAATATATGGGAGTCAGTGAGATTCTGTCGGTTAGAAAATTGAATGTACTTGGTTTTCTGTGCATTAAAGGAAACTAGATTCTTTTGTCCCCATTCATTAATTCTAGAAAGGTCCTGGTTCAGAGAAATTGCAGTGTTTATTTTTGAATTTATACGATCGGGTTGGGTGAAAGAATTGGTAAATGTGAAGGAACTGTGAAGTGTTGAGTCATCTGCGTAGGAATGTATTGGATTATGAGTGGTAGATATGAGATCATTGATATGAATGAGGAACAGAGTTGGGGCCAAAACTGATCCCTGGGGAAAACCAGCATTTATTGAGTGAAATTGAGAATAAAGGCCATCTACCATTACACGTATTTTTCTGTTATGAAGATAAGAAGAAATTAGTGGAACTAATGATGCAAGGCCGTAGTGTGACATCTTCGACAATAAGGATTGATGCCAGACTCTAGCAAATGCCTTTGATATATTCAGTGCTATTGTATGTGTTTCACCATGTTGGTTTGTAGCTTGGTTGATTTGATGCGTAAGAAGGCAAAGAATGTCTGCAGTTGATCGACATCGTCTAAAACCATATTGCCTATCACTGAATAATTTATTATTCTCAAGATGCTTAATTATGTGATTATTTAATATAATTTCAAAGACTTTACCAAGAGTGGAAGTTATAGCTATTGGTCTGTAGTTTGATGGATCTGAAGAGGCACCTTTTTTAGGAACTGGATGGATGTTTGCTTCTTTCCAGGGTACTGGGAAGCATGAGGTATGAGTACACAGACGGAAACATTTTGCCAATACAGGAGCGAGCACCAAGGAGCAATTTTTAAGTACTATTGGAGGAATTTCATCTGGACCCGGAGCCTTATCTACTGAGAGATTCTGCAAAATAGTTTTGACATGTCTGGTGTGGATCTTAAGTGAGGGAATTTCAGGCGAATTAAAATTAAGTACAGGGACATCTTGATTTATTTCATCTAAGGTTGAGTTGGTGGAGAAAATATCCGCAAGAAGGTTAGCTTTACCTCGTGGGTCACTTACAAGATTGCCAGTCGGAGATTTTAATGGTGGAATGGATGAAGCAGTAGTGAAGTTGGATTTGAATGAGTTAAGAGTAGACCAAAATATTTTGTTATCATTTGGATTATTTAGAAGTTTATTTGCCTGCTTGTGGAGAAAGTTTGATTTAGTTAGGTTTAATACAGTTTTGGCATGATTTCTGATGTTTCTAAAGTAATTAAAGGCTTCATGTGTTTTTGATCTTGTGTATGCATTGTAGGCTATTGCTTTTTGTTCAGTTACTCTAGCACAATTATGGTCAAACCATTTAGGTGAATTAGATATTTTACTGTAGTTTTGATGAATACAAGTTTCCATTCCAATTTTTACAAAATATTGTATGTGACTCAAGGTGGTGTGTGCATCATTAGAAAAGAAAGAGGTCCAGGGAATATCAATAAAAAAACCTTGAAGACCCTCCCAGTCTGCCCTATCGTAATGCCATTTAGTCACCAAAACAGGTTCAGAGTGGGAAGGTGTGGTAGGTGATAGACAGGTGGCCTGTATCAGACAGTGATCAGAAGATCCAAGCGGGGACCTCACTGTAACATCATAATTTTCTGAATTGGTTGTTAAAAATAAGTCCAGTAGGTGGGAATTATGATTAGGATTATCTGGTACACGGGTGGGTTGGTTGACTAGTAGAGTGAGATTAAGTGAGTCTGCAAATAGCTCACATTCAAGACCAGCATCATCAGTCCTGGCTGAATGAGTGAGCCATTCAACATTATGGACATTAAAATCACCCAACACAGTGATTTCAGAAGAAGCACGATTACAGTCGATTGTACAGTCGCGCTAATAAGTCATGTCTCGGCACCAAGTATATTTCGTTCAATAATTGGTATCAGCAATGTCTAAAACTTGATTTATTAGTTTCGAGTGACATATATAAGCATGGTCCTACACTTATCCACCATATTCAACATCTGACAGACATTAATACAGCACAGAGAGAGCCAAACGTAAAGAGAGCTGGGACATGACTTATTAGCGCGACCGTACTTGCCTACTTACAACGAATAGACTATAGTATCAGACCAGAGAAGGGTGTAGGCTAGGTCAGGTCAGGTCAGGTGAAGGTATTGAGGGATAAGCCTTTACAACAGCACCTCGTATCTACATTCTACTTTTCCTATTTTTCTGAAGAGTGTAGAGAGGGGAGAAGGGGTGTTGGAGAGAGTGGAAGCTGTTGGAGTGGCTTTGTTATGTGTGTTATTTTTAGGTTGTTAATGGATGTGTGGACACCGAAAATAGTTCGTGGTGACCTGTAAAGTGCGCGCCACTAAAGTAAAATTCTACCAAAAATGGCTTAGATACTTGCATTCTATGTTTATTCAACTAATGCATGTCTAATGATATAAACAAAACATAAATTGAATTGTTATTGAAGGTTGAAACAATACAGAAAAGCTATACATATAGCCTACAATATAAGTTAGTCACCCTAAATATAATGTTTTCTATGGTTTACCTAGATAGAGAAAACGATATTTTAACATCAACTGAACTATTTATTGACCACTCATTGCCTACAACGCTCACACGTACATCATTCACATACATTTACACAACTTGATTCGGTATCACACGATAACTTTTATACTCAACATTCGATTATCAAATTTCTGGATTATTTTGCACTAGTGTCGTAAACTAGACTGATGGTAGATGAATTTAGGTGACATAAATATTATAAATGTTGACTTCATAAGCTGCCAGACCAATGTTGAGGGAAAAAGTGCTCGTGTGATACCGGCTTTAACCCCTTCTGTACCGACGACGTATTTCAAATTTTACTCTACCTATATTTAGACGATTTTGAGGAGCCTATGAAGGGTCTGTGGTAGTAAAAATAGTTGAATGAGACAGTTCGAAGCCTGTTAGTTGCTGGAGGCCCTTTGTAAACTGAATGATATCGTCAAATATTAGCCAGAATAAAGTTAAAGAGACGTCCCCGGTACAGAAGGGGTTAAAACAATGAAGCCAATAAGAATTTAGCTAACACATTAGAAAGAGATACAGTATATATGTATATATATTTTATATATATCTATCTATCTATCTATCTATCTAATCTATCTATCTATCTATCTATCTCTCTCTATATATATATATATATATATATATTTATATATAATTATACAGTATATATATATTTCTATTATACATCATCATGCAATGATAACCTATTATTGATTTAACGTTATATGTGAGACTAAGGTGAGAATTTAGGTACCAGTAACAAATTGCAAAGAGTTATTTATATCTACCGTATATTAAACATGATCATACAATTACCGGTAGGCCTATAGCCTATTATTCCTTTAATTTATTAAGTAACACCCAGTTCTTAACATTAATCATCAATTACAAGCCCAAATGCACTTGAATAAACTAATAAACGCATATGGTCCTCCCGGGATTCGAACTTGGGACACCACACCTAGAACATAAGCACCTAAGCCATAACACCACCAACACAGTTAAAGGTTGAATACACGATCACGATTAACCCATTCAGTACCAGGGACGTAATTTTCATCATATTCTGGCATGTTTTGGACGATTATATTCAGCTTAGGAAGGACGTCTAGCAATAATAAGGCTTCAAACTATCTCAACCAATCTATTTAATTACCTCAGATCCTTCCTAAGCTGCACAAAATACGTCACCGGTATAGAAGGGGTTAATAGCCATTTTCGAATTTTGGATATCAATCTAATCATGTACTCAGACCCAAATGCATTATGGAAAGCTTCACGCTCAAATAGGGTAAAATCTACTAACAGTCTCTCCTCTTATATAACCTCCTTGCTCCGTTTGTGCGTTCGTTCGTACGTGTTTGCCTCCCACCACCAGACGAGACAACCTCCCCCTTCTCTCTGTCTTTCTTTCTCTCATTCTCTCTCTCTCTCTCTCTTTCTCAAACACACATACGCACACACACACCCTCTCAAACCAACCCTATGAAATAAAGTGTTGCCAGAATGCCTCTCAAACCCTTTCGATCAATCCAGAAACCATCATTCTATGCCTACTAAAATTACTCTTAATGAATGCACTAAGCCTCAACGGGATGCTACAAGCTTCTATGTATTTTGCAGAATATATATACTGAAATACCAAGGCTTAAAATTCCTAATTAAGGGTAAAATACGGCATATTTGAGATGCTGGGATGGGCTGTATGCAATATCTACTCTTGTATAAAATTAATAGCTACCGTATTGTCTCACCCTGCAAGTTGAACACAATTATCTGCCTACCTTCTGTAGTGCTGTGTAGGAAAACCAAGGCTGAGAAAGGCCGAATATTGCCGTACGAAGGTTAATAAATCCCGAGATGCCAGCCACAACACTCTCACTCACCGTTCCAATACTACTATCTCCTTGCATTTCTCAGATTTATCCAGGGAAGCTGAACAATATATGTCGATAAACCGCCGTCCGAAACATTTACGAACGCTTCGTTAACAACCGAGACGATCACGAGTGAATAGTTCGAACTTTTGGTCGAAGGTTGCTTTCCAGGCAGGGCTAAAACCCTTGATGAAACAATACCGTAAATTCCAGGGTTGTTTGCGCAATTTTCACCCACTTAGAGGCATCTTTCAGAGCTCTCTTGGTAACCAAAAGATGCAGATTTTTTTCTCTATCCAACGGTATATAAAAAGTTAAAAATTGTGCCAGTTTTGTGTCCTTTTTATTTATGAACGATGTCTAATGGGAGTTTGCGTGGACGAGAGTTCTGGGAAAATCGATGCACTATGAAACGGAAAATTTCCGAATGAGATAGGAACATGGTTTATTCAAAGTTCACATGATTCGTTCAAAGCACCTGAGTGAAGCAAAATTCAGAATTCTAAAACTAAAATTCAGATTTCTAAAAATCAAGTGCTCATTTCTAGTTCTTCTAAACACAATTATACTTCGATTAATTTGATTACTGGGATTGCTGTGTGATAATTGGGGATATAGTAAATTGGCCAACCTATTATGTTTTCGAAATAATCACTCCTTGAGGTCACTTAATGGCTATTCTGTGAAATATAAAGGGTTGTTTGTTTCATTACATTTCTGTGAATTTTACGAAATATATGTGCCCTGGGCCGCATTTATAGTATATGTGCCCTGGGCCGCATTTATAGTATTTATAGGAAGTAAAATACACATATATACCTATATATGACACTTAAACATGGCATGGACGAATATATTTAACTTATGTTGCATATTTGTATATCCCCACTATTTGCTCGAATTAGGTCATTTCCAGGGATATTTGGACATATTTGATTGTAAATATGGTGAATATATTATATATTTGAATTTATCCATGCCTAATCCATACGGAAATCGATGTATTTAAGTTTGTATATTAGATCATTTTAACTGGGGACGGGAAGGGAGAGGGTTCAACACCGATCTGGTAACAGAGATTCAATGGCGACCTAGGTTCCCGTATCTGTGCTGGAAATTCTCAACAAAGATCAAGGTTTGGGAGTGATAGTGGCCTTCCGCGGCATCTGCACCGTCACCACGTCATCGCTACGGAATATTAGGACATGTGGAGCCCCTTAGGAGGACGTGGAAGGACCTATTTCGCATATTACGGTAAGATATTCTTCGTCTCTTCCCATTCTCAGTTTTGCTAATGGCGAGGTGTAAGCCCCGAGGGCCCGAGGTGTGGATAATTCTCAGTATTTTATGTATATATTTATCTATTTATGCTGTTGTCCTCTTTTGCCGCATCGTATCGTTTGCCTGGGCTGGTTGAAAATTCGTTGTATGTGTTTTACGAATGATATTTTGTGTTGCATAATTATA
The DNA here is from genome assembly GCA_032716605.1 of Paralithodes platypus. Taxonomy (NCBI): domain Eukaryota; kingdom Metazoa; phylum Arthropoda; class Malacostraca; order Decapoda; family Lithodidae; genus Paralithodes; species Paralithodes platypus. The sequence goes on along the minus strand of CM064534.1, from coordinate 1,652,232 downwards.
TGTGTTGGTCTGAAATGAGATGGTTTAGGGAGGAAGAGAGAGGGGGAGATTGGAGGAAAGGGGAGGGACAGAGAACGGGGGAGGGAGCTACCACCCTCCTCCAACTTCCTCACAGCGAGCAAGGGAGAAAGTATAAAAGTGGGAGGGTTTGACAAGTTGGGGCCAATCCGACCTCTTTATTCCTCCCTAAAACGCCTAGGCTTAAGGCATGGATTTCTCTGGCTATATCAGACCGTCAATTTATTTTTTATTTTTGTTTGTATTTTTTATTTTTTGTTATTGGAATCAACAACTAGACTTAATGTACTGTATGCCTATGCTAATTTGTACATTATTAGGATTTTAGGAGACTTAGTAAATATAGCCTACAACTTTACTTAACCCTTACAGTACCGGTGACGTCTTTTTATTTTCAGTTACATTTATAGACGATTTTATGAACTTAGGAAGGAAAGATGGTAGCTATTTTTTGTTTGGTAGCATGCAAGGAGACTACATCAGGATTCTTCTTCTTCTTCTTACCTCTGACCGGGTATAAGCTATCCTAGTGTTTACTAGCCTATGCCCCTTTGAAAGGACATTAGCCTAACCTAACAACCTTACCTAACCTATCCTAGTATTATGGGTTGGGGCTGCCGCCCCCACACCCCCGCTATTTGACATCTTTGACATATTGTTGGTGTATTTTTATGTGAAAAGGGTATTTTTTCAATTTGTCGATAACGAAAATCCTCCATGCGGACTATATGGAGAAAAATATGGCGAATCTGTTGGTGCCCATTTTCCCTAATAAATTGTTTCTAATAAGGCGGATGTAGTGTCCTTTAAGATTTTTTTATTTTTTTATTTCAGCTACATTTAGGCCTAGACGATTTTATGAAGCTTATAGGAAGGATATATGGTAGCTAATATAATGAATTGAGATAGGCTAGCGTGTAGACCTCTGTAACTGAAAAAGGGCCAGAGCAAATGGGCTGTAAGGCATTGAATCCAGGTGGATCACATACAGTATATTATACTCTCATTACGGTAATTTAATTGGAGGTGTTTGGTGTTGTGGTGAAATTAATAGAATATAGATTAGCTCGACATATTACTAGCTGGATTAGGAAACTATTACCGAATCAAACTCTAATTTTCCAATGTTTTTTTTTGTTTTTTTAGGTACCGTAGTTGAAATTAGTTACACATTTACAATCCCCGGAATTTCGGATTGATTTTTGTTTTCCCATTAGTACCGGTATACAGTATATCTAACGATCTTAACCCATTCAGTACCAGGGACGCCCTTTTTTATCTTATTCTGGCAACTATTAGACGATTTTATTCAGCTTAGGAAGGACCTCTAGCAATAATATGGCTTCACACTATCTCGATCAACCCTTTTAACTACCACAGATCCTTCCTAGGTTGCATTAAATCGTCTAAATAGTGCTAGAATAAAATATATCACACGTCGCTGGTACAGAAGGGGTTAATATGAGTTTTACTGCCGTCAATGGGGAGAATTATGGGGAGAGTTTTTTGTTTTTTTACAGTGCTTTATATAGTGCACATAAAATGTATTTCCGGAGGTTGAAACAAATTTTATTTTGATATTTGCAACATCCTTATTCTATAATAGCCTTTACAAATTTATAAATAATTAGTGGTAGTTTCGGTAATAAGTAGGCTACCCTGGATTACTCTAGTCGTTTGTGAGTTAAGCCGGTATCACACGAGAGCTTTTATAGTCAACATTCGATGATCAACATTTTTCTGGCAACATTTCTGGAATATTTTGCACTGGTATCGGAAACTAGACTGATGATATATGAATTTAGGCAAAGGAAATATTTTAAATGTTGACTTCATTGTGCCGCCTCTCCACATCTTTCCCCGTAGAACTAGGGCAGCTGAGAGCGCCCATGAATTTACACTTTCTCCTCCACAATGCAGAACTTCTGCTTATCAAAATTCATTTATCCCTAGAACTACTACTCTTTGGAATTCACTTCCCTCGAGTTGCTTTCCACAAACTTACAATCTACAAAAGTTTAAATCCAGTTGCTACAAACATTTTATGAATGGAGGATGCCTTTAGGCACATGGACCTTTTTGTTTTATCTGTGTTTTTCCTTCCTCCGTTCATTGTCTCTTTAAAAAAAAAAAAAAAAAAAAAAAACAGCGACGTCTTTTTAACTTTATTATGGCTGCTATTAGACGATTTTATTCAACTTAAAAAAGGTCTCCAGTAATTAACAGGCTTCGAACCATCTCACTTAACCCCTTTTACTACCATGGATCCTTCTTAAACTGCACAAAATCGTCTAAATAATTATAGCAAGAATATAATTAATAAGACGTCTTCGGTATAGAAGGGGTTAAGTAGGCTACCCTGGATTACTTTAGTCACGTCGTTTGTGAGTTAATTAAGCCGGTATCACACGAGCGCTTTTTCACTCAACATTTATCCTCAACACTGGTCTGGCAGCTTATGAGGTCAACATTTACAATAAGGGGTTGAAATAGGGGAGCTATCCCCCCGCCAAAGGCGGCTTTCTAGGGCCTTTCCTAGCTGATGCCGAGAGGATTGGTGTTCTAGTCATGTGGTGATGGGCTGGTCTATCAGAGTGAGAGCTGAGCGATCTCTGCCATACCCATAGCTTACTCTGACTGTTCCTTTTACTTATATATTTTCTAGATCTCAAGTGACGGCGTCTCTTCCGTGGATTGACCTCCCAATCTACCAAGATTGGAAACTAAAGCGTCACATTTTTCCTTTGCCCTTCAACTTTCTCTTCATAATTGCTGAGGGGCACAGGGCCCTGGGTTGGGCTTTGGTTTCCTGGGCGTTTCCGCACCCTCCTCAGCTCCCCGCCATGGAGTGGCTTCGGTCACCCAGGCTTTATTGTGGTCGGCAGGGAGGGTTCTGTTGGGGCGCTTGGTTATGGCCTTGGCCTTGCTCGGGGCCTTGGGGCTGTTCGGCCAGGCAGCTTGGGGAACAACAACAACAACAACAACATTTACAATATCTTGGTTACCTAAATTCATATATCATCAGTCTCGTTTCCGATACCGGTGCAAAATAGTCCAGAAATGTTGCCAGAATTTTTTTGATCATCGAATGTTGACTATAAAAGCTCTCGTGTGACACCGGCTTTATAGAGGTTAACCCCTTCCGTACCGACGACGTCTTTTTGAAAATATTATTGCTATATTTAGACGGTTTTCTACAGTTTAAGAAGGATCTGTGGTAGTGAAAAGGGTTAAGGGAGATAGTTCGAAGCTTGTTACTTGCTTGAGGTCTTTGTTAAACTGAACAAAATAGTCTAAATATAGCTAGAGTATAGTTAATAACACGTCGCCGGTACAGAAGGGGTTAATGTTCAATAGTTTGTGGCAGACATGGAACACAGGGTATTGCGTATCATAATGACTGGCTAGGAATACAAAAAAGGAAAATAGGAAAAAAACAAAAAAATAGGAAAAGTGGGGATTGGGCCTGAGTAAATAGATAGATAGATTGATTGATTGATTGATTGATTGATTGATTGATTGTTTGATTGATTGATTGATTGATTGATTGATTGATTGATTGATTGATTGATTGATTGATTGATTGATTGATTGATTGATTGATAGATAGATAGATAGATAGATAGGAATACGAGTAAACTTTATAATAATGACCACCAACAATGATGGTTTGCTTAGGAATTTGGACCTACAGTATATGTTATCCTACTGAAAGGGTGGGGAGGTTGGAGTAGGTGCAGAGGAGAGAGAGTGTGTGTGTGAGAGAGAGAGAGAGTCTGCAACCTTTTAACCCCTTCGCCACCATGACGTAATTGTATTCATATTTTGGTTAACCTTAGACGATTTATTTTAATCTGTAATCTACCAATACGACTCAAAGGGGTAAATACGATCACAATAAACCCTCTTAGTAAAGCCGGTATCACACGAGAGCTTTTATAGTCAACATGCGATGATCAACATTTTTCTGGCAACATTTCTAGAATATTTTGCACTGGTATCGGAAACTAGACTGATGGTAGATGAACTTAGGTAACCAAAATATTGTATATGTTGACCTCATAAGCTGCCAGACCAGTGTTAAGGATAAATGTTGAGGGAAAAAGCACTCGTGTGATACCGGCTTAACACAGGTCCTTCTTAAACTGCATAAAATCATCTAATTTTAGCCATAATCAAAGGCAAAAAGGCGTCATGGTACTGAAGGGGTTAGGCCTAATGGGTAGACGTCCTTCCTAGGTTGAATAAGATCGTCTAAGACTAATAGTTGCCAGAATATATTAAAAATAACGTCTTTTTAACTGTTTCTGGCAACTATTGGACGATTATATTCAGTTTCACAAGGACCTCCAGCAATTTACCAGGCTTTACAAGGACCTCCAGCAATTTACCAGGCTTCCAACTATCGGACTCAACCCTTTTTACTACCACAGATCCTTCTTAAGGGGGGATTTTCACCTGGAGGATTTTTTTCTGAACCTCTTTCTCCCCCATGTTTAGCCCCATTACTTTTCATATTATAAAACGTTCGCCCCATTAGCTTGGCGATTTTAAGAAGTTTCACCCCATTTATGTCACTTTTAATACCTTTCGTGCCATTTAGGTGTCGATTTTTTCCTGGCGAGCGATAGCGAGCCTGTATTTTAAGAGGAACCGGCCTTTGGCCGGGACATTTTTCTACCGAAAAATGTACAAATTTATCTTGAAAGGGAGTCAAGGGGTGTAATATCAAGCTTGATGGAAGTCTAGGAAACACACTAAAAACCTCCCCTTAAACTGCACAAAATCGTCTAAATATAGCAAGAATAGAATCGAAAAGGACGTCATCGGTACAGAAGGGGTTAATATGTGGTGGCCTGTCATGGTGGGATTACTGGAGAAGAAGGAAGGAAGGAGGGAGGGGAGGAGAAGGAAGAGGGAGGGAGGGAGGAAGGAGGAGGAGGAGGAGGAGGAGGAGGAGGGAGGGAGGGAGGGAGGAGGAGGAGAGAGAGAGAGAGAGTGTGAGCGAGTCCGGGGAAAGCATCACCGTAGATTGTTGTTGACCCTTTCAGTACCAGCGACGTGTTATCTTTTATTCTAGCTATATTTATACGATAGCCTATTATGCAGCTTAGGAAGGCTCTGCGGTAGTTAAAAAAAAGGGTGGGTGAGATACTTTGAAGCCGTAGTATGGCTAGAGGTCCTTCCTAATCTGAATAAAATCGTCTAATAGTTGCCACATTATAACGAAAAGGACGTCACCGGTACTGTAGGGGTTAAGGATTTATTATTGCCATCAATATCAGACAATAATACCTTTAAGGGGAGGTTTTTAGTTAGTTCGCTAGACCTTCATCAAGTTTAAAATTACAGCCCATAGACCCCCTTTCAAGATAAATTTGTAAATTTTTCGGTAGAAAAATGTCCAGGCCGAAGGCCGATTCCTCTTAAATTACAGGCTCGCTATCGCTCGCCAGGAAAAAATCGACACCTAAATGGCACGAAAAGTCTTAAAATTGACATAAATGGGGCGAAAGTTCTTAAAATCGACAAACTAATGGGGCGAACGTCTTAAAATAACAAAAGCAATGAGGCTAACTATGAGGGAGAAAGGGTTCAAGAAAAAAATCCCTCAAGTGGAAATCTCCCCTTAATTGGGTAGACTGTTGTGGACACTTTTAGTACGTCTTTCATGCCCATCAACTTGACAGTGCATCCTTCAGCCCCACCCGTTTTTTTGTTTTTAAATGGCATCAACAATTTGTCTAGCACTCTAGCCTAATATCAATATAGTTTGTTTAACGAATTCAACCAATTTCTTCAGATCTTCTCACATAGGCTACCCAAGTATGAAATTAATTAAATTAATGCATAGGCTATACTGTGCTCACATGTGATATTCCCGTGGATTCGAACCCATGACACCGTGACCACACACACAACGAAAGAACATGTACGATCGCGCTAAAAAGTCATGTCCCAGCTGTCATCACGTTTGGCTTACTCTGTGCTGTATTAATGTCTGTCAGATGTTGATTAGGGTGGCTAAGTCTAGGAACATGTGTGGATATATAACTCGATATAAAGAAATAAAGCTTAGATATTACTGATACCAATTAGTGATCCAAACATAGCCTAGTTGGTGCC
>CM064534.1:1486088-1641088 GCA_032716605.1 Paralithodes platypus | reverse complement strand
CAGCCATCAAACACTTACTGTGGAAGTGTAGAATCATCACTTACTGTGGAAGTGTAGAATCATCACTTACTGTGGAAGTGTAGAATCATCACTTACTGTGGAAGTGTAGAATCATCACTTACTGTGGAAGTGTAGTGTAGAATCATCACTTACTGTGGAAGTGTAGAATCATCACTTACTGTGGGAGTGTAGAATCATCACTTACTGTGGGAGTGTAGAATCATCACTTACTGTGGAAGTGTAGAATCATCACTTACTGTGGAAGTGTAGAATCATCACTTACTGTGGAAGTGTAGAATCATCACTTACTGTGGAAGTGTAGAATCATCACTCAGCAGGATAAAGGGAGGAAGAATCTACCGTAATGTCTCTCCGCTCTGCCAGTGACTGCCACCGACCTCCAGTATCTTGAATGTCACTGTAGACGAGAGGACGCCCACTGCCGCCCAATTCCGCAGTAGGCGTTCGTTGATCACAAGGCTATATAATTATACAGTATACTGTGTCTGTATGACGCCCATTTTCGCAGTACTGTATAGCCTAGGCGTTCGTTGATCACAAGGCATTATATACTGTATATCCTCGACGGGAGTCCTAACGCGGTGAGGTAGCCTAAACGTTCAGCAGGTCCTTCCACATAGGCCTACTTCTTCCCCCCTCCTATAAACACCCTTTCACCTCTCGATACATCCCCCCCACCTCCCACCTCCCTACACCCATCTTCCCCTCCTCTACCTCATATATCATTCCGTCACTGTACGCCAGCCTTGGGGGTAAATGAACTCTTTGAGGTGCCAGGCGGATCATTTTGGCACGCAGATCCTCGGGTGTCTCACAATTTGTAAACAAAAACTGGCATTCGAGACATATACAATTATAAATATAATATATTTCTCGTGTAGGGTCTCCTATATAGTAAATTACTATGTATTAAAATACTATAATGTTAACTAATCGGTCAGATGGCTAAGATGAGCAATTATTCCGAATATCCGAACATTCAACGTTGCATAAAATAATGTGCCGGTAATCAAAGAAAACGACCCCTAGGTAAATAATATAGGGATAACTATACTCTTTCTTTTCAACTGACGGTAGATTGCAAAGTTCCCATCAATTTTATCAGTTATTTTGAAGTTTGTATGGTGAAATATGGTGTTGATTATATAAACTTGGTCTTAACATGATGCAGAGACATAGTAGTTTCATATGTTTTCCATCAAGTATCGATAAATTTGCTACTAGGGGGTTCATATTATCGCCAGGTGAAAAGAAACAAAGAATAGTTAATGTCTAGGCAATGTTCCGATACATTATCATGTACTGTACATATTAAGGGGGAAGTAGTCGTTTTTTCTGGACCCCCTTCTCCCTCATATTTAGCATAGGCCTACTATAATAGTTTTGATATTTTAAGACTTTCGTTCCGTTAGTTTGGCTATTTTGAGAACCTACGTTTTTCTACCATCAAACACATGTACAACTTTAGCTTGAAGGGGCGACCAGGTGTGTGTGTGTGTGTGTGTGTGTGTGTGTGTGTGTGTATGTTAAGCTCGAAGGGAAGGTGTATTAATGCAAGGTAGCCTATACTGTAAGTGGGCAATTAATAGCCATATAATTATTCTCGATTTATTTTTCCATTTAAGTGACTATTTGATTTGTGTATTTGGTTCTGGTAGTCTGGTTACCATTAAACCAATTTATTCACCTTTAATTGAGTCCAAATTGCATATCATATCTAAGTAACATTCACATCAACATCAATGTATAGTTACCCACATGAATTGACTACTTGCGAGTTTCGTTCTATAAGGAAGTTGGAGTTGTAGACATCGATATTTAGCAGAATTACCAGCTGAAATATGGTTGTAGTTCATACTGTAAATAAGTACATAAAGCCCAATTCAACATACTCTTTAGCCATCAGAAACCTACATTATTATTGCATTTCTCTTTAATATCGATGTTCATGGCTCCAACTTCCTTATAGCCTGAAACTCGCAAGTGGTCAATTGATGCACATCCCGCGATTTTACGTATGGAAGTAAAAATAGTCTTGACAAATTAGAAGACTACCTTGCTATTCATTGGGTAACCCCTTCTGTACCGGCGACGTCTTTTTAATTTGACTTCAGCTATATTTAGACGATTTTGTGAAGCTTAGGAAGGATATATGGTAGCTAAATGGATTCATTGAGATAGTGTGTAGTCTTTTAATCGTCTAAATCGTCTAAAGATGGTAATTTTATATTGAAGGAGTTACTATAATAGTGATAACACATAAACATGTCTTGAACCATTTTGCCTATTTTAATCTTTCGACAGAGTGACTTCATATCCTATGTATTTTGGTGTCTGTACAAAAATATAAAGTATATATTATCTACAAATGCAATTATTCACCTAAATAAATAAATACATAATAAATATATATATATATATATATATATATATATATATATATATATATATATATATATATATATATATATATATATATATATATATATACCGGTATATATTCATATTCCCAACCGTGCTATGGTACGTAGCCTAATGTTTAAGTGAGAGGAAAGAATATTCATGGGTCACAGATCATGTAGACCGGCCTCGGTACGAAATATCTCTGAACCTACTAATAACATACTGTATATATACAGTATATACAGTATATATATATATATATATATATATATATATATATATATATATATCTGCTAAAATATTTCATATTACCAGTTTTGCTAAGGCAGCCTCCCAAAAGCTGGGTGTGCTCAACCACTTCAAGGGGTTCTTTACCCCTGCACAGCTTCTTGCTCTGTACAGTGGCACAGTGCATACTTGTATTGAGTATTGTTCACATGTGTGGGGAGGATCTTCTCCCACCATAATCCTAGACAAACTAGAAAGGAAGGCCTTTAGTATCATTAACTTCCGTCCACTCACCAACTCTGCAATCTCTCTCTCTCTTCGCCGCATTGTTGCATCTCTCTCGCTATTCTATCGCTACTACAATAATCATTGTTCCTCAGAGCTCTCCCAGTGTAGGCCTATACCACTTACTCTATGTAGGGTACGTGGTACCCGTCTTACAACACAATCCCACCCCTACTCTGTGCAACTATCCAACCCAAGAGTGAAATGTTACTCTCAGTCTTTCTTCTATTCAACAGCTGAGCTATGGAACACTCTCCCAGAATCAGTCTTTCCCTCTTCCTATGAATTATATTGCTTCAAACTCCGTGTGTCCAGGCATAATCACTATCCCCTTAATTGAGATAGTGTTTATCCTTGTCACTATGATTATGACACTGTCCCTCTCACGTGTTAACCCCTTCTGTACGGGCGACGTCTTGTGTATCCGAATATTGCTATATTTAGAAGATTTTGTGCAGTTTAAGATGAATCTGTGGTAGTAAAAAGGGTTATTTGAGATAGTTCCGAGCCTGTTGATTGCTGGAGGCCCTTTTTAGCTGAATACAATCGTCTAATAGTAGCCAGAATATGATGAAAAGGACGTCACCGGTACTGAAGGGGTTGATGGGGTTCATTCTTATTTAAGACCTTACGTTCCAATTCTTTGTTGATTTTAAGACTTTTCGCCCCATTTCTTTGTCAATATTAAGACCTTTCGTGACATTAAGTTGTCGATATTAAGACTTTTTGCCCCATTTAGGTGTCGATTTTTTCCGGGCGAGCGATAGCGAGCCTGTAATTTAGTAGAAACCGGACTTCGGCCGGGACATTTTTCTACCGAAAAATGTACAAATTTATCTCGAAAGGAGCTCAAGGGGGTGTAATGTTAAGTTTGATGGCGGTCTAGGGAACAAACTAAAATCCTCCCCTTAAGCTTGATGGAGGTCTAGAGAGGAAACTAAACAAAAACAAGTAAAAAGAAACAAAAACAAATAAATATATTGACCGAAAAATCAACCCTGTCCCTCATACGGGTTAATGTGGTTGATTCCTATATGTGTCTGGAGATGCCGGCTCACGTCTCCTTCAGGGGAGATATGCACTTGAGGGACTTTTTTCTTGACCCCTTTCTCCCTCATGTTTAGCCCCATTGCTTTTGAGATTTTAAGACGTTTGCCCCATTAGTTTGGTGATTTTTAAGAATTTTCGCCCCATTCTGTCAATTTTAAGACCTTTCATGCCATTTAGGTGTCGATTTTATCCTGGCGAGCGATAGCGAGCCTGTAATTTAAGAGTAATCGGCCTTCGGCCGGGACATTTTTCTACCGAAAAATGAACAAATTTATCTTGCAAGGGGGTCAAGGGGGTGAAATTTTAAGATTGCTGGAGGAGTAGGAAACAAACTAGAAACCTCCCCTTAACCCATACAGTACCGGCGACGTCTTTTTGTTTGTATTTCAGCTGCATTTAGACGATATTATGAAGCTTAGGAAGGATATATGGTAGCTAAAAGAATACATTGTAATAGTCTGTAGCCGTTTGATTAATAGACATCTCTCCTAAGCTGAATAAAACCGTGTAATAGTTGCCAGAATATAATGGAAATGATGTCACCGGCTGACGTCACCTTACGAGGCCGCCGCAGCGAGGGAGGTTTATTACCGCGGCTGGTGACAGTTTGTGAGCGGTACTAGCTGAGTGAACAAGGTAGGTATGGTTTATTACCGGGGCTGGTGACAGTTTGTGAGCGGTACTAGCTGAGTGAACAAGGTAGGTATGGTTTATTGTGAAGGGAGGGTCTTTTCTTTAAGAGGGTATACTGTTTGGTTTATTACCGGGGCTGGTGACAGTTTGTGAGCGGTACTAGCTGAGTGAACAAGGTAGGTATGGTTTATTGTGAAGGGAGGGTCTTTTCTTTAAGAGGGTATACTGTTTGGTTTATTACCGCGGCTGCTGACAGTTTGTGAGCGGTACTAGCTGAGTGAACAAGGTAGGTATGGTTTATTGTGAAGGGAGGGTCTTTTCTTTAAGAGGGTATACTGTTTGGTTTATTACCGCGGCTGCTGACAGTTTGTGAGTGGTACTAGCTGAGTGAACAAGGTAGGCATGGATTATTTGGTGACAGTTTGTGAGTGGTACTAGCTGGGTGAACAAGGTAGGTATGGTTTATTACCGGGGCTGGTGACAGTTTGGTACTAGCTGAGTGAACAAGGTAGGTATGGATTATTACCGGGGCTGGTGACAGTTTGTGAGTGGTACTAGCTGAGTGAACAAGGTAGGCATGGATTATTACCGGGGCTGGTGACAGTTTGTGAGTGGTACTAGCTGAGTGAACAAGGTAGGTATGGTTTATTACCGGGGCTGGTGACAGTTTGTGAGTGGTACTAGCTGAGTGAACAAGGTAGGTATGGATTATTACCGGGGCTGGTGACAGTTTGTGAGTGGTACTAGCTGAGTGAACAAGGTAGGTATGGTTTATTACCGGGGCTGCTGACAGTTTGTGAGCGGTACTAGCTGAGTGAACAAGGTAGGCATGGATTATTACCGGGGCTGGTGACAGTTTGTGAGCGGTACTAGCTGAGTGAACAAGGTAGGTATGGATTATTACCGGGGCTGGTGACAGTTTGTGAGTGGTACTAGCTGAGTGAACAAGGTAGGTATGGTTTATTACCGGGGCTGCTGACAGTTTGTGAGCGGTACTAGCTGAGTGAACAAGGTAGGCATGGATTATTACCGGGGCTGGTGACAGTTTGTGAGCGGTACTAGCTGAGTGAACAAGGTAGGTATGGATTATAGTGAAGGGAGGGTCTTTTATTTAAGGGGAGATCTCCACTTGAGGGATTTTTTTCTTGACCCCTTTCACCCTCATGTTTAGCCCCATTGCTTTTGATATAAAACGTTCGCCCCATTAGTTTAGCGATTTTAAGAACTTTCACCCCATCTTAAGACCTTTCGTGCCATTCAGGTGTCGATTTTATCCTGGCGAGCGATAGCGAGCCTGTAATTTAAAAGGAACCGGCCTTCGGCCGGGACATTTTTCTACCAAAAAATTTACAAATTTATCTTGAAAGGGACTCAAGGGGGCGTAATATCAAGCTTGATGGAAGTTTAGGAAACACACTAAAAACTTCCCCTTAAGAGGGTATACTGTTTGGTTTCACGTCTATATATAATACAGTTTATGTTTATATATAAATGTTTGAGTTTCCTCGCTAGACCTCCATCAAGCTTAGAAGAACACCCCCTAGGCCCCCTTTCAAGGTAAATTTGTACATTTTTCGGTAGAAAAATGTCCCGGCCGAAGGCCAATTCCTTCTAAAATTAGAGGCTCGCTATCGCTCGTCAGGAAAAAATCGACAGCTAAAGGACTCGAAAGGTCTTCATATTGACACAAAAATTAGGCGAAAGATCTCAAAATCGCCAAACTAACGGAACGAACGTCTTAAAACCTCAAAACTAATATGCTAAACATGAGGGAGAAGGGGGTCCAGAAAAAGCGAGTACTAGCCCGTTAATCAGTCGTGAGTTTTTCCTTTTGGTCAGGCCGTTTTAACCTTTTTTCTACAGTTGGTCAAATAAGTCGTGTCGCAGCTGTCGTCATCGGTATAGCATAAAGGGCGAGTAGGTCAAATTAGAGGAGCCACATTCACATATATTAGAGGAGCCACATTCACATATATTAGAGGAGCCACATTCACATATATTAGAGGAGCCACATTCACATATATTAGAGGAGCCACCTTCACATATATTAGAGGAGCCACATTCACATATATTAGAGGAGCCACATTCACATATATTAGAGGAGCCACATTCACATATATTAGAGGAGCCACATTCACATATATTAGAGGAGCCACATTCACATATATTAGAGGAGCCACATTCACATATATTAGAGGAGCCACATTCACATATATTAGAGGAGCCACATTCACATATATTAGAGGAGCCACATTCACATATATTAGAGGAGCCACATTCACATATATTAGAGGAGCCACATTCACCTATATTAGAGGAGCCACATTCACATATATTAGAGGAGCCACATTCACATATATTAGAGGAGCCACATTCACATATATTAGAGGAGCCACATTCACCTATATTAGAGGAGCCACATTCACATATATTAGAGGAGCCACATTCACATATATTAGAGGAGCCACATTCACATATATTAGAGGAGCCACATTCACATATATTAGAGGCCTACTTCTTCCCCCCTCCTATAAACACCCTTTCACCTCTCGATACATCCCCCCCACCTCCCTACACCCATCTTCCCCTCCTCTACCTCATATATCATTCCGTCACTGTACGCCAGCCTTGGGGGTAAATTAACTCTTTGAGGTGCCAGGCGGATCATTTTGGCACGCAGATCCTCGGGTGTCTCACAATTTGTAAACAAAAACTGGCATTCGAGACATATACAATTATAAATATAATATCATTCTCGTGTAGGGTCTCTTATATAGTAAATTACTATGTATTAAAATACTATAATGTTAACTAATCGGTCAGATGGCTAAGATGAGCAATTATTCCGAATATCGGAACATTCAACGTTGCATAAAATAATGTGCCGGTAATCAAAGAAAACGACCCCTATGGTAAATAATATAGGGATAACTATACTCTTTCTTTTCAACTGACGGTAGATTGCAAAGTTCCCATCAAGATTTATCAGTTATTTTGAAGTTTGTATGGTGAAATATGGTGTTGATTATATAAACTTGGTCTTAACATGATGCAGAGACATAGTAGTTTCATATGTTTTCCATCAAGTATCGATAAATTTGCTACTAGGGGGTTCATATTATCGCCAGGTGAAAAGAAACAAAGAATAGTTAATGTCTAGGCAATGTTCCGATACATTATCATGTACTGTACATATTAAGGGGGAAGTAGTCGTTTTTTCTGGACCCCCTTCTCCCTCATATTTAGCATAGGCCTACTATAATAGTTTTGATATTTTAAGACTTTCGTTCCGTTAGTTTGGCTATTTTGAGAACCTACGTTTTTCTACCATCAAACACATGTACAACTTTAGCTTGAAGGGGCGACCAGGTGGGTGTGTGTGTATGTGTATGTTAAGCTCGAAGGGAATGTGTATTAATGCAAGGTAGCCTATACTGTAAGTGGGCAATTAATAGCCATATCATTATTCTCGATTTATTTTTCCATTTAAGTGACTATTTGATTTGTGTATTTGGTTCTGGTAGTCTGGTTACCATTAAACCAATGTATTCACCTTTAATTGAGTCCAAATTGCATATCATATCTAAGTAACATTCACATCAACATCAATGTATAGTTACCCACATGAATTGACTACTTGCGAGTTTCGTTCTATAAGGAAGTTGGAGTTGTAGACATCGATATTTAGCAGAATTACCAGCTGAAATATGGTTGTAGTTCATACTGTAAATAAGTACATAAAGCCCAATTCAACATACTCTTTAGCCATCAGAAACCTACATTATTATTGCATTTCTCTTTAATATCGATGTTCATGGCTCCAACTTCCTTATAGCCTGAAACTCGCAAGTGGTCAATTGATGCACATCCCGCGATTTTACGTATGGAAGTAAAAATAGTCTTGACAAATTAGAAGACTACCTTGCTATTCATTGGGTAACCCCTTCTGTACCGGCGACGTCTTTTTAATTTGACTTCAGCTATATTTAGACGATTTTGTGAAGCTTAGGAAGGATATATGGTAGCTAAATGGATTCATTGAGATAGTGTGTAGTCTTTTAATCGTCTAAATCGTCTAAAGATGGTAATTTTATATTGAAGGAGTTACTATAATAGTGATAACACATAAACATGTCTTGAACCATTTTGCCTACTTTAATCTTTCGACAGAGTGACTTCATATCTTATGTATGTTGGTGTCTGTACAAAAATATAAAGTATATATTATCTACAAATGCAATTATTCACCTAAATAAATAAATACATAATATATATATATATATATATATATATATATATATATATATATATATATATATATATATATATATATATATATATATATATATATATATATATATATATATATATATATATATATATATATATATATATATATATATATATATATATATATATATATATATATATATACCGGTATATATTCATATTCCCAACCGTGCTATGGTACGTAGCCTAATGTTTAAGTGAGAGGAAAGAATATTCATGGGTCACAGATCATGTAGACCGGCCTCGGTACGAAATATCTCTGAACCTACTAATAACATACTGTATATATACAGTATATACAGTATATATATATATATATATATATATATATATATATATATATATATATATATATATATATATATATGCTAAAAGATTTCATATTACCAGTTTTGCTAAGGCAGCCTCCCAAAAGCTGGGTGTGCTCAACCACTTCAAGGGGTTCTTTACCCCTGCACAGCTTCTTGCTCTGTACAGTGGCACAGTGCATACTTGTATTGAGTATTGTTCACATGTGTGGGGAGGATCCTCTCCCACCATAATCCTAGACAAACTAGAAAGGAAGGCCTTTAGTATCATTAACTTCCGTCCACTCACCAACTCTGCAATCTCTCTCTCTCTTCGCCGCAATGTTGCATCTCTCTCGCTATTCTATCGCTACTACAATAATCATTGTTCCTCAGAGCTCTCCCAGTGTAGGCCTATACCACTTCCTCTATGTAGGGTACGTGGTACCCGTCTTACAACACAATCCCACCCCTACTCTGTGCAACTATCCAACCCAAGAGTGAAATGTTACTCTCAGTCTTTCTTCTATTCAACAGCTGAGCTATGGAACACTCTCCCAGAATCAGTCTTTCCCTCTTCCTATGAATTATATTGCTTCAAACTCCGTGTGTCCAGGCATAATCACTATCCCCTTAATTGAGATAGTGTTTATCCTTGTCACTATGATTATGACACTGTCCCTCTCACGTGTTAACCCCTTCTGTACGGGCGACGTCTTGTGTATCCGAATATTGCTATATTTAGAAGATTTTGTGCAGTTTAGGATGAATCTGTGGTAGTAAAAAGGGTTATTTGAGATAGTTCCAAGCCTGTTGATTGCTGGAGGCCCTTTTTAGCTGAATACAATCGTCTAATAGTAGCCAGAATAGGATGAAAAGAACGTCACCGGTACTGAAGGGGTTGATGGGGTTGATTCTTATTTAAGACCTTACGTTCCAATTCTTTGTTGATTTTAAGACTTTTCACCCCATTTCTTTGTCAATATAATCCAATATAATATAGTCAATATAATATTTGACCTTTCGTGACATTAAGTTGTCGATATTAAGACTTTTTGCCCCATTTAGGTGTCGATTTTTTCCGGGCGAGCGATAGCGAGCCTGTAATTTAGTAGAAACCGGACTTCGGCCGGGACATTTTTCTACCGAAAAATGTACAAATTTATCTCGAAAGGAGCTCAAGGGGGTGTAATGTTAAGTTTGATGGCGGTCTAGGGAACAAACTAAAATCCTCCCCTTAAGCTTGATGGAGGTCTAGAGAGGAAACTAAAAAAAAAAAAAGTAAAAAGAAACAAAAACAAATAAATATATTGACCGAAAAATCAACCCTGTCCCTCATACGGGTTAATGTGGTTGATTCATATAATTATGTGTCTGGAGATGCCGGCTCACGTCTAGGGGAGATATCCACTTGAGGGACTTTTTTCTTGACCCCTTTCTCCCTCATGTTTAGCCCCATTGCTTTTGGGATTTTAAGACGTTTGCCTATTTAGTTTGGTGATTTTTAAGAATTTCCGCCCCATTCTGTCAATTTTAAGACCTTTCATGCCATTTAGGTGTCGATTTTATCCTGGCGAGCGATAGCGAGCCTGTAATTTAAGAGTAATCGGCCTTCGGCCGGGACATTTTTCTACCGAAAAATGTACAAATTTATCTTGCAAGGGGGTCAAGGGGGTGAAATTTTAAGATTGCTGGAGGAGTAGGAAACAAACTAGAAACCTCCCCTTAACCCATACAGTACCGGCGACGTCTTTTTGTTTGTATTTCAGCTGTATTTAGACGATATTATGAAGCTTAGGAAGGATATATGGTAGCTAAAAGAATACATTGTAATAGTCTGTAGCCGTTTGATTAATAGACATCTCTCCTAAGCTGAATAAAACCGTGTAATAGTTGCCAGAATATAATGGAAATGATGTCACCGGCTGACGTCACCTTACGAGGCCGCAGCGAGGGAGGTTTATTACCGGGGCTGGTGACAGTTTGTGAGTGGTACTAGCTGAGTGAACAAGGTAGGTATGGTTTATTACCGGGGCTGGTGACAGTTTGTGAGCGGTACTAGCTGAGTGAACAAGGTAGGTATGGTTTATTACCGGGGCTGGTGACAGTTTGTGAGTGGTACTAGCTGAGTGAACAAGGTAGGTATGGTTTATTACCGCGGCTGGTGACAGTTTGTGAGCGGTACTAGCTGAGTGAACAAGGTAGGTATGGTTTATTACCGGGGCTGGTGACAGTTTGTGAGCGGTACTAGCTGAGTGAACAAGGTAGGTATGGTTTATTGTGAGCGGTACTAGCTGAGTGAACAAGGTAGGTATGGTTTATTGTGAGCGGTACTAGCTGAGTGAACAAGGTAGGTATGGATTATAGTGAAGGGAGGGTCTTTTATTTAAGGGGAGATCTCCACTTGAGGGATTTTTTTCTTGACCCCTTTCACCCTCATGTTTAGCCCCATTGCTTTTGATATAAAACGTTCGCCCCATTAGTTTAGCGATTTTAAGAACTTTCACCCCATCTTAAGACCTTTCGTGCCATTCAGGTGTCGATTTTATCCTGGCGAGCGATAGCGAGCCTGTAATTTAAAAGGAACCGGCCTTCGGCCGGGACATTTTTCTACCAAAAAATTTACAAATTTATCTTGAAAGGGACTCAAGGGGGCGTAATATCAAGCTTGATGGAAGTTTAGGAAACACACTAAAAACTTCCCCTTAAGAGGGTATACTGTTTGGTTTCACGTCTATATATAATACATAAGAACATAAGAACATAAGAAAATGGGAGTCTGCAGAAAGCCGATTGGCCCAAGCAAGGCAGATCCCTGTCCCACACAACCCCAGTTCAATTACAAAGCCCAATCATAGGCTCAACACTCTAATACCCTGAGGATCATCTTACCAAAACGGTTAGAGATTAACGCAGGATTATGGGGTATGCAGAGTGCTGATTGGCCCAACCCGGCTGATCCCCCTTCACACCCAACCCTTCTCGTCCATATGCTTATCCAATTTTATCTTAAAGCTCCCTACCGTTTTAGACCCCACTATAGCACTTGGTAGTCTATTCCACCCATCTACAACTCTGTTACCAAACCAATATTTGCCTATATCTTTTCTGAAACGAAATTTATCTAATTTGAAACCATTGGTACGAGTTCTTTCGCTATCACTGAGCTTTAGTACATTTGTCATGTCCCCTTTGTTAATCCCACTAACCCACTTGAACACCTCTATCATATCCCCTCTAACTCTGCGTCTCTCTAACGAATGTAAACCTAATTTCTTCAACCTTTCTTCATACGAAAGATTTCTATTATTATGGATCATTTTTGTCATTCTACGTTGTACTCTCTCCAATGAATCTATGTCCATTCTGTAATAAGGACACCAAAATTGGACAGCATAATCCATATGGGGTCTCACTAATGACAAGTAAAGTTTTAAGATAACATCAGCAGTTCTGTTACTCACACTCCTAGAGATGAACCCGAGAATCCTGTTTGCCTTATTACGAACGCTTATACACTGTTTTCTAGGCTAAAATCATTGCTAACAAACACACCTAGATCTTTCTCACAGTCTGAATTTTCTAATTCTAAATTAGCTAGTTTATATTTAACATTTGTATGCATCTTCCCTATCTTTAATACCTTGCATTTGTCAATGTTAAACTTCATCTGCCAATTTACTGACCATTCATGTAAGGTATCTAGATCCCTTTGGAGGCACTCTATATCGCTATCTGAATCAATTGATCTCCCCATTTTAGTTTCGTCTGCGAATTTACTTATCCTACTAGTTATACCTAAATCTAGGTCATTTATGTATATAAGAAACAACAGGGGACCTAATACCGATCCCTGGGGGACACCACTTTTGACTGCTCCCCACTCTGACTTGGTACCATTTATGCTGACTCTCTGTTTCCTACCAATTAGCCATGACCTAATCCATCCCAACAACGATCCTCCTATTCCATGTGCCTCAACCTTTCTCATCAATCTCTCATGAGGGACTCTGTCGAAAGCTTTACTGAAATCTAAATAAATAATATCATATGACTTGTCACTATCTACTGCTTCATATACCTCTGAGAAAAAGCTAAGCAAATTAGTAAGGCAAGAACGTCCCTGAGTGAATCCATGCTGAGAAGAATTTATTAAGTTAAATTTGTCTAAGTGGCTTCTCATTTTCCTAGCAATAATAGACTCTAGCAACTTTCCTATGATTGATGTGAGACTAATGGGACGGTAATTGGATGCTATCGATTTATCACCTTTTTTGAAGATCGGAACTACATTTGCAAGCTTCCAAGCTTCTGGAACTAAACCTGTTTCTAAAGACTTGTTAAATAAAATGCTAATGGGCTACTTAACTCATCTCTGCATTCTTTTAATACTCTAGCATATACCTCGTCAGGACCAGGCGATTTTTGAGGTTTCAGTCTGTCAATTTCCTTAAGCACATCATTTCTACTTATACTAACTGTACTTAACATATTTTCTATACTATCACTATATACCATATTGACTTCTGGAATCTGTGCCAAATTTTCATTAGTGAAAACGGAAAGAAACTGACTATTTAATGTACTGCACATTTCTAAATCATTTTCTGTTATTTCTCCTATTGAAGTTTTTAGGGGGCCTATTACATCTCTAACTTTAGATTTATATAGTTGGTAAAAAGCTTTAGGGTTATTTTTTGAGTCACTGGCTATCCTTATTTCATAATTTCTTTTTGCTTTCCTGATTTCCTTTTTGACCTGTCTTGATAGAGTCTGATAGTATATGTAGATGATTTTCGCCTTTCTTTATTTTTCTATATATTCCTTTCTTTTTTCCTATAAGATCTATTAGCTTATTAGTCATCCATTTTGGTTGGTTCTGCGGCGATCCAAAATTTCTTTTAGGGATATATTTATTTTGAGCATTGTGGAGTGAAGCAATAAACTGGTTATATGTAGGTGGCAAGTTTAACTCTGGCATATCCTGACTTAATTGCTTAAGAATAGGGTCCACCCTTAAGTCACTTCTTAGCCCACCATAATCGGCTTTTCTGAAATCTGGGATAAGTGTCGTATTCTCTTTACCATTCCCTGTCCATTGTATATTAAAATAAATAGATTTATGATCGCTATTTCCTAGGTGGTCACCAATCTCTACATCATTTATCATATGTTCATTGTTACTGAAAACTAAATCAAGAATATTAATACCTCTAGTCGGCGTTTCTATGAATTGAAATAAAAAACTATCTTGTACTACCTCAATAAACTCTACTGAATCGGAGTCGCCTATTTCGTAATAAGGCAAACAGGATTCTCGGGTTCATCTCTAGGAGTGTGAGTAACAGAACTGCTGATGTTATCTTAAAACTTTACTTGTCATTAGTGAGACCCCATATGGATTATGCTGTCCAATTTTGGTGTCCTTATTACAGAATGGACATAGATTCATTGGAGAGAATTCAGCGTAGAATGACAAAAATGATCCATAATATTAGAAATTTTCCGTATGAAGAAAGGTTGAAGAAATTAGGTTTACATTCGTTAGAGAGACGCAGAGTTAGAGGGGATATGATAGAGGTGTTCAAGTGGGTTAGTGGGATTAACAAAGGGGACATGACAAATGTACTAAAGCTCAGTGATAGCGAAAGAACTCGTACCAATGGTTTCAAATTAGATAAATTTCGTTTCAGAAAAGATATAGGCAAATATTGGTTTGGTAACAGAGTTGTAGATGGGTGGAATAGGCTACCAAGTGATATAGTGGGATCAAGAACGATAGGGAGCTTTAAGAAAAAATTGGATAAGCATATGGACGAGAAGGGTTGGGTGTGAAGGGGGATCAGCCGGGTTGGGCCAATCAGCGCTCTGCAGACCCCCGTAATCCTGCGTTAATCTCTAACCGTTTTGGTAAGATGATCCTCAGGGTATTAGAGTGTTGAGCCTATAATTGGGCTTTGTAATTGGGGTTGTGTGGGACAGGGATCTGCCTTGCTTAGGCCAATCGGCTTTCTGCAGACTCCCATTTTCTTATGTTCTTATGTTCTTATTTGGTGCTGCCAATCAATGTTCGGAAAATTAAAATCCCCCATAATGCACACATTGCTAAACCTTGATGCTATTTTAATTTCCTCCCATAACGATGTTCCGCCATTTCTACTCATATTAGGCGGTCTATATATAACTCCAATAACTATGGTCTCACTACCTTCGTTAACCTCTACCCAAACACTTTCATTATCATTATTTAGTCTAATACCTGATTTAATACAGCTTTTTAATGTACTCCTGACAAACACTGCTATACCCCCGCCCCTCCTACTTGTTCGGTCATATTTAAACAAACTATATCCTGGAATATCAAATTCTGCTAAAAAATGCCTAGATTCTGTATTAATCCACGTTTCAGTTAGCGCTATTATGTCTATATTTTCTGTGCTAACGAGTGCTCTAAGTTCGTTCATTTTGTTACATAAACTCCTACAATTTGTATAATATACCCTCAACCTATTACTTTTATTTGCAACTAATTTTCTATTGTTTTTAGCTAACTTATTATTTCCTGTTGAACTACTAGCTCTAGACGGAAATTCTACTCTATCAGTAATCTCATCTTTACTATCAGTTACATGTGTAGTGTTATCGATACTACTATTACACATCACTATATTCGCACTATCTTGACTGATTATTTCTATTTTACTCACTGGTTTGTCACATGAAGTACCTGCTCCATATGGAGACAGTATTTGACTTACACACCCAGGTTTTTTTAACGAAACCCCGCAACAATCTTGTCCAGTGAGCTGGCCAAGGTCGAAACTCCTAGTCGAGAAAGATGTACTCCATCCTGGGCATACAGTTCATCCTTACCATAGAAGTGGGTCCAGTTATCTAGGAATTGTATTGACTTTGCCTTGCAATACTTCTCCAGCCGGCTATTTACACCAATAGCCCTGGAGGACCATTCCTTCCGTACCCCTCTTCTTGGCAGGATACTGTGTACCACAGGAAATCCACCCTTCTCCTTGATCCTCTCCAGCATTTCCTGGTACTTGGTCAGCAACTCCTCAGTCCTGCATCTCCATATGTCATTGGATCCCGCGTTGATGAAGATGATGGGGTCCTCCCCACCCACTTCTAGGACACCATCCATCTTCTCTGCCACCCTCCCGACTCCGGCTCCAGGTAGGCAGACAACTTTACTAACATGAGTGTTAGTAGCCCCGTCAAGGTACCTAACCATTGAATCACCGACAATGAACTTAGCTTTTTTCCGTTGTCGGCGTGTAGCAGGAGTTGTAGCAGCAACAGCAGCAGACTTCCCCCCCTCCCCTCTCACTGCCTCGATGATCGCCACTTCCTCGCCATCACTCTAATCAGCCAAGGTGCTGAAGTAGTTGTGGGTCTTGAGTGGCTGCCTTTTCAGCTTGCAGGCCGTTGCACTGGTCGACACCACTTTCCAAGGGGCTTCACGATCCCTGGGAACACTTCCGGTAGCCTCACACTTCTTCTCCGCCATAGCTAGTCTCAAGGCCAAATTTTCATCTTTGAGACACTGAATCTCCTGCTCCACACTCTCCAGTCTTTCTTGCAAAGCAAGACAAAGCTGGAGAGTATGGGAGGAGACAGCAGACTCATCAACAACAGCCATCACTAAGAAAGTTCACTAGGACCTCACTAAGGGTAAACAGGTTCACTAGCGGTCACTGGGGACGTCCGCACTAGTCAGGGGTCAGAGGGCAACTGAGGGCAACATACAGTTTATGTTTATATATAAATGTTTGAGTTTCCTCGCTAGACCTCCATCAAGCTTAGAAGAACACCCCCTAGGCCCCCTTTCAAGGTAAATTTGTACATTTTTCGGTAGAAAAATGTCCCGGCCGAAGGCCAATTCCTTCTAAAATTAGAGGCTCGCTATCGCTCGTCAGGAAAAAATCGACAGCTAAAGGACTCGAAAGGTCTTCATATTGACACAAAAATTAGGCGAAAGATCTCAAAATCGCCAAACTAACGGAACGAACGTCTTAAAACCTCAAAACTAATATGCTAAACATGAGGGAGAAGGGGGTCCAGAAAAAGCGAGTACTAGCCCGTTAATCAGTCGTGAGTTTTTCCTTTTGGTCAGGCCGTTTTAACCTTTTTTCTACAGTTGGCCAAATAAGTCGTGTCGCAGCTGTCGTCACCGGTATAGCATAAAGGGCGAGTAGGTCAACTTAGAGGAGCCACATTCACATATATTAGAGGAGCCACATTCACATATATTAGAGGAGCCACATTCACATATATTAGAGGAGCCACATTCACATATATTAGAGGAGCCACATTCACATATATTAGAGGAGCCACATTCACATATATTAGAGGAGCCACATTCACATATATTAGAGGAGCCACATTCACATATATTAGAGGAGCCACATTCACATATATTAGAGGAGCCACATTCACATATATTAGAGGAGCCACATTCACATATATTAGAGGAGCCACATTCACATATATTAGGAGCCACATTCTCATATATTAGAGGAGCCACATTCACATATATTAGAGGAGCCACATTCACATATATTAGAGGAGCCACATTCACATATATTAGAGGAGCCACATTCACATATATTAGAGGAGCCACATTACCATATATT
Source organism: Paralithodes platypus (assembly GCA_032716605.1). Lineage (NCBI taxonomy): Eukaryota > Metazoa > Arthropoda > Malacostraca > Decapoda > Lithodidae > Paralithodes > Paralithodes platypus. Next base: position 1,623,243 of record CM064534.1, on the reverse strand, counting down.
AGAGGAGCCACATTCACATATATTAGAGGAGCCACATTCACATATATTAGAGGAGCCACATTCACATATATTAGAGGAGCCACATTCACATATATTAGAGGAGCCACATTCACATATATTAGAGGAGCCACATTCACATATATTAGAGGAGCCACATTCACATATATTAGAGGAGCCACATTCACATATATTAGAGGAACCACATTCACATATATTAGAGGAGCCACATTCTCATATATATAGTATATATAGAGAGTATAATTATATAAAGATAACATACGTAGGGACAGATGTGAATACCATAAGACAGGATGTTTAATAATTGTAACTTCCTTCACTAAACCCTGAGTCATAGGGGTGATATTTATGGCAGTCTTAAAGGGAGGCAGACCGTTTACCTGGGCCCCCTTCTCCCTAATGTTTAGCCCCACTAGTTTTGAGATTATAAGACGTTCGGCCCATTAGTTTGGCGATTTTAACACCTTTCGCCCCATTTCGCTGTCAATTTTAAGACCTTTCGTGCCATTTAGGTGTCGATTAATTCCTGGCGAGCGATAGCGAGCCTGCAATTTTAAGAGGAACCGGCCTTCGGCCGGGAAATTTTTCTACCGAAAAATGTACAAATTTATCTTGAAGGGGGGTCTAGGGGGTGTTTTTCTACGCTTGATGGAGGTCTAGGGAGGAAACTAACAAAATATATGAATAAATGAATTAATAGACCAAATAAACGGTCTGCCTCCCCTTAACCCTTTGAAGATTATGATGTATTGTGACAGTTTATTCTGGCTATGATTAAACGATTTTCAGCAGTTTAGGAAGGAGCTGTGGGAATTGTAAGGGTGAAGACTCTCTGACAATTTTAACCCTTTGAAGATTGTGAGGCACTTTGACAGTTTATCCTGGCTATGATTAAACGATTTTCAACAGTTTAGAAAGGATCTGTGGCCAGCATATACTGTTAAAATGCAGCATCATCCTCAAAGGTAGTTTTAAAACTTATTTTCGCAGGTAAAATGGATGCGTCTTCAATCAAGAAGAAAATCAATGCCTGTTTGGAGAGAGCCTTTGGTAAGTATAAGTTGTTTGAGGGGGTGACCTGCTTTTTTATATATATATATATATATATATACATATATATATCGGAGAGAGGAGTGTTCCTTGGGAACCGTATCTTCAGCAGGAATAGAAGAACAAAGTACGCTACGAGCAGTTCTATACTTTATTATCAAACGTTTCGACATCACACTGGTGTCATCTTCAGTGGTCTACAAATCAAAAGATAATATTACAAATATGAAAGCTTAAAAGCTTATTGAAAATAATTAGAACATAACAAAAACAAAAACAAAATATATATATATGGGGCAGAATGATAGGGTTAATACAAAGGAGGGGTAATTTAAACAAAGTTAAGCGGGTGCGATGATACAGTAGAGTTAAGGGAGGGTTTTAATTTTGAAATATAGAGGGATTCTAAAACTCTAATATCAACACGTTGACAGGAATCCAAAATATCAAAATGATCCTGTTTCACACCAAAACCACAAGATATAGCGTGTTCCCGTACAGCTGAGTAAGAAGGCGACTTGAAAGGCAGACCTGTTCTACTAGACTGACCTATGTGCTCGTCAATTCGTGTTTTGAAAGCTCGGTATGAGCTTCCAATATACCCTGCCTGGCAGCTAGGGCAAGCGAACTTGTAAATAATTGACGAACGAAGGTCAGTGGGTAGTCGATCTTTAAACTTAAAAAATGAACCAATTTTAAATGTATTCTTATGAATGAAGCTGAAAGTAATTTGCGGGTAAAATTTGATTTTCAGAGAATTCTTACATGTGTAGCTTCGACATAAAGTCTTTGTTCACTAACATTCCTGTAAACGAAACTGTTGATATTTGTACAAACTTAATTTTTGAAGGCGTAGATACATTCATGTGTATGAGTAAACGTATTTTTACAAATTTAATCTCATTGTGTGTTAAAGACGGTCTTTTTATATTTAACGGTGAGCTCTATAAACAAATTGATGGTACCGCGATGGGCTCCCCCTTATCCCCTACCTTAGCTGACGTATGTTTATGCTATTGGGAACAAATTTGGCTTGATCAGTACCTTCCTGACCTTTGCTGAGTGAGGACCTGTCCCTAGTGACTCCCAGTGAATATCTTTGCCCATAGTGTGGTGATAGTATTAACGCTTTCTTAAAATGGCTGGTGTTGACGAGATTGCTACCTCCTCTCATATTCTCCAGCTTTGTCTTGCTTTGCAAGAAAGGATGGAGAATGTGGAGAGAGAGGTGCAGTCTCTCAAAGACGAGAATTTGGCCTTAAAGCTGACTTTGGCTGACAAGAAAAGTGAGGATAGTGCAACTGCTGTTAGGGATCGTGATGCTCCCTGGACAGTTGTTCCAACAAGTGCAACAACCTGCAAATTTCTACGGCGGCCAGTTGCCCTCAGCAACAAGTTCATCACCTTGGATGACGAATGTGATGGTGAGGCTGCGAGTGCTTCCTTCGGCGAGGAAACCAGGAGAAAGGTAAGTAAGTTGCCTCCAACAGGGAATGGTGTGACTGCTGCCCCCCCAGGAGTACCTTCAACTGCTGCCCCAGGAGTTCCTGCCGCTGCCGCAGCTGCTACCAAGTCATCGACAAGGAGAGGCAAGTCCTTCTCAATTGTTGGGGACTCCATGGTCAGACACTTAGCTAGGTCCACCTGTACTGATATTAGGAAGCTTGTCTGTCTGCCTGGTGCCGGGGTTGGGAAGGTGTTAGAGGACATTGATTACATCATGAAAGATATTGGAGATAGCCCCATTATCTGTCTCAGTACAGGGAGCAATGATGTTGGTAAAGGTAGGACGGAAGTACTGCTTCGGCAGTACAGGGAGGTGTTAGATAAAGTTAGGAGGAAGGGAGGCATACCTGTAGTACACAGTATCTTGCCACGGAGAGGGGTCAGCAAGGAATGGTCATCTAGGGCAATTGGTATCAATTGTCGGCTGGAAAAATACTGTAATGCAAATGCAATACCATTCCTTGATAACTGGACCCGTTTCTATGGTAAAAATCAGTTGTACGCACAGGACGGGGTTCATCTTTCTCGGCTAGGGGTGGCAAATTTAGCTAGGTCAATAGATAGGATTGTCGCGGGGTTTCGCTGAAAATAAAGCCTGAGAATATGAGTAAGAATAATTGTCTAGATAGGGTAAATTGCCGTACTGGTACATCAGATAGGAATAGAAAATATCAGTCACAGGATTTTAATTGTACTGCTAGTAGAAATATTAAAGGTGTAACAGAAGATGGGAATTCAGTTAGAAATAAAGGTAAATCCGATACCAGTAAAATAAATTCATTGCGATTATATTATACAAACTGTAGGAGTTTATGTAACAAAATGGATGAACTTAGAGCACTTGTTAGCAACGAAAATATAGACATTATAGCACTGACTGAAACATGGATTAATACAGAATCAAGACATTTTTTAGCAGAATTCCATATACCAGGATATAGTTTGTTTAAACGCGACCGAACAAGTAGGAGGGGCGGCGGAATAGCAGTGTTTGTCAGGAGTTCTTTAAAAAGCTGTATTAAATCAGGTATTAGACTAAATACTGATAACGAAAGTGTTTGGGTTGAGGTTAGCGAAGGTAGTGAGACCATAATTATTGGAGTTATTTATAGACCACCAAATATGAGTAGAAACGAAGGTACAGCTTTATGGCAGGAAGTGAAAATAGCATCAAGGTTTAGCAATGTGTGTATTATAGGGGATTTTAATTTTCCGAATATTGATTGGCAGCATCAAATCGGCGACTCAGATTCAAAAGAGTTTATTGAGGCGGTACAGGATAGTTTTTTATTTCAATTCATAGACTCGCCTACTAGAGGTAATAATATCCTCGATTTAGTTCTCAGTAATAATGAACAAATGATAAATAATGTAGAGATAGGAGACCAACTAGGAAATAGTGATCATAAATCAATTTATTTTAACATACAATGGACAGGAAAGGCTAAAGAGAATACGACACTTATCCCAGATTTCAGAAAAGCCAATTATGGTGGATTAAGACGAGCCTTAAGAGTCGATCCTATGGTTAAACTATTAAGTGGACCCAGGTGCGCTAATGAACATACTCTCTCTCAGATACCTGTCTTAACTCAGGATAATTTGACAGCTACATATAATAATTTTATTTCTTCACTCCACAATGCGCAAAATAAATATATCCCCAAAAGAAAATTTAGATCAACACAGAACCAACCCAAATGGATGAATAATAGACTATTAGACCTTCTAGGAAAAAAGAGAGGAATATATCGAAAAATAAAGAAAGGCGAAATTCACCTACTTGCTTACTATCAGAATCTATCAAGAGAGGTTAAAAAATGTATAAGGACAGACAAAAGAAATTATGAAATCAGGATAGCCAATGACTCAAAAAATAACCCTAAGGCTTTTTACCAGCTATATAAATCTAAAGTTAGAGATAAAATAGGCCCCCTTAAAACTTCGATAGGAGAAATGACAGAAAATGATTTAGAAATGTGCAGTACATTAAATAGTCAGTTTCTATCCGTTTTCACTAATGAAAATTTGGCACAGATTCCAGAAGTCCGTAAGGTATATAGAGATAGTATAGAAAATAGGTTAAGTACGGTTACTATAAGTAGAAATGATGTGCTTAAGGAAATTGACAGACTGAAACCTCAGAAATCGCCTGGTCCCGATGAGGTATATGCCAGAGTATTAAAAGAATGCAGAGATGAGTTAAGTTACCCATTAACATTTCTTTTTAACAATTCATTAGAAACAGGTTTAGTTCCAGAAGCTTGGAAGCTTGCAAATGTAGTTCCGATTTTCAAAAAAGGTGATAAATCAATAGCGTCCAATTACCGTCCCATTAGTCTCACTTCAATCATAGGAAAGCTACTAGAGTCAATTATTGCTAGGAAAATGAGAAACCACTTAGAAACATTTAACTTAATCAATTCTTCTCAGCATGGATTCACACAGGGACGTTCTTGCCTTACTAATTTGCTTAGTTTTTTCTCAGAGGTATATGAAGCAGTAGATAATGACAAGGCATACGATATTATATATTTAGATTTCAGTAAAGCTTTCGACAGAGTCCCTCATGAGAGATTGATGAGAAAGGTTGAGGCACATGGAATAGGTGGGGCGTTGTTGGGATGGATTAGGTCATGGCTAATTGGTAGGAAACAGAGAGTCAGCATAAATGGTACCAAGTCAGAGTGGGGAGCAGTCAAAAGTGGTGTCCCCCAGGGATCGGTATTAGGTCCTCTGTTGTTTCTTATATACATAAATGACCTAGATTTAGGTATAACTAGTAGGATAAGTAAATTCGCAGACGATACTAAAATGGGGAGATCAATTGATTCAGATAGCGATATAGAGTGCCTCCAAAGGGATCTAGATACCTTACATGAATGGTCAGTAAATTGGCAGATGAAGTTTAACATTGACAAATGCAAGGTATTAAAGATAGGGAAGATGCAAACAAATGTTAAATATAAACTAGCTAATTTAGAATTAGAAAATTCAGACTGCGAGAAAGATCTAGGTGTGTTTGTTAGCAATGATTTGAAGCCTAGAAAACAGTGTATAGGCGTTCGTAATAAGGCAAACAGGATTCTCGGGTTCATCTCAAGGAGTGTGAGTAACAGAACTGCTGATGTTATCTTAAAACTTTACTTGTCATTAGTGAGACCCCATATGGATTATGCTGTCCAATTTTGGTGTCCTTATTACAGAATGGACATAGATTCATTGGAGAGAGTACAGCGTAGAATGACAAAAATGATCCATAATATTAGAAATCTTCCGTATGAAGAAAGGTTGAAGAAATTAGGTTTACATTCGTTAGAGAGACGCAGAGTTAGAGGGGATATGATAGAGGTGTTCAAGTGGGTTAGTGGGATTAACAAAGGGGACATGACAAATGTACTAAAGCTCAGTGATAGCGAAAGAACTCGTACCAATGGTTTCAAATTAGATAAATTTCGTTTCAGAAAAGATATAGGCAAATATTGGTTTGGTAACAGAGTTGTAGATGGGTGGAATGGACTACCAAGTGCTATAGTGGGATCTAAAACTGTAGGGAGCTTTAAGATAAAATTGGATAAGCATATGGACGAGAAGGGTTGGGTGTGAAGGGGGATCAGCCGGGTTGGGCCAATCAGCGCTCTGCAGACCCCCATAATCCTGCGTTAATCTCTAACCGTTTTGGTAAGATGATCCTCAGGGTATTAGAGTGTTGAGCCTATAATTGGGCTTTGTAATTGATTTGGGGTTGTGTGGGACAGGGATCTGCCTTGCTTAGGCCAATCGGCTTTCTGCAGACTCCCATTTTCTTATGTTCTTATGTTCTTATGATCAATGCCCATCACATTTTAAACCCTTATTATACCGGAGGTACAGTCTACGACAGAACTTGTTGTCATGGCCTGAGGCAATGTGTTAGTTCACTTATCTTTTAATAGATGGCCCTTTAATCGCTTCTAATAAAAGGGGGCGGGGTTAGTATAGAGGTTGGAAGGAGGAGGAGTCAAACGTGTGTGTGTGTTCTAGAACAGCACTCAGAATAACTTTATTTTAACATAACACACAGGCTATATTATTAGACTAGCCCATGCCGGATCACAAATAAGTAACACCCATCAGGTGTTGCGTTATTTATGGAATTTAATATACAGACAATCAAGTTTATATCCTTCGAACGTCCCATTCCCCCCTCCTCCCCTTCTCTCTGCTGCCTTCCCCTATCTCCCCCCTTCTCTCTTGTTCTCTCCCCCTTCTCTCTCCTAACCGAATATATAATTTTCCTCATCGTCGTGTTCAAAGCTGTCCATAAAAATCTTTGGTGTTTTAATAATACTGTTCTTTTTACCTCTACTGATTCTCAATTATTAACTCGTATTCTATTCTTTACCTTGTACAATGTGTTATAGAAAATAAATATATACAGTATGCTCCGTTGCAAAACACTCAAAGTTGCCAACCTTGGCGTCCTGGTTAGTGTAAACAATCGTATAAATATATAAGTAATTGAAACGGGATGTTACAATCCACGCATCAAGACAAGTTGGATCACATTGTAATCTAGCTTTGACCAAATTATAACCAAATATATATCATAAAGACAAGATAATATCGGCCCAGTTAGAGAAAACACTTTAGATGAGCCGAAACGTGTTTTTTTTTTGTAATACAAACAAATTTTCATATTAGAGTAAATTTTGTTTTCTTCCATACCACTATTCACAGCACTGTGGTTGACCAATTCATAATCTACCTTAACATGTTGTTGTTGTTGTTCCCCAAGCTGCCTGGCCGAACAGCCCCAAGGCCCCGTTGAAGGCCAAGGCCATAACCGAGCGCCCCCACAGAACCCTCCTTGCCGACCACAATAAAGCCTGGGTGACCGAAGCCACTCCATGGCTGGGAGCTAAGGAGGGTGCGGAAACGCCCGGGAAACCAAAGACCCACCCAGGGCCCTGTGCCCCTCAGCAATTATGAAGAGAAAGTTGAGGGGCAAATGAAAAATGTGACGCTTTGGCTTCCTATCTTGGTAGATTGGGAGGTCAATCCACGGAAGTGGCGCCGTCACTTGAGATCTAGAAAATATATAAGTAAAAGGAACAGTCAGAGTAAACTATGGGTATGGCAGAGATCGCTCAGTTCTCACTCTGATAGACCAGCCCATCACCACATGACTAGAACCCAATCCTCTCAGCATCAGCTAGGAAAGGCCCTAGAAAGCCGCCTTTGGCGGGGGGATAGCTCCCCTATTTCAACCACTTTCGGGGTTGGGCATCCGCCTACCTTAACATGTCATATTACATATTACCTTAACATGTAATATGACACGCTATGATTATTGCATTATACTTTTCTCAGTGGATTCTTAATTACTAGCTTAATTACTGTGGCTTCCCATTATCAGTAAACAGTTCGGCGTTACCCATTGTAATGATTTACTATAAAGTAAGTCATCAAATTGAACAATTAACGATAATCCAAGCAATCTTGTTATGTTGTTTTAAAGTTGATATACTGTAAATTGTTTAGGCTTTTATATTTTTACTTCGTATTGTTTAAATTATCGTACAAACATAATTAAAAGTATACTATAGCTCTGTGTATGTTACCTTGAATTTAATTTAATATGTATTATTTCACCATCATTATGTTACGGTGAACATTGGAAACACATGCACATTATATAATACATATAAAGGGATCTTAAATGTAAACATTTACAATTTATATTTATGAAATCAATATGATCTCCACCCACAAGCTGCATCAACTACCTCCTGTATTCTCGTTGGAGCTTATTTGAAAAGAAATCCAACTTATATTAGGGGCGGCGACGGATCCCCCCCCCCCCCCCTGCCCCCCGATCCCACTCCTCCCGCCCTTTCCAATCCTAACCTGAACCACATTCCACTCCATGACATGATGGCCCACACATTCTCTATTGGGTTCATGTCACACACCCTTGTGGACCAGCTAAACCCCGGATGGGGTCAGGTCAGGTGAAGGTATTGAAGGATAAGCCTTCACAACGGCACCTCGTAGCTACTTTCTACTTTTCCTATTTTCTGAAGTGTAGAGAGGGGAGAAGGAGTGTTGGAGAGAGACGAAGTTGTTATAGTGGCTTTGTTATGTGTGTTATTAGTGTGTATACGTCGTAAGGCTCAGGATGGCCATGACACGCACTGAAGACGGCAGCATTTCCTCAATAATGCTAATACCTTTTCTAGTTTACCTGGACCAGTGTGTGTGTGTGTGTGTGTGTGTGTGCTTGTGTGTGTGTGTGTGTGTGTGTGTGTGTTTTATGTTATCATGTGTGAGTGATTTGTGCCCATTACGTTGTATGTGATCATGTGTGTGATGTGCGTTTTATGTTATTGGGTGTGAGTGTGTGTGTGTCTGTTTTGTATCCTGTGTTAGTGTTGGTGTGGGTGGGTTGGTGTTTGAATGTGATGGACAGAGGAGAGAGGTTGAAGCGCCGTCTCCTCAAACATTACAAATTGTGGAGGTCACAAGTATATGTATTATCCAACTTATTCCTTAAGCCAACACAAATAACGTAAATCCTAAGTGTTATTGTTACACTTAATATATATATAGACAAATATAGACGTGTTCTTCGGGAATCGTAGCTTAATTAGGAATAGGATATCTAGCGAGGCAGCGAGTAACAGGTGTTGTTCGCTGCCTCGCTAGTTATCCTATTCCTAATCAATATATATGTTACTTTTGTCATCCCTAACATTTATTATTTATTTCATAAGTCGTAGGCGTGTGCATAAACCTTTAACCGTCTTGGTGGTGTAATGGTTAAGGTGTCTAAAAATCTGTGTGTGATAACCCAGGTTCGAATCCCGGTGGATCACATACATGCTTTCATTAATTTCATTGGAGGCGTTTGGTAGTGGGGTGAAATTAATACAAAATAGATTATGTATATGTAAATTCAAAACAATCGCATAGTATTATTCTGCTTATTTTAGAAGGTATCTTTTATGTCCTTGAGAGAGAGAGAGAGAGAGAGAGAGAGAGAGAGAGAGAGAGAGAGAGAGAGAGAGAGAGAGAGAGAGAGAGAGAGAGAGTGAGTGGAGGGAGGGGAGAGGAAGCGGGTGAAGAAGGAGAGTTGGGGTGAAAGGGAGAGGGGGAGGAGGGGGGAATGGAAAGTGCGAAGGATAGAAACTTGATTGTCTGTGTATTAAATTCCATAAATAACGCAACACCTAATGTGTGTTACTTATTTGTGATCCAGCATGGGCTAATTTTATAATATAGCCTGTGTGTTATGTTAAAATAAACTTATTCTGCGTGCCGTTCTCGAACACACACACACACACACGTTTGACTCCTCCTCCTTCGAACCTCTATATTAACCCCGCCCCGTTTTATTAGAAGCGATTAAAGTGCCATCTATTAAAAGGTGAGTGAACTAACACATTGCCTCAGGCCAAGACAGCAGTTATGTCGTAGACTGTACGTTGATGATACGCTAGTAATATTCAAGGATCCCAGTCACGCCCAACTCTTTTTTGATTATATAAATGCAAAACATAAGAATATAAAGTTCACAATGGAAACCGAATCCGAAAATAAACTTGCTTTTTTAGATATACTAATCACGAAAATCAATGGTAAACTTTGCTTCTCAATTTTCCGTAAAGGTACGTTTTCGGGACTGGGGACGAGTTTTTTTTAGCTATTGTCAAAATAAATTCCAGATTAATGCGATAAAGACACTGCTTCACAGAGCCTACTCACTCACATCCAGTTACCAATTATTTCATAAGGAAATTATGTTTCTAAAAGACTTTTTTGTTAAGAATGGTTATAGCACCAACATCTTTTATAAAATTGTAAATAATTATTTGTGTAGAATTTACCAACCAAAACATAGTATTCCGACAGTTAGAAAGGAGGAGATATTTGTAGTCATTCCTTACCTAGGCGAAGTCTCGAGTAAAATAGAAAATAATTTAAGAAGATATTTGCTCAAATTTTACCCGCAAATTACTTTCAGCTTCATTCATAAGAATACATTTAAAATTGGTTCATTTTTTAAGTTTAAAGATCGACTACCCACTGACCTTCGTTCGTCAATTATTTACAAGTTCGCTTGCCCTAGCTGCCAGGCAGGGTATATTGGAAGCTCATACCGAGCTTTCAAAACACGAATTGACGAGCACATAGGTCAGTCTAGTAGAACAGGTCTGCCTTTCAAGTCGCCTTCTTACTCAGCTGTACGGGAACACGCTATATCTTGTGGTTTTGGTGTGAAACAGGATCATTTTGATATTTTGGATTCCTGTCAACGTGTTGATATTAGAGTTTTAGAATCCCTCTATATTTCAAAATTAAAACCCTCCCTTAACTCTACTGTATCATCGCACCCGCTTAACTTTGTTTAAATTACCCCTCCTTTGTATTAACCCTATCATTCTGCCCCATATATATATTTTGTTTTTGTTTTTGTTATGTTCTAATTATTTTCAATAAGCTTTTAAGCTTTCATATTTGTAATATTATCTTTTGATTTGTAGACCACTGAAGATGACACCAGTGTGATGTCGAAACGTTTGATAATAAAGTATGGAACTGCTCGTAGCGTACTTTGTTCTTCTATTATATATATATATATATATATATATATATATATATATATATATATATATATATATATATATAGTATATAATTTTATGTAATAAATATATATAATAACATGCATAATAATATGAATATATTTGTATAATGTCCAGTATTCGATAACTATATATTAATCGTACTCATGTGCTATATTTGTAACTGCCATAATGGTGTAATGGTTAGGGTGTTCAAAATGTGTATGCGGTAACCCAGGTTCAAATCCCGGCGGATAACATGTTTGCTTTCATTAATTTCTTTGGGAGGTGTTTGGTGTTGGAGTGACATTAATAAGAATAGATTAATAATAATCCACTAACAGTAACCTGGTAACTCTCCTCCTCTCAGGGTGGGTACCAGCGCGGATGGCCCTGGGGGTACTGGCCTTCTTCGGCTTCATTAACCTGTACATGGTGTTGATTTGAAGATCTTTCACCTCATTTCATTGACAATTTTTAAGACCTTTCGACCCATTACTTTGTCAATTTTAAGACCGTTCGTACCAATTAGCTGTCGATTTTTTCCTGGCGAGCGAAAGCGAGCCTGTAATTTAAGAGGAACCGGCCTTCGGCCGGGAAATTTTTCTACCGAAAAATGTACAAATCTATCTTGAAAGAGGGTCAAGGGGGTGTAGTTTTAAGCTTGATGAAGGTCTAGGGAACAAACTAAAAACCGAAATGGGGTCTAGGGGATGTAATATTTAAGCTTGATGGTGGTCTAGGGAACAAACTAAAAACCCTCCTATATACTGTAACTAACCTCTCACCCCCTCTCCTCCTCTCAGGGTGGGTACCAGCGCGGGTGGCCCTGGGGGTACTGTCCTTCTTCGGCTTCATTAACCTGTACATGGTCCGCATCAACCTGTCCGTGGCTATTGTGGCAATGACGGGGCACTCGGGAGGCGTTTATAGACCTCCCGTGTGTCTCAACTATTCTTCTGATACTTTTAATACAGGTAATAATGATACTATTATTACTATTACTAGTAGTCATAGTAGTAGTAGTAGTAGTAGTAGTAAAATATTGCAACACATGGCATCCATAGATCTACACAACCTCCCTGTTGACCTGAGATTATCGAGAAGAATGAACCACTTCCATTAACTACCTTAACTGCCTCAGTACGGTTTAATGTGGTATGCACTTAATTATATTATATCTTAATTTTAGTACTGAATATAATTGTTCTATTTTTCTTGCAGGAAATGGGAGTGACTCTCTTAACAATTCATCCTTAATTGGGCAAGAGGAGGTAAGTTAATTTATTTTTATTTTTTTTCTATGTGATTGAGGGAGGCAAAAGGCAGAATTGCCTATAGCGAGTGCCTCCCCCATAGTTGAAAGAGTGACAGGGCCAAAATCAAGGGACGATCGAGCCAAAATGCCTGGACACACGGAGTTTGAAGCAATTTAAGTCATAGGAAGAGGGAAAGACTGATTCTGGGAGAGTGTTCCAGATCTCAGATGTTGAGTAGAAGAAAGTTTGAGAGTAACGTTTCACTCTTGGGTTAGAGAGTTGCACAGAGTAGGGGTGGGATTGAGTTGCAAGACTGGTACCACGTGCCCTACGTAAAGGAGGTGGTATGCACTGGGAAAGCTCTGAGGAACACTGATTATTATAGTAGCGATAGAATAGCGAGAGAGATGCAACATTGCGGCGGAGAGAGAGAGAGATTGCAGAGAGTTGGTGAGTGGACGGGAGTTAATGATACGAAAGGCCTTCCTTTCAACTTTGTCTAGGAGAGCGGTGTAAGAGGAACCTCCCCACACATGTGAACAATACTCAATACAAGGACACACTATGCCCCTGTACAGAGCAAGAAGCTGTGTTGGGGAAAAGAACCCCCTAAGGCAGTTGAGCACACCCAGCTTCTGGTAGGCTGCCTTAGCAAGATTGGTAATATGGTCCTTCCAAATGAGAGCAGAAGAAAAAGAGACACCAAGAATATTGAGAGAAGATGAAGGGTTGATTTTTGTATTGTTGAAGAATAAGGGATAGTCCGCTGGGAGATCCTGACGGGTAGATAGATGGAGATATTGGGTTTTGGAAGCATTAAAGGTAACAAGGTTTCCTCTGCCCCAATTGGAGATAGTATTTAGATCAGAATTTAAGAGTTCTATGGCTTCATTACGTTAGTTGTTAAGGGATTGCTTGCTGGGGCATTCTGAAAAACTAATGGAGTAGTGTAAGGTTGAGTCGTCTGCGTATGAATGGATGGGAATTAAGGTACAGTTAAGGAGATCATTTATAAAAATTAGAAAGAGAATAGCAGATAGGACAGAGCCCTGAGGAACACCAGAGTTTATAGGGTGAGGAAGTGAACAATGGCCATCCACAACCGCGGCTATGGAATGGCCGGAAAGGAAATTAGAGACAAAGGCACAGATGGAGGGATAGAAACCGAAGAAGGGTAGTTTAGAAATTAAAGATTTGTGCCAGACTCTATCGAAAGCTTTCGATATGTCTAGTGCAAAAGAAAAAGTCTCACCGAAGTCCCGAAAGGAGGATGACCAAGAGTTAGTAAGATATGAAAGAAGATCACCAGTAGAGCGACCCTTAAGGAAGCCATACTGGCGATCTGATTATGAGAAGAGAAATGCTTAAGAAATTTGGAAGCAAGAATAGTTTCAAAAACTTTAGAAAGACAAGAGCTGAGAGCAATTGGACGATAGTTGGAGGGTTGAGAGCGGTCACCCTTCTTTGGGACAGGTTGAATGTGAGCAAACTTCCAGCATGAAGGGAAGACGTTAGAGGATAGACAGAGACGAAAGAGTTTGCCTAGGCAGGGAGTCAGCACGGAAGCAAATTTTTTGAGAACAACAGGAGGAATACTGTCCGGACCGTACGCCTTATTAGTGTTAAGCCCAGAGAGGGTAGAAAGTACATCTTTGTAAGAGATTAGGATATTAGGCATAAGTAGGAGAGAGGAGGGTGGAGAGGGAGGAATAGCACCAGAATCATCCAAGGTGGAGTTTCTAGCAAAAGTTTGAGCGAAGAGTTTAGCTTTGTCAGAGGAAGAAGTGATGGTTGTACCATCAGAGTGGGAAAGGGGAGGGAAAGACGAGGAAGAGAAATTGTTGGAGAGGTTTTTGGCTAGATGCCAGAAAGCTTGGGAAGAGCTAGAGTTGGATAGTTCAGTGCATTTATTATTGATGAAAGAGTGTTTGGCAAGTCGAAGAACAGATTTGGCTTGATTCCGGGCAGAAACATAGGAAGAATGAGAGTCTTGAGTTTTAAGGCGACGGTACCGTTTGAATGCTTCCTCCTTATTGCGGACAGCAGTAGAACAGGCGTGAGTAAACCAAGTTTTTTTAGCATTAGCCTGAGAGAAAAAGCATGGAATGTATGCTTCCATGCCCGATAGGATTACCTCGGTAATGTGTTCAGCACTCTCCAAGGGTCCCCGGCCACGGAAGCAGAAATCATTCCATGGGAAATCAAAGAAGTACTGCCGGAGAGCCTCCCAGTCGGCAACGCCAAAGTGCCACAAGCGCCGCCGGCTTGGAGGATCGGGTGGCCATACTGGAGAGATAGGACAGGTGACAGAGATAAGTTTATGGTCGGAGGAGCCCAAAGGAGAGAAAAGATCGACAGTATAAGAAGAAGGGTTAGAAGTTAGAAACAAGTCAAGAATGTTGGGCCGATCTCCGATGCGATCCGGGATACGGGTGGGTTGTTGAACTAACTGCTCTAGGTCATTTAGGATAGAAAAGACGTAGGCTTGTTCACCAGGTGGATCAGTAGTGTAAGAGGAGAGCCATTGGCGGTGGTGAACGTTGAAATCTCCTAAGATGGAGATTTCTGAGAAAGGAGAAATGGATAGAATGTGTTCCACTGTAGAGTTTAGATAGTCAAAGAATTTGGGAAAGTTGGTAGAGTTAGGGGAAAGATAGACAGCACAGAAATATTTAGTAAGAGAATGACAGGAAAGTTTGAGCCATAAAGTTGAGAATTCAGAGGAGTCGAAATCGGGAACACGAGAGCAAGTGAGTTTGTTGTGCACATATGCACAACATCTGCCTTTGGCTTTGAAACTAGGATAGAGAAAGTAGGAGGATACAGAGATGGGGCTGCTGGATGTTGCTATAGACACCTGTGTTTCAGTGAGGAAGAGCAGATCAGGTTTGTAGGAGGAGAGATGGTGTTCAACAGAGTGAAAGTTAGAGGAAAGTCCGCGAATGTTGCAGAAATTAATAGAAAGAGTAACAGGCCGAAGTCCAGGTAATTTTGTAGGGTCGTCAGGGGATGGTCGGTCGGGTGTGGGGGCATTAATGGTCCCCCCCCCCCCCCCCTGGGGACTCCGAGGCTGGGCAAGAATTCATCATTTTGTTTTTTTAAATTTTGGTGTGGAGGAATGAAGTGTGGTGTGCATGTTTAGTGTAGTGAAGTGGATAGGAGGAGGAGGTGTTTGTGAGAGCTAGCTGGATTGCTCTCAGTGTAAATGAGGTATAAAGAAAATCAGTAAGAGAGGCCAAGCAAATGAAACAGGAGTTCCAGCGACTCTTTATCACATGCCTATAACCTCACCTGGGTCTAGCCCTGATCGATTGGTGACTGCAATCTCCCCACAGAGAAAATATATATATATATATGTATATTATATGCAAGACAGTCACAGCAACACATGAACTTATATAATGCTGAATATCCACAGGAAAGAAAGGAAAATAAACACGGAGTCCCAAGCGCTTTCGTGTATTACATCTTCAGAGGACATACACGAAAGCGCTTGGGACTCCGTGTTTATTTTCCTTTCTTCCCTGTGGATATTCAGCATTATATATATATATATATATATATATATATAGAGAGAGAGAGACTAACCTTAACCCCTTGAGGATCATGACGCGTTTTGACAGTTTATTCTGGCTATCATTAGTACCTCTGCAATATCGCTCCAATCACTCTTTATATCTTCTTCACTCACATAGAAAAAAATATATAAAAAAACATTAAAATAATCGTTTTAGACCTTACAGAAATCTAATATAAATAGACCTTACAAAAATCATCAAATATATATATAATCCTTTCGCAGGCAAAGAGGTAAAATGATGATTGTTGATTTTCAGGAAGGCGAACTGGCGTGGAGCAAAACGACCCAAGGCTTCGTGTTGGGCAGTTTCTTCTATGGTTATGCCACCACCCAGGTACATTCGCCCACATAAGTTCTGTTCTTCGTCGTGATCTTAGGTACACTCAGATACCATAGTCTCTAGCCCACTCATAAATGTTCGTGGATTTCACCTATATCTAATTATGGAAGTATATCTCTGGAAAAGTATTTACGATTACAATTTTCCATACATAAATTTGTGAACCCTTATGTTTTTCTGTATGCAACAATAACTGTCTAGGATGATTTTTTTTTATAGTACTATATACCCCTACAGGTGATTGGGGGGCGAGCTGCAGAAATCCATGGGACCCGATGGGTGTTCGGGGGTTGCATCCTAGCGGGGGGTTTGGCTTCCTTGCTGACCCCCACGGCGGCTAGGATTCACTACGGCGTCCTCATAGCTCTCAGGATTGTTCAGGGAGCATGTCAGGTGGGTCAGAGCGATTTTCTGTCAATTTTTACGGGCAATTGTACACTTGGTCAAAAAAGCATCTGCACCCCTACCCTGATAATCTGGTGTGTACAGCTTGGTAGGGTTGGCATCTCTGTCTGTAGCTATATCCATCTATACTACTACCTACCTATACTACCTAACACCTACTACCTACGACCTACAACCTATACTACCAAGCTGTACACACCAGATTATCAGGGTAGGGGTGCAGATACCTTTTTGACCGAGTGTACATATCAACCAATAAATATACTCTTCCCCCTTAATACTCTTACAGGGCTCTTATTGACTCATATTCTCTGCGTTTGTGTACATTTATTGTTAATGAAACCAAAACAAATAGTGTGTACGTGTGTAAGAAAACCATACTCAAATAACCAAGGCTTGTATTTCTTTGCAGGGTGTCTCCTGGCCTTCCATGCACGCCCTCGTATCTTCTTGGATCCCGCCCATCGAGAGGTCCAGATTCGTCGGCTACGTGTATTTCTGTAGGTAGCCTAACGCGTAAGGGAATTGTTGAGATATATACGAGGAGATACTATTTTTTGCCTAGTTTGGGGATCACGTAAAACATAAATATACCTCTGTAGCGCCAACAGAAATTGGTAAAATATGAAAAGATTTGATCAAGTTCAGAACAGCTTCGGAAATGCATTTTTTTTTTCTATATTGCAACTACTCCCTCTCAGGCATAGGCTGAGAGCCTGTACATTCCACCGCTCAACACGGTGAAGCCCGTGAGGTCTTGTTCCAGCCTGGGGAGTGAGACATGTGAAGCATCCATCATGGCTCGAAGCAGCTCCATCTCTGAAGCTGCTGGTTGCTTCGCTCAAGTGCTTCACCGTCTCACCCTCCAGACTCAGACCCTCACTCTCAGAATGCCACCTATTGAGCAGTGAACTCACTAGGTCATAGGTCATTAATTTAAGTTATCTATTCTGTAGCCACGACTCTAAGCACTGCCATGACACTACCTTTGTGTGGTCTGATCATCGACCGCCACGGCTGGGATGAGGTCTTCTACGTCACTGGCTGCCTATCTCTCTTGTGGTGCTTGGTATGGTTCGCCCTAATGTACAATACTCCAGCCGAACACCCTAGGTACCTTATGGAGTTCGGTCTATCTCTGATTATTATTCTGTCATTCTGTATTCTCTATCACCGGCTGCCTGTCCCTTTCTCTTTCTCTTATGGTGCTTGGTATAGTTCATCCTCATGTACAACGCTCCAGCCGAACACCCCAGGTACCTTATGTAGTTCTGTCTGCCTCTGTTTATTATTCCATCATTCTACTGTATATGCCATGTTCCCGGCTGCCTATCTCTCTTGTGGACCATGCTTGGTATGGTTCGTCCTCATGTACAACACTCCAGCCGAACAACCCAGGTACCTTATGAAATTCAGTTTTTCTCTGTTTACATTTCTGTCATTCTATATTCCGTCCCTGGCTGCCTGTCTGTCTCTTTAATGGTGCTTGGTATGGTTCGCCCTTATGTTCAACACTCCAGTCAAACACCCCAGGTACCTTATATGTAGTTCTGTTTCTCTCTGTTTATTATTCTGTCATTCTGTGTTCTCTATCACTGGCTCCCTATCTCTCTCTATCTCTCTTGTGTGGCTTGGTATGGTTCGCCATCATGTACAACACTCCAACCAAACATCCGAGGTACCTTATATTGTTCTGTCTATCCCTGTATATTATTCCGTCATTCTACTCTATATTCCATGTCCCCCGGCTGCCTATATCTCTTGTGGTGTTTGGCATGGTTCATCCCCATTTACAACACTCCAGCCGAACACCCCAGGTACCTTATGGAGCTCTGTCTGCTTCTGTTTATTATTCCATCATTCTGTATTCCCTGACCCTGGCTGCCTGTCCCTTTTCTGTTGTCTTGCATGTTTTTTCCTCATGTAAATATTTTGGGCAAATATTCCAGGTATTGAATTAGGTGGAAGGGAAACACAGGAAAGCTTGAATTCTGAGTATAACTAAATAAGTTGGTCACCAATTATTTTGCAATATTTGAACACACATATGGATTTTATATGCTCTAAACATAATATGAAAATGTGTTTTAAGCCTCGGCAAAACCTAATAAAAATATATGGTACTAAAATGGAATTTTGTCGAAACATGGTTGTCAATACCTTCCTATAGACGGCACCGATTCGTACACACGCTATTTTCACCTGTCTCCCGAGGTCTGTCTACCAGCTTTTTAGTCCACTCCACCTGCCCATCTCTGTCGATAGGTTGGGTTGTTTGGTTAGGTTAATATACTAGGTTTCAGAAACAAGATTCGTAGTTGCGGTAGTATTTACGGTATCTGGACACTTCGAGCGAATTCATATTCGAGCGGAGGCGCATTTAGGTTAGGTTAGGTTAGGTTAGGTTAGGTTAGGTTAGGTTAAGTTAGGTTAAGTTAGGTTAAGTTAGGTTAGGTTAAGTTAGGTTAGGTTAGGTTAGGTTAGGTTAGGTTAGGTTAGGTTAGGTTAAGTTAGGTTAGGTTAATTAGATTGGATTGTGCAT
The DNA here is from genome assembly GCA_032716605.1 of Paralithodes platypus. Lineage (NCBI taxonomy): Eukaryota > Metazoa > Arthropoda > Malacostraca > Decapoda > Lithodidae > Paralithodes > Paralithodes platypus. The sequence goes on along the minus strand of CM064534.1, from coordinate 1,603,939 downwards.
CCGCTCGATCAGGAATTCGCTCGAAGTTCCTCGCATTCGTATTTACAGATACGGCCGAATACCGGTAGGCTACTAAATGGGCGCCGGCCCAACCGCCATGTTGTATCCCACGTAGGCCTACTAGGTAGCCTACTACGGACACATTGTAGGCGTTAGGTGTGGATTAGGCTTGTATCCAATGTACTAGGTCTATGTTCCTGGATATTTATGATTTAAATAAGTGCTAAGTTTTCGATAAATCTGGTTATATGGCTTTGCAATTAGGGAAATCATGAGCCGATTTCCGACATGTAGTTAGTCTTTTTCGATTCTCAAAATACGATCAAAGTTTTGCCAAAAATTGGCTCGGGTTTTCCAAAATAATGCGTTTTGGGGTTTGCAATTTAGGGAAACGTGAGCCAAAATTCTAAATTAGGTTACTGTAATTTGTTTACTGTTAAAATTCGCAAAATCCGAGCCAAGTTTTGCCAAAACTTGGCTCGGGTTTTCCAAAATTCGGGTTTTATGCCTTTGCAATTTTGGGAAACCTGAGCCAAATTTCTAAATGAGGTTACTGTCATTTTGTTGTTTACAAACTCTCAAAATCCGAGCCAGCTTTGGCCAAAACTTGGCTCGGGTTTTCGAAATATTGGGTTTTAGGCCTTAGAAATACCTTAAAACCCGAGCCAAGTTTTGCTAAAATACGTTTTAATCGCCGTTTTACGCATTTAACCTCTTATTTTCCCTGTACTTCATAGCCCTCCCCACTATCGGGCGGCGTGTCTTAAGATCGTTGTATAATGGGGAAAACGGTTTCGCCGAGGGTTGTAATTATTTCCAAACACTATATATTGATGAAAACTAACAGGGAAAAATAAAAAAATCCATGGGAAAATTGGTGACCATCTTATTTAGTTTTTCCGAATTCTGTCCTGTGTTTCCCTTCCACCTAATTCATCCGCTTGTCATAATGGATCAGCCACATTCAGGTATTATTGTTGACAGTAGTGGTTCTCCATAATCGTACCTTCTGTATTTCCTAACGATTATCTCCCCTCTAGTGTCTCGTATGATTGACGCTTATATTTTACACTCTAACCAACCATGAGTGGGCTAGAGACTATGGCATCCGAGTGTCTCTCTTTGTCTCTCCAAACAGAATCAGCCAGAGGGAACTAAACTACATCGAATCAAGCATCATGAACCAACTACACCCCGGCAGCGCCCCCGTCAGGAGAACAAATAAAACCCTGGAGGAGAAGCCGCCCTCACCACCTCGAGTAGTACCTTGGAGGGCCATCCTGACCAGCCGTCCCGTTTGGGCCATAGTCGTCTGTGTGATAGGAAACGACTGGTGTGCATCCTTCTTCTTCAGCTTTCTACCCACCTATATGAAGAACATCCTGGGCTTCTCTATCAAGGATGTTAGTCGCTTTTTTGGAGGGACTGCCTCATGTTTAGCATATTAGTTTTGACATATAAAGACTTTCGTTCCGTTATTTTGACGATTTTGAAACCTTTCGCCTCATTTCTTTGACAATATTAAGACCTTTCATTCCATTTAGGTGTAATCAATGTAAACAAATATTAGATCTATCAATCTAGTCGTTTATGAGTAATAGAGGTTAATGTTCAAGACTTTTAGCCTACTTGTTTCAAGTTGTTTGGAACCGATTTTCCCCAGAACGATGCTTGGGTTGCGTAACGTGGAGTAACTTGGGAGATCGTTGGTCGATTTTTTTCATTTATTAATTATGTTTCTATTGTCCTCCCTAGACCTCCTTCAAACTTAAAACTACATCCATTAGATCCCCATTCTAAATAAATTTGTCCCGGCCAATGGCCGGTTCTTTCAATATTACAGGCTCACTATCGTTCGCCCGGAAAAAAGTTGTCACCTAAATAGAACGAAAGGTCTTAATATTGACAAAGGAAATGGGGCGGAAGGTCTTAAAATCGACAAACTAATGGGGCTAAAAATGAGGAAGAAGGGCACTTGAAAAACTACCCATCTCTCCTTAAAAAAAAAAATAAAAAAAAAATATTTAACTATATATTATATATACTGTATATACTGTATATATAATAAATAGAAAATAATAATAATATATGCCTATTTTCCCAGAACGGCGCTATCTCAGCCCTTCCGTTCCTGAGTCGGTACTTAGGTTGCGTAACATGGAGTAGTTTGGGGGATTTTTGCGTATCTCGTGGCTACCTCTCCCTTCTCACCTCCCGTCGAATTGGAAGTATTATTGGTGAGTAGATTTTTACTATGCTCGGTTTCTTTTCACTTGACGGTAAATTGAATCCCTTAGCAGCAATTTTATCGATACTTAATGGAAAAATATGAAGCTACTCTATCTCTGCATCATATTCAGACCAAGTTTATATAATTAGCACCATATTTCACTACAAAATCTTCAAAATATCTGATAAATCTTGATGGGAACTTGGCAATTTACCGTCAGTTGAAAAGAAACAGAGTATAGTATTGTGTTCCTGTGTATTTGAAGTATATGGGGTATGTGCCCGAGTATATATTCAAATTCAAAATCTTTATTTAGCTCACATAAAAATGATGCATACAGTAAAGATGCTGTCACACGAGCGATTTTTCCATGAGCAAGTTTTTTCTCGTTATATTTCGGGACATATTTGCACTGCTATCGGTAACTAGACTGAAGGTAGAGTAGGCCTATGTTAGGCGGATGAATTCTGATAAAGAGTAATTTTTGAAGCTGCCAGACCGTAATTGCCCGTAAAAATTGCTCGAAAAACGGCTCGAGTGACTCCGGCTTAATGAACAATTTCGTAAAATGAGCTGAGCCCGCTGAGCTAATGCTTTCCAGCAGGCACCTAGATAAATACACTATAGGTATGATTTTTCGCCTACTTACATCGAATAGACTATAGCGCCAACGAACTTGACAATAATCTTGATCCCTGACCTCTCTGTAACTCAAAAGGGCTATGAGAAAACTGTCTGTAAATATCCACACCTATTTCATGGTGGACTCTTCCCAAATGATAGAAACGTGAGCCTGATTGCTTTCATTCATTTTGAGTTATAAGAAGTTAAGGGGTCAAGATTATTGTCAAGTTCGCTGGCGCTACCTTTAGTGCTGTACCTATTTAGGAATTATGAGCATGTGATAGAAAATGTTCATAAAACAATGTCTAATGATTAGTTTTAGTGGCATACTGCTACTACGTTTATACTCATAATTAGCCTACACATAATTATACATGAAGTATATGTTTGCCAGGGTATTCTTTTTTTCTATTATACGTGTGCATAAAGTATATTTTGGCAAAACAAAATTCCTTATAATTTTCTTGTTTCTTTGTTTTTTTCAATGCGTGGCGGTCGAGTGGTGAGCACGCTCCTGTGTGAATCTGCTTGACCTGGGTTCGATCCCAGCCATGGCGGACATTTAGAGGGTGTGGTATAGTACGTCCTAGCATGTTTCATTTGCTTGCACTCAGTCGAGAAACACTTCGATGACGGGTCGGGGCTAAACACACATAACAAAGCCACTACAAGCGACCTCGCTGGTGTAGTGACTAGCGTCTCGGACTTCCACCCAGAAGGCCCGGGATCGCGCCCACGCTCGGCGCATTAAAGATTTTTCACAAGCACTGAGTCGTTACCATCCCTCATGAGCAAGGGGATGGGATAGTAGTACAGGACCCCAATGGAAATACGCCTAATCGGCCTTATTGGGTTATCCTTAGCTGGCTTAGCATGCGCTAGCTTTAAGAACTATTATTATTATTACTCCAAAAGCTTCCTTTCTCTCCAACACCCCTTCTCCCTCTCTATACACTCTTCAGAATAATAGGAAAAGTAGCTACGAGGTGCCGTTGTAAAGGCTTATCCCTCAATGCCTTCACCTGACCTTAAGTATATACTGTATATGTCAGGGTATTATTTTTCTTTTTAGATTTTGTTTTGATTTGTTTTATTTTGTTATAGGCCTACGTCCTTTAATACAAGCCCCAACACACTAGATAATGTTACTGATAAAAAGGTGTTTATTTGTGAATCTAAATTTGATTGTTAATGTTGGTTTATGTGTAAGTGTATAAAAGTGCACAAGCGCATTATGTATGTTTCATGTTATGTGTCACGGCAAAAAAAAATAATACATTGGTTTAGTTACCCCAAAATATAGTTTTCTTTGAATATTGTTTAAGAATTTTTGTTTATTATTGGGATGACTATGATATATATTTTACACTCTCGAAGTTTTGTACACATAAGCACATAGGCCTACTTGCACCCATATTTAATCTACCAAATACCCATCCCATCAACTAAAATATGTCCAAGGTGTTGTGGCTTGTGCTGAAGGGAGAAACGGGAATAATAAACCTCGAGTTCAAATCATAATTAAGTTTCATTATAGCGCCAACGAACTTGACAATTATCTCGATCCCTGACCTCTTCGTAACTCAAAGGACCTTGAGCAAACTGGCTGTAAATTTCCACACCTATGTCCTGGTAGACTCTTCCCAAATTATATAAATTTCAGCCCGATTGCTTTCATACATTTAGAGTTATAAGAAGTTAAGGGGTCCAGATTATTATAAAGTTCGTTGGCGTTACCTATAGTGATTATCTCTCTTTCATATACAATATATATATATATATATATATATATATATAGGGGGTATATTTTAAGGTTGATGAATGACTGGGGAGCGAACTAAAAACCTTCCCTTAAGATCTGTGTGTGCCATTTAGGTGTCGATCTTTTCCTGGCGAGCAATAGCGAGCCTGAAATTTTAGGAGAAACCGGCCTTTGGCCGGGAAATTTTTCTACCGAAAAATTTACAAATTTATCTTGAAGGAGGGTCTTGGTGGTATTATTTTAAGCTTGATGGAGGTCTAGGGAGGAATCTAAAAAGAATTATGGACCGATTAATAAACAAGCAAATAAGTGAGGAGGTCTAGGGAGCGAACTAAATACTTTGCCTTAAGGGGAGGTTTCTAGTGTGTTGCTTAGACCTCCATCAAGCATAAAATTACATCCCCTAGACCCCCTTTCAGGATAAATATGTACATTTTTCGGTAGAAAAATATCCCGGCCGAAGGCCGATTCCTTTTAAGTTACAGGCTCGCTATTGCTCGCCAGGAAAAAATCGACATCTAAATGGCACGAAAGGTCTTAAAATTGACAGAAATGGGGCGAAAGTTATTAAAATCGCCAAACTAATTGGGCAAACGTCTTAAAATCTCAAAAGCAATGGGGCTAAACATAAGGGAGAAGGAAGTTCGAAAAAAAATCCCTCAAGTGGAAACCTCCACTTAAATAATCCTACCGTGTCCTATAGCAATGTGGGTACCGGCGGTGTTACTGGTGTGCCTGGCTTACAACGGTTGTGGATGGCAGTCAGCGGTGGCACTTATGTCTTTGGTACTCTTCTGTAACGGTGCCGTCTCTGCATCTTCTGTCGTCAACCATACTGACATCGCGCCTAACTTTGCAGGTAGGATAAACAGTAATTAAGCCAGAAATCCTAACCACTAACCTCTATAACAAAAAATATATATAAATAGATAATATAATATATATTAAATAATAAGACTTGATATATTTGTACCAAAGAAGAGTCTTAAGCCGGTATCACATGAGAGCTTTTATAGTCAACATTCGATGATCAACATATTTCTGGCAACATTTCTGGAATATTTTGCCCTGGTATCGGAAACTAGACTGATGGTAGATGAATTTAGGTGACCGAAATAGTATAAATGTTGACCTCATAAGCTGCCAGACCAGTGTTAAGGATAAATGTTGAGTGAAAAAGCGCTCGTGTGATACCGGCTTTACTGTGTTTCAGGGACTGTGTTTGGTCTGGGTAACACCATGGGGAGTATAGCGACATTCATCATGTCTCCTGTTGTCGGTTACATCATTGAGGGAGAGGTGAGAGATCCATACGAGAATAAGTATAATTATTCACACTATATAATAATTTATATACTCGGTTTTATTTCATCTGATGCTAAAATACAATGTTCTTATATCAACTACTCAACTAATACGATTTTTTTAAAGAAGTATGGAGTTAATTATGATAACTTGGTATTTATGGGATGCAGGAGTATAATTGAAATGCTAGGTTTTTCCAGGTTAAATAGGAATGAGAATTATCCCCAGGCTACCTTTAGGATCAACCTTTCCTGGTACCTGGCGCGGGGTACGAACCTCTGAAGGGAATTTAACCCCCCTAAAAACCCACAGGTTTTGAGATGCCTTGGGTGGGGTTCGAACCCTGGTTAGTGACGCACCACCATCACCACCAGGCCCGCGCGCTAACCCACTGTGCTACCACGGACGTACTAAAAGTATAGCAACCTTAGTCCGATTTTTAAGAACCAGGTGATAGTCTCGTGGTGTTATCACGTGATGAGTTTATTGGACTTACCATCTACGACTATTTTACGCTATACCTGACGTCAACTCGGGTTAGTATTATTGTGGGTGCGGGACATTTTCGAGGGCATTACAATAATAGTTGCATATAGTTCCAATAATTATCGATAAAACAGTTGGTAATAATAATAATAATAATATTTATTCAGTTAGAGAGTGGGGCAGCAGGAACATTTGTCAGCCAGAGTGGACAGAAGGGTGCTGAGCTGGTATGGTCATGTTGAACGAATGGGAGATGAAAGGCTTACAAAGAGAATATGTGAGTCAGGTACAAGGGGAGATAGAAGGGCAGGAAGACCCCCATTGAGATGGAGAGACTGTGTAAGAAAGGCTTTGGATGATAGAGGAATGACTATAGATCAGGCAGGGGAAGTGGTGGTGGACAGGAGTGAATGGAGAATGCTTGTGAATAGTTGAGTGAACACGTGGTCATTTGGAGTAAGGGTCGGGCGCAAGTTCGACTAGATAATAGTCCATCAGGCGCCTGGCCGGGGGGACGATTAATATGAAGGGTGTGTCTGGAAGTGTGGTGGGAGGGCTTGTGGCTTTGGCTCCGCTGCATGTCTGCCTGCCGAGATCGGAACCTCTCCGGGTGGTCAGGGGCCGGGGGAGTGCTGGAGCGACCTTGGTAACCCTGGTCTCTGGGTCTTCTCCTGGGTGACCTGGATGTGTGTGAGTTTGTGTTTTTTATCTGTGTTTATTTGTTGTTTTATGTTGTTTTTGTGTTTTCCCTGTTCTTGCTCTGTCTTGAGTCGGCTACCCCCAAAATGGGGATTGGGCCTGAGCATATAGATAGATGGATAGATTCAGTTAGCAATTTACAGAGTTGGTACCACATAGTTTCTTACAAATATGACATGTACTAGCCTTGCATAATTCCAACTAAGGATAGCCCAATAAGGCTGTTAGGCGTATTTCCATTGGGGTCCTTGTGGGATTAGGTTAGCTGGGGAAAATGGGGAGGATAAAGAAATAGATACTTTAGAGAAAGTATTTCTAGGGGGTTATTTTAAGATACCTTACATCCTATAGTAAATATCAATAATCCGTAATCAGTAATCATTTCAGTTTGGTTTGTCTATCTCTTATGTCGCATTTAGTCGTAGACATAAGCTTGGTGCTCCCTTCTCGCAGCTGTCCGGTTCAGGTGTTCCTTCAGGCTACGTCTGAAGGAATACAGTGTTCTCTTTACACGGACTGACTGGGGTAGGTCGTTCCAGTCTTTGATGGCGGTGAAGAAGAATGTTTGCTTACCCTGTCCTTGGATTCTCGGGACCTTAAAATTAAACATCCTGTTTCTTGCATTATGTCCACTCCTCTCATTTGCTTTAACAAAATCATTCTTTAGGTACTCTGGAGCTCTGTCATAGAAAATTTTGAAGGCATTAGTTAGCCTGATTTGTTTGGCCCTGTCAGCGACATTGAGCATACCTAGTGACTGAAGTTGTTCCTGGCCAACATGTGATCTGGGTCCTAGACCAATTAAACCGATTTTGTTATGTGCATATATATATATACTGTACAGTATATATATATATATATATATATACGAATAACAATGAAGAGAAACACCAGGGCTTCATAGACGAAGACGTTCAGCTATAAGAACATAAGAACATAAGAAAATGGGAGTCTGCAGAAAGCCGATTGGCCTAAGCAAGGCAGATCCCTGTCCCACACAACCCCAATTCATTACAAAGCCCAATTATAGGCTTCACACTCTAATACCCTGAGGATCATCTTACCAAAACGGTTAGAGATTAACGCAGGATTATGGAGGTCTGCAGAGCGCTGATTGGCCCAACCCGGCTGATCCCCCTTCACACCCAACCCTTCTCGTCCATATGCTTATCCAATTTTATCTTAAAGCTCCCTACAGTTTTAGATCCCACTATAGCACTTGCTAGTCCATTCCACCCGTCTACAACTCTGTTACCAAACCAATACTTGCCTATATCTTTTCTGAAACGAAATTTATCTAATTTGAAACCATTGGTACGAGTTCTTTCGCTATCACTGAGCTTTAGTACATTTGCCATGTCCCCTTTGTTAATCCCACTAACCCACTTGAACACCTCTATCATATCCCCTCTAACTCTGCGTCTCTCTAACGAATGTAAACCTAATTTCTTCAACCTTTCTTCATACGAAAGATTTCTAATATTATGGATCATTTTTGTCATTCTACGCTGTACTCTCTCCAATGAATCTATGTCCATTCTGTAATAAGGACACCAAAATTGGACAGCATAATCCATATGGGGTCTCACTAATGACAAGTAAAGTTTTAAGATAACATCAGCAGTTCTGTTACTCACACTCCTAGAGATGAACCCGAGAATCCTGTTTGCCTTATTACGAACGCTTATACACTGTTTTCTAGGCTTCAAATCATTGCTAACAAACACACCTAGATCTTTCTCGCAGTCTGAATTTTCTAATTCTAAATTAGCTAGTTTATATTTAACATTTGTTTGCATCTTCCCTATCTTTAATACCTTGCATTTGTCAATGTTAAACTTCATCTGCCAATTTACTGACCATTCATGTAAGGTATCTAGATCCCTTTGGAGGCACTCTATATCGCTATCTGAATCAATTGATCTCCCTATTTTAGTATCGTCTGCGAATTTACTTATCCTACTAGTTATACCTAAATCTAGGTCATTTATGTATATAAGAAACAACAGGGGACCTAATACCGATCCCTGGGGGACACCACTTTTGACTGCTCCCCATTCTGACTTGGTACCATTTATGCTGACTCTCTGCTTCCTACCAATTAGCCATGACCTAATCCATCTGTACAGGGGCATAGTGCGCCCTTGTATTGAGTATTGTTCACATGTGTGGAGAGGTTCCTCTCACACCGCTCTCCTAGACAAAGTTGAAAGGAAGGCCTTTCGTATCATTAACTCCCGTCCACTCACCAACTCTCTGCAGTCTCTCTCTCTCCGCCGCAATGTTGCATCTCTCTCGCTATTCTATCGCTACTATAATAATCAGTGTTCCTCAGAGCTATCCCAGTGCATACCACCTCCTTTACGTAGGGCACGTGGTACCCGTCTTGCAACTCAATCCCACCCCTACTCTGTGCAACTCTCCAACCCAAGAGTGAAACGTTACTCTCAAACTTTCTTCTACTCAACAGCTGAGCTCTGGAACTCTCTCCCAGAATCAGTCTTTCCCTCTTCCTATGACTTAAATTGCTTCAAACTCCGTGTGTCCAGGCATTTTGGCTCGAACGTCCCTTGATTTTGGCCCTGTCACTCTTTCAACTATGGGGGAGGCACTCGCTATAGGCAGTTATGCCTTTTGCCTCCCTCAATCACATAGAAAAAAAAAAAAAAAAAAAAAAAAAAAAAAAACGCCCCACCTATTCCATGTGCCTCAACCTTTCTCATCAATCTCTCATGAGGGACTCTGTCGAAAGCTTTACTGAAATCTAAATATATAATATCATATGACTTGTCATTATCTACTGCTTCATATACCTCTGAGAAAAAACTAAGCAAATTAGTAAGGCAAGACCGTCCCTGAGTGAATCCATGCTGAGAAGAATTGATTAAGTTAAATGTTTCTAAGTGGTTTCTCATTTTCCTAGCAATAATTGACTCTAGTAGTTTTCCTATGATTGAAGTGAGACTAATGGGACGGTAATTGGATGCTATTGATTTATCACCTTTTTTGAAGATCGGAACTACATTTGCAAGCTTCCAAGCTTCTGGAACTATACCTGTTTCTAATGACTTGTTAAATAGAAATGTTAATGGATAACTTAACTCATCTCTGCATTCTTTTAATACTCTAGCATATACCTCATCAGGACCAGGCGATTTATGAGGTTTCAGTCTGTCAATTTCCTTAACCACATCATTTCTACTTATAGTAACCGTACTTAACCTATTTTCTATACTATCGCTGTATACCTTACGGACTTCTGGAAACTGTGCCAAATTTTCATTAGTGAAAACGGAAAGAAATTGACTATTTAATGTACTGCACATTTCTAAATCACTTTCTGTCAATTTTTCTATCGAAGTTTTAAGGGGACCAATTACATCTCTAACCTTGGATTTATATAGTTGGTAAAAAGCTTTAGGATTATTTTTTGAATCATTGGCAACCTTAATTTCATAATTTCTTTTTTCTTTACTAATATCCTTTTTTACCTGTCGTGATAGATTCTGATAGTAAGCAAGTAGGTGAATTTCGCCTTTTTTAATTTTTCTATATATTCCTCTCTTTTTTCCTAGAAGATCTAATAGTCTATTATTCATCCATTTGGGTTGGTTCTGTGTTGATCTAAATTTTCTTTTGGGGATATATTTATTTTGCGCATTGAATACTGACTTGATAAAATTATCGTATGTATCTACCAAGTTTGACGTCTCCTCCTGACTTAAAATGACAGGTGCCTGAGAAAGGATACACTCATTTGGACACCTGGATCGACTTAATTTTTTGACCATAGGGTCCGCTAACAGGGCTTCTCTTAACCCACCATAATTGGCTTTTCTGAAGTCAGGTATTAATGTTGTATTCTCTCTGATATTACCTTTCCATTGTATATTAAAATACACAGAATTGTGATCACTATTTCCAAGGTGGTCCCCGATTTCTACACTATTTATCATATGTTCATTGTTACTGAAAACTAAATCGAGAATATTATCACCTCTAGTCGGCGTATCTATGAATTGAGATAAAAACTATCTTGTACTACCTCAATAAACTCCTTTGAATCAGAGTCGCCTATTTGTTGCTGCCAATCTATATTAGGGAAATTAAAATCCCCCATAATGCACACGTTGCTAAGCCTTGATGCTATTTTAATTTCCTCCCATAATGATGTTCCGTCATTTCTACTCATATTTGGCGGTCTATACATAACTCCAATAACTAAAGTCTCACTACCTTCGTTAACTTCTACCCAAACACTTTCATTTTCATTATTTACTCTAATACCTGATTTAGTACAGCTTTTTAATGAACTCCTGACAAACACTGCTATACCGCCACCCCTCTTACTTGTTCGGTCATATTTAAACAAACTATATCCTGGTATATCAAACTCTGCTAAAAAATGCCTGGTTTCTGTATTAATCCATGTTTCAGTTAGCGCTATTATGTCTATATTTTCTTTGCTAACCAGTGCTCTAACTTCGTTCATTTTGTTACATAAACTCCTGCAATTTGTATAATAAACACTCAAACTATTACTTGTATTTGCAACTATTTTTCTATTGTTTTTAACTAATTTATTTTTACCTGTTGAACTACTGGACCTAGACGGAAAATCTACGCTATCAGAATGTTCGTTATTACTATCAATTTGATGTGGCTGGGATTCTATTTTACTTACACACCTATGGTTTATTAACCAAACCCCGCAACAAACTTGTCGAGTGAGCTGGCTAAGGTCGAAACTCCTAGTCGAGAGAGATGTACTCCATCCTGGGCATACAGTTCATCCTTACCGTAGAAGAGGGTCCAGTTATCCAGGAATGGAATAGTATTTGCCTTGCAATACTTCTCCAGCCGGCTATTTACACCAATAGCCCTGGAGGACCATTCCTTCCTTACCCCTCTTCTTGGTAGGATACTGTGTACCACAGGAACTCCACCCTTCTCCTTGATCCTCTCCAACATTTCCTGGTACGTGGTGAGCAACTCCTCAGTCCTGCATTTCCAAATGTCGTTGCTCCCTGCGTTGAGGAAGATGATGGGGTCCTCTCCACTCGCTTCCATGACACCATCTAGCTTTTCTGCCACCTTCTCGACTCCGGCACCAGGCAGACAGACAACTTTACCAACATGTGTGTTAGTAGCCCTACCAAGGTATTTAATCATTGAATCCCCTACAATTAAAATAGACTTAGCTGTTTTCTGTTGTCGGCGTGTAGCAGGAGTTGTAGCAGCAACAGCAGCAGACTTCCCCCCCTCCCCTCTCACTGCCTCGATGATCGCCACTTCCTCGCCATCACTCTCATCAGCCAAGGTGCTGAAGTTGTTGTGGGTCTTGAGTTGAGTGGGTCTATGTTCATTCTTCTTACTGTACATCTTCCATATTTTCTTATTTCATCCCTTATTATTTTATATCTATCAGTTGATGCTTATTCATATGTGGCAAGCTATTATCATGTCTTTATCGATCTCCCTAGCTATTTCTGTGATCTGTACACTTAATGTCCTCAGCAAACCATGGATAAATGGAGGAAGGTGTTCTGGACGTGTGTGCCTATGTACGTGTTCGGGGGGCTCTTCTACCTCATCTTTATGTCCGTTACTGTGCAGCCTTGGAACTACCCCTCCATCACCACCCAACACAGGCCAGTACCCGTCGACCTCACAAGATTGTTACCCTACTCCCAGACCAAGAGGATGGGCGGGTTGTGAACGAGACAAAGCCGCTGGAATAGATCTCGTAAGATAACCCCTTCACCACCAATATGTAATTTTCATCATATTCAGGTTACTCTTAGACGATTATCTGTAGTTTATAATCTACCTATACGATTCCAATGGATGAATACGATCTCAATAAACCCTCTTAGTAACATAGGTCCTTCTTGAACTGCATAAAGTCATCTTATTTTAACCAGAATCAAAGGTAAATAGGAGTCATGGTGCTGCAGTGGTTAAGGGAAGATGGGTCGTTTTTCAGGTCCCCTTCTCCCTTTTGTTAAGCCCCATTAGATTTTACATTTTAAGACGTTCGGCCCATTAGTTTGGCGATTTTAACACCTTTAGCTCCCTGTAATTAATGTCCAATAACTTCACCAAAAATCAATATTTCGAAAAAGTTAAAATTCGTTTTCTCATAATCTATTGAAGCATTTTATGTCTAATTTTCAACCCCCTAGCTCAGAAATGCAAAAGTTATGGCCATGTCAAATTGTTCATGGAAAAATGCGATTTGCGGCTAAACCGGACGGAATTTGAGTAAAATATTAAAATCCCAACAAAAAACCTGGTAAAAAATGGTTTAAAGTTGCGGTATTTCTATTGCAACAGGTTAGAATGTCGTACCTTTTGTATTTGAGGGCGTGATTTTGGGCGGGCGGCTCGCGAACGGGCGGGCCAGAGCAGTTTTCTTTCTCAACCCAACCCCTCCCCCTACCTACCCCACTATATAACTCTAGCTACTGTAGGTCTGGATTTAACTTTGACCTATATCAATTTATTTTTATATAATTAATATATTGTTTATTTCTGTATATCATCTGTATTATATATATACAGTATATTGGAAGAATGGGTGGTATGGAAACATAGGGTAAGGGCTAGGATTTTATTTGTTTTAATCAAAATTAAATCCTAGCCTTTAACCTATGTTTCCATACCACCCATTCTTCCAACATTGTCACAATGGATAATATATATATATATAGACACTGTATATATATATATATATATATATATATATATATATATATATATATATATATAATATATATATATATATATATATATATATATATATATATATATATACTGTATATATTATACTGTATATACAGTATATACTGTATATACAGTATATACTGATACAGTATATACTGTATATACAGTATATACTGTATATTTTTTTAGAAATATTTAAATTATTTTATCTTTTTGTATTATTTATATATTGTATAATTCTGTTTATCAGTTATATTATTTATTTAGAAGAATTATCAACTAAAATGTGATTGTAGTTTGTTTATAAATACATGTAATGGAGTTCAATATACCCGGCATTACTTGGAGATATTTATTTGTACCCAATATTCCCTTGTCTTTTCTTATTGTTTATAAATATTTTACAGTGGTTTTGCTTACGAAGAGAATAGTTTATTGTTTGATAGTTAATTATATTTAATTGTATTTCGTATATATAATTGAAGAGGATTACCTAATTATATGTGTACTAACTGATTGACTGACTGGGTGTAACTGACTGTTTATAAATAACTGGCTGACTAACTGATTGACTGACTCGATGTAACTGACTGTGTCACTAACTGGCTGACTAATTGATTGACTGACTGTGTGTTTATGACTGACTGTGTGACTAACTGGCTGACTAACTGATTGACTGACTGTGTGTAACTGACTGTGTTTATAACTAACTGGCTGGCTAACTGACTGACGGACTGGGTGTAACTGACTGTGTGTTTATAACTAACTGTATGACTAACGTACTGACTAACTGATTGACTGACTGTGTTTATAACTAACTGGCTGACTAACTGACTGGGTGTAACTGACTGTGTTTATAACTAACTGTATGACTAACGTACTGACTAACTGATTGACTGACTGTGTAACTGACTGTTTGTAACTAACTGGCTGACTAACTGACTGACTGACTTGGTGTAACTGACTGTGTGTAACTGACTGTGTTCATAACTAACTGGCTGACTAACTGACTGACTAACTGATTGACTGACTGGGTGTAACTGACTGTGTTTATAACTAACTGACTGACTAACTGATTGACTGACTGGGTGTAACTGAATGTGTTTATAACTAACTGTATGACTAACTGGCTGAGTAACTGACTGACTGGGTGTAACTGACTGTTTATAACTAAGCATGTAACATAAGAGTGTGACTGACTAACTGACTGGGTGTGACAAACTGTGTATAAAACTAAGCAAGTAACATAAGAGTGTTATTGACTGGGTGTTAAACTGTTAATACATAAGCTTGTGACTAACTAGCTGACTAGACTGGGTATAACTGACTGTGTGTTTATAAACATAAGAGTTTGACTGACTGACTGGATGTAACTGACTGTGTATTCATAACTAAGTACAGTATGTAACAAAAGAGTGTGACTGACTGACTGCGTGTGACAGGGTGTTAAACTGTTAATAAATAAGTTTGTTACTAACTGGCTGCCTGACTGATTGACTGACTGGATATAACTAACTGTGTGTATATAACTAACTGTGTGTATATAACTAAGCAAGTAATATAAGTTGTGACTGTCTCACTATGCTACGTAACAAACGTGTGAGTATCTAGGATGTAGATTGTGCTTATATAATACATACCCGCTACAAATATATTATATATAAGTAATATGCAATGGCTTGATGGTGTAATGGTTAGTGTTTAAAATATGTGTGTGATAACCCAGGTTCGAATCCCGGTGGATCACATACTTTCATTAATTTTGTTGGGAGGTGTTTGGTGTTGGAGTGAAATTAATAAATATTGATTATTCAATATAAATATATTGCTTGATAACAAATAAATATTACGTAATTTATCAATTTACAGATAATTAATTAAAAAAAATAGTGTTTATTGTCCAATAACTTCATTAAAAATCAAAATTTCGAAAAGGTGAAAAACTAATTTTCTCATTATCAATAGATGTACCATGTGTCTAAATTTCAACATTCTAGCTCAAAACATGTAAATGTTACGGGCAAGTCAAGTTTTGCACGGAAAAATGCTATTTGCGGCTAAACCAAACTGAATTCGAGGCTGATAATAAAATTGCTACAAAAATCCTTTACCAAAGAAGGGTAAAATGTCGCGGTAAATCGTTTGCGACAGGTTAGAATGTCGTAGGTGCAATATTGGAGGGCGTGATTTTGGGCGGACGACTTGTGAACGGGCGGGCCAGACCTGGGTTCTCTCTCAACCCACCCCCTCCCCCTACCTACCCTACTACCCCCACTCGCGCTAAGGGTGGGGACTTAACTTTGGCCAATACAGTATTTATATCAATTTATCTGTTTTGTATTATTTATATATATATATATTTATTTATCTATTAATTCATTAATTTATTTATTTATATATATAATAATTTATTGATTTATCTTATATATTAAGTAGACTTGCCGCTTTGCCCAAAATCAAAACGGCATACCCAACTCTGCGATGGGTTACCAATGCTTACCATCATCACTAATATTACCACCATCATCACTACTACTATCATCATCATTACAACTGTCACCATCATCACTACTACTATCATCATAACCATCACTATCCTCATCACTACAACTTTCACCATCATCACTACTACTATCATCATAACCATTACTATCCTCATCACTACAACTTTCACCATCATAACTACTACTATCATCATCATCACTACTACTATCATCACCATTACTATCATCATCACTTCTACTATTACAGTCATCATTACTACTCTCACCATCATCACTAATACTGTCACCATCGTAACTACTACTGTCACCATTGTCACTACAACTATCATCATTACTACTAGTATCACCATTATATTACAATCATCATTACTAGTGTTAACATCATCACTACTACTGTCACCATCATCACAACTGTCATCATTATAACTACAACTATCACCATCATTACTACTATTACCACCATTATCTTACAATCATCATTACTAGTGTTAACATCATCACTACTACTGTCACCATCATCACAACAGTCATCATTATCACTACAACTATCACCATCATCACTACTATTATCACCATCATCTTACAATCATCATTACTAGTGTTAACATCATCACTACTTCTGTCACCATCATCACAACTGTCATTATCACTACAACTATCACCATCATCACTACTATTGTCACCATCATTACTACTATCACCATTATCCCTACGACTACTACCATCACTTCTACTGTCTTTAATGGCAGTGAAGAAGAATGTTAGCTTACCCTGCCCTTGGATTCTCGGAACTATAAAAGTATAATGTACGGTCGCGCTAATAAGTCATGTCCCATCTGTCATTACGTTTGGCTTGCTCTGTACTGTATTAATGTCTGTCAGATGTTGAATAGGGTGGGTAAGTGTAGGAAAATGTTTGTATATTTCACTCGATATGAAGAAATAAAGCTTAGATATTGCTGATACCAATTATTGATCAAAACATACTTGGTGCCGAGATATCACTTATTAGCGTGACTGTACATCCTATTCCGTGTATTTTGTCCATTCGGCCTCAGTATTTGAGTTAATTTGTCTCTGTCTGTCTGCATCCCTACTTTTTTTTATCTTAAGGGGAGGTTTTTAGTGTGTTTCCTATAATTCCATCAAGCTTGAAATTACACCCCCTTGACCCCCTTTCAAGATAAATTTTTACATTTTTCGGAAGAAAAATTTCCCGGCCGAAGGCCGGTTCCTCTTAAATTACAGGCTCGCTTTCGCTCGCCAGGGAAAAATTGACACCTAAATGGGACAACAGGTCTTAAAAGTGACATAAATTGGGTGAAAGTTCTTAAAATCGCCAAACTAATGGGGCGAACGTCTTAAAATCTCAAAAGCAATGGGGCTAAACATGAGGGAGAAAGGGGTAAAGAAAAAATCCCTCAAGTGGAAATCTCTCCTTAACCCCTTGAAGCTCTGACGCGGTTTAGCAGTTTATTTTGGCTATCATTAGACAATTGTATGCAGCTTAGGGAGGATCTGTGCGTATTAGAAGGGTATAGACTATCTCAATCAACCCTCTGACTTCCATATACCCTTCCTAATCTTAATAAAATCGTCTAATAATTACCAGAAAACAGAAAAGAAATGCGTCTTGGATCTTGAAAGGGTTAAAGAAGCCTCCCAGTAACATTACATCTAGCGACATGAATGCTAGCGATATTCTGGGTATTTGAGCCATAGTGAGTGATATTCTAGAGATTGGGGCAATATACTAGCGATTTTCGACATGTATTTTCTATCTAGCAGCCTTCTAGCGACTTATAAGAAGGGATCTAGCGGTATTATGTATTGTTTTGGTATCCTTGGTGTATGGGTCTTCTCCTGGGCAACCTAGATGAATGTTTTTTTATGTTGTATTCTGTTGTCCCTGTTCGGGCTCTGTCTCGAGTCGGTCACCCCCAGCTAGTGGGCATGTGTCTGAGCATATACATTCATACATACATACGTACAGTCTCGCTAATAAGTGATATCTCGGCACCAATTATGTTTTGATAAATACATTGGTATCAGTAATATTTACACATGATATTTGTCTTTTTGAGTGAGATATACCAACATGTTCCTACACTTACCCACCCTATTCAACATCTGACAGACATTAATAGAGCACAGAGCGAGCCAAACGTAATGCCAGCTGAGACATGACTTATCAGCGTCACTGTACACACATACATACATACACACACACACACACATCCCTGGCACTGTAGGGATGGTGTGTATATCTTCACCAGTAACTCAAACACGCTCACCTTGTGACTTAAATAACAACTCTAGCCGGGATCACACGAGGGCTTTTTCACTCAACATTTATCCTCAACACTGATCTGGCAGCTTATGAGGTCGACATTTATACTAATTCGGTCACTTAAACTCATCTACCATCAGTTTAGTTTCCGATACCAGTGTAAAATATTCCTGAAATGTTGCCAGAATTTTTTTGATTATCGAATGTTGACTATACAAGCTCTCGTGTGATACCGGCTTCAGTCATGGCCATGCATGATATGTACCGGTACATTCATACATACACACATAAACAAACACACACACTTACACACAGCCCGTAGCCTAGTAGGTAGAGCTCTCGTCTCACACACGAGGGGTCGGGGGTTCAATACCCGGCCGGGCGGAGACAAATTGGGCTTGTCTCCTTTCATGTGTTAGCCTCAGTTCACCTAGCTGTAAATAGGTACCTGGAATAAGTGGACGACGTTGTGACGTCCCATCTGGGGTTGGCAAAAATGGTACAAGGCGAGATGGGTATCATATGGTTCACCTAAGCTGATGGCTACCTAAGCCTTCGGGCGAGACGGTACCGTCTATAGTGAGAATGGTACCATACAGATCCACCCTAAGCCTTCGTTTCCGATGTCGCCAATTGGCTAAATACAGACTACACACACATCCACAGCCATTCCAACAGTACATAAAACACTTAACATGCATTTCACGCAATACATTCCCAGTTAAGGAGGCGCGATAATAATGAGCTTAGCTCGCATTGCGTGGATTCCCCTTGACGAACAAGTAACTGAGTAACTGAGTAACATACATGTTTTTAGTTTTTTTCTTTTCTATGTGAGTGAGGGAGACAAAAGGCAGAACTGCCTGTAGTGAGTGCCTCCCCCATAGTTGAAAGAGTGACAAGGCCAAAATCAAGGGACGTTCGAGCCAAAATGCCTGGACACACGGAGTTTGAAGCGATTTAAGTCATAGGAGGAGGGAAAGACTTATTCTGGGAGAGAGTTCCAGAGCTCAGCAGTTGAATAGAAGAAAGCCTGGTGTTTGTTAGGGGAGGTTTTTAGTTTGTTTCCTACTCCTCCAGCAACCTTAAAATTTCACCCCCTTGACCCCCTTTCAAGATAGATTTGTACATTTTTCGGTAGAAAAATTTCCCGGCCAAAGGCCGGTTACTCTTAAATTACAGGCTGGCTATGGCTCGCCAGGATAAAATCGACACCTAAATGGCAGGAAAGTTCTTAAACTTGACAGAAATGGGTTGAAAGTTCTTAAAATCATCAAAATACTGGGGCGAACGTCTTAAAATTAGAAAAGCAATGGGGCTAAACATGAGGGAGCAAGGAGTCAAGAAAAACTCCCTCAAGTGGAAATCTCCCCTTAAGCTTGATGAAGGTTTAGGGGGGGAACTAAAAAGATAATAAAAAGATACTGTACATAAATGAATACGCCCATCCCCCCTCAAACCTCCCCGGGTAAAGACACGCACACAGCCTTGGAACTGTACACATACACACAAGTACACGCACACGACTATGATTCTGGGCGTGTACACATGAAATTACTGATTATGGAGTCGCTCTACAAAATTATAAAAGTTTTAGTAAACAGATCTTGGATAATACCATAACACGCAGGGTATATATATATATATATATAGCGAGATAGACAGATAGTCAATCAGTCAGTCAATTCTTTATTTTAAAAAAAGTAGTAGGTTTTTACATATTTACAGATACAATAAATAAAATTAATGATATATATAGATAGATGTAGATACATAGGTAGGTAGATATATATATATATATATATATATATATATATATATATATATATATATATATATATATATATATATATTTAAGAGAGAGAGAGACAGACAGAGAGCCAAGTAGGATCAGTAGAAGGGTTAACATAATTATCCTCTATTGTATTTAAGTTAAGGGGGGTCATCTGCTTTTTTTTATCTCGTTTTATCTCTTTCTCTGGCTTGTATCCATTAGGCCCCATTCAGCCTACTGTTTTAAGACATTTATCCCCATCCAGGTGTCGATTTCTATCGTGAGCCAGCATTGTATGGAAACATTTTTCGATAGAAAAATTTACAAGTTTAGGCTGATGTCAAATTTTGTTTTAATAATATCCTCTTCGGTGGGGCTCACATGTAGTATCTGATAATAATAATAATAATAATACTTCAAGACTCTAGCCAGTGTTAGAATAGGAGTGCTAGTGGATTCTCTAAGTTGGTCATTGATCCTCGTCCGTGCTTGGCGTTATATTATTGTTAATTTTCCATGTAACCAGTGTATTATATATCTTGAGTGTATGGTTATCTTTGTATTAACCCTTTCAAGCTCCAAGACACATTTATTTCTGTTTCCTGGTATTTATTAGACGATTTTATTCAGATTAGGAAGGGTATATGGAAGTCAGAGGGTTGATTGAGATAATCTTTACCGATTTAATACCCACAGATCCTTCCTAAGCTGCATAAAATCGTCTAATGATAGCCAAAATAAACTGCTAAAACGTGTCAGAGCTACAAGGGGTTAAGTGATTATCGATAAGAAAACTCACGTGTGCAGTCTGTATTATATTTATCCTTTACGACTTTTGTGCATGTGTAGTCTGACTTTAGTTTCTCCAGTCAAGTAAGGAAACAGATTAACCCCTTGAAGCTCTGACGAGTTTTAGCAGTTTATGTTGGCTATCATTAGACGATTTTATGCAGCTTAGAAAGGATCTGTGCGTATTAAAAGGGTAAATACTATCTCAATCAACCCTCTGACTTCCATATACCGTTACTAATCTGAATAAAATCGTCTAATAATAGCCAGAAAACAGAGCAGAAACGCGTATTGGAGCTTGAAAGGGTTAACTTGCTCATGTAGTAATGTAACACCCTATGTGGTGGATTGTGTTCTTTAATTTCATGAGTTATTATTTTAGTAAGCGTTGTTTCCACATAGCGATTTTGATAAGTTGTTTTGACTTTATATTGTCTTTGTCCCAGTTTTGGTGTGCAAGTTTTACATTTTAAGGGGAGATTTCCACTTGAGGGACTTCTTTCTTGACCCCTTTCTCCCTCATGTCTAGCCCCATTGCTTTTGAGATTTTAAGACGTTTTCCCCATTAGTTTGGTGATTTTAAGAATTTCCGCCCCATTCAGTCAAATTTAAGATGTTTCGTGCCATTTAGGTGTCAATTTTATCCTGGCGAGCGATAGCGAGCCTGTAATTTAGGAGTAACCGGCCTTCGGCCGGAACATTTTTCTACCGAAAAATTTACAAATTTATCTTGAAAGGGGGTCAAGGGGGTGAAATTTTAAGATTGCTGAAGGAGTAGGAAACAAACTAAAAACCTCCCCTTAATTTATCCAATCAACCCCAGTAAAAACCTGGTATAATAATTTACAATGCTGTTGTCGTCGTTTTTATTCTCGTCGTTGTTTTGTTCCTTGTGATTGTTATTTATTGTGGTTTCGGGGGTGGTGGCATTGTTCTTGTTGTTGTTTTTGTCATGGCTGTTACTTGTTGGGGTTTTGAGGGGGTTGGCATTTTCGTTGGTGTGGTTGTTTTGGCTGTTATTATTATTATTATTATTATTATTATTATTCGTAGAGACAGATTGAGAAATGAAGAGATACGTAGGAGAGTGGGGCAGCAGGAACATTTGTCAGCCAGAGTGGACAGAAGGGTGCTGAGCTGGTATGGTCATGTTGAACGAATGGGAGATGAAAGGCTTACAAAGAGAATATGTGAGTCAGGTACAAGGGGAGATAGAAGGGCAGGAAGACCCCCATTGAGATGGAGAGACTGTGTAAGAAAGGCTTTGGATGATAGAGGAATGACTATAGATCAGGCAGGGGAAGTGGTGGTGGACAGGAGTGAATGGAGAATGCTTGTGAATAGTTGAGTGAACACGTGGTCATTTGGAGTAAGGGGTCGGGCGCAAGTTGGACTAGATAATAGTCCATCAGGCGCCTGGCCCGGGGAGACGATTAATATGAAGGGTGTGCCTGGAAGTGTGGTGGGAGGGCTTGTCGCTTTGGCTCCGCTGCATGTCTGCCTGCCGAGATCGGAACCTCTCCTGGTGGTCAGGGGCCGGGGGAGTGCTGGAGCGACCTTGGTAACCCTGGTCTCTGGGTCTTCTCCTGGGTGACCTGGATGTGTGAGAGTTTGTGTTTTTTATCTGTGTTTATTTTTTGTTTTATGTTGTTTTTGTGTTTTCCCTGTTCTTGCTCTGTCTTGAGTCGGCTACCCCCAAAATGGGGATTGGGCATATAGATAGAATAGATTATTATTATTATTATTATTATTATTTGTATTATTATTATTATTATTATTATTATTATATTATTATTATTATTATTTGTATTATTATTATTACTTTTATTATTTGTATTATTATTATTATTATTTGTATTATATTATTTTTATTATTATTATTATTATTATTTTTATTATTATTATTATTATTATTATTATTATTATTTGTATTATTATTATTATTATTATTATTATTTATTATTATTATTATTATTATTATTATTATTATTTGTATTATTATTATTATTATTATTTGTATTATTATTATTATTATATTATTATTATTATTATTATTATTTGTATTATTATTATTATTATTATTTGTATTATTATTATTTTTATTAATATTATTATTAATATTATTATTTTATTATTATTATTATTATTATTATTATTATTATTTGTATTATTATTATTATTATTATTATTTTTATTATTATTATTATTATTATTATTATTTGTATTATTATTATTATTATTATTATTATTATTATTATTATTTGTATTATTATTATTATTATTATTTGTATTATTATTATTATTATTATTATTATTATCTTTAACTGTATTATTTTTATATTATTATTATTATTATTATTATTATTATTATTGTATTATTATTATTATTATTATTATTATTATTATTGTATTATTATTATTATTATTATTTGTATTATTATTATTATTATTATTATTATTTGTATTATTATTATTATTATTATTTGTATTATTATTATTTTTATTATTATTATTATTATTATTATTTTTATTATTATTATTATTATTATTTGTATTATTATTATTATTATTATTATTATTATTATAATTATTATTGTTGTTTTGTTTGTCGTTGTGGGTGTTATTTTCCTTGTTAGTGTTGTTGCTTTCGTCGTTGTTGTTATTTCCTCTGGCATTGTCGTCGTCGTTGTTTTTGCTGTTGTTTCCGTTGCTAGTGTCGTCATTAGTGTCCTCCTCCTCCTCCTCCTCCTCGTTGTGGCTGTTATACATCACCGTTTGGCAGAGGAATGGTAAACGTTCGGTACATTTGCCGACAGTGAGTTCGATCATCCCTTCCTTGACCACGGAACACACCTCGTTTTCCTGGTGGTAGTCCGGTATGGCGTTGTTCTTCCAAGACCTGGGATCCTGAAAATATGCATAAGAATCTAAAGCCCCCGTGTATCAATTAACCTGTTAATTGACCACTTGTGAGTTTCAGGCTATAAGGAAGTTAGAGCCGTGAACATCGATATTAAACAGAAACGCAATAATAATGTAAGTTTCTCATGGATAAATGGTATGTTGAATTGGGTTTTATGTATCTATAAATGTACTATGACCGTATTTTACCTGTATATTATGTTAAATATCGTTGTCTACAGCTCCAACTTCCTTATAGACCGAAACTCGCAAGTCGGCAATTGCTGGGGGCCCTTTTTTTTAATTGAATAAATGCGTCCAATACTAGCCAAAATAAGGTTTATAAGGAAGTCGATGGTATAGAAGGGATTGGTCATGGGACTAGAGTTCTCGAAAAGGGGTTCCACTTCTGACGCTATTCTTGACATGCAGTGTGCTGGCTTAATAATCCAGAAGGGTTGATAACCTCTGAAGTACTATTTTAACTAACTAGAATACTATCAAGAGCAGTGGATGTTGGTGTATCGCTGAAAAGGGAGGGAATTGAGTGGAAGCTACCTATAGTGCTGTTTGCGGATGATACAGTTCTGATGAGTGATAATGAATGGGAGTTGCAGGGTCTGGTAAATGAGTTTGGAACAGTGTGCGAAAAATGGAATTTGAAGGTAAATGCGGGGAAGAGCAAGGTTATGGTCTTCGATAGGGGTGAAGTCACAGAGTGTGAGGTGAAGCTGAACGGTCAGGCTATGGAGATCGTTAACTCTTTTAAGTATCTGGGCAGTGTGTTGAGTAAAGATGGGACTATGGATGAAGAAGTGCGGGAGAGGGTACAACAGGGGAAGAGGGTTGTAGGAATGCTAAAAGCAGTAACAAGAAATAGGGTGGTCAGTATGGAAGTGAAGAAGTCCTTTCATGACAGTGTGGTAATCCCGACACTGACTTACGGAAGCGAAGCATGGACGTTGGTTGAGAGACTCAGACCAAGAGTGAGAGCAGTGGAAATGAATTACTTAAGGAGTGCGTGCGGAGTTACATGGAGGGATAGACAGACAAATGAGGAAGTAAGAAGGAGGTGTGGTGCGGAGGTAGATGTGCTGTAAAGTGTGAAAAGGAACAACTTGAGATGGTTCGGCCATATGGAACGTATGGAAAGCGAGAGAATGACTAAGAGGGTGTACGAGAGCGAGGTGGAGGGACAGAGAGGGAGAGCTACCGAATGAGAGGTGGAAGGATGGAGTGAGGAAGTACATGAACGAAGGCGGTGCTGGTTGGGGGGAGGGGCGTCGACTGACTGGGGACAGAGGTGCATGGGGGCGGTTCGTTCGTGGTCACCCCTTCGGGGATCACGGCGTCAGGCAATAGATAGATAGATAGAAGGGGTACTCACCATGAAGCAAGGATCTCCACAGGCTGTTCTCCAAGGATTATGATGGATACCTTTCTTGTAGCGACACCCCACACGGAAGGTCTTTTTGGAGAGACCTGGCGGGGGAGAGTCCTTGTTAAATAATCCTTGCTGACGAGGATAGTAATTGGTTTGACCTATATTCATACGATTTTATGCAGCTTAAGGGGAGACTATGGCCGTTTGTTTGGTCTATTAATTCATTTATTCATATATTTTTTTAGTTTCCTCCCTAGACCTCCATCAAGCTCAGAAAAACACCCCCTAGACCCCCCTTCAAGATAAATTTGTAAATTTTTCGGTAGAAAAATGTCCCGGCCGAAGGCCCGTTCCTCTTAAAATCGCAGGCTCGCTATCGCTCGCCAGGAAATAATCGACACCTAAATGGCACGAAAGGTCTTAAATTGACAACGAAATGGGGCAAAAGGTGTTAAAATCGCCAAACTAATGGGCCGAACGTCTTATAATCTCAGAACTAGTGGGGCTAAACATTAGGGAGAAGGGGGTCCAGAAAAACGGTCTGCCTCCCCTTAAGGGAGGGGGGGGGGTTACTTATTTGTTGATGTGTTTGTTTATATATATATATATTATATATATATATATAATATATATATATAATATATATATATATATATATTATATATATATATATATAATATATATATATATTTTTTTTTTTTTTTTTTTTTTTACTTTCCTTCCTATACCTCCATCAAACTATATAAAAATAGACAGATACATATATAAATAAATAGACAGATACATATATAAATAAATAGACAGATACATATATAAATAAATAGACAGATACATATATAAATAAATAGACAGATGCATATATAAATAAATAGGTAAATAGAGAGTTAGATAGATATATCACCCGGGATTCGAACCCTGGACCATGTGATCAACAGGGTATCGTGCTAACCACTACACCACACTGACCACAAAAGAGGTCTTGCAACCTGGCAACAGCTGTTACCCAGGATCTGTCTAGGTAGACACCCACCCACCCACAGACATTTGTACACAAGATACCCCATACCAGTGAAGTATATTGACCAGTGTGGTGTACTGGTTAGCACGAGTGCCTGTTGATCACATGATCCAGGGTTCGAATCCCGGGTGGGTTGTATGAGTTTGTTCTCAAGTGGCATTACTTGATATAAAGATTGACCAGTGTGGTGTACTGGTTAGCACGAGTGCCTGTTGATCACATGATCCAGGGTTCGAATCCCGGGTGGGGTTGTAAGAGTTTGTTCTCAAGTGGCATTACTTGATATAAAGATTGACCAGTGTGGTGTACTGGTTAGCACGAGTGCCTGTTGATCACATGATCCAGGGTTCGAATCCCGGGTGGGTTGTATGAGTTTGTTCTCAAGTGGCATTACTTGATATAAAGATTGACCAGTGTGGTGTACTGGTTAGCACGAGTGCCTGTTGATCACATGATCCAGGGTTCGAATCCCGGGTGGGTTGTATGAGTTTGTTCTCAAGTGGCATTACTTGATATAAAGATTATAGATTTAACTTACTGGAGTTGCCATTCCTGATATGTCTGAAGAGTGATTTAAGGTTCCATCTGTGGTGGGCTAAGTGCACAGCGAGGTCCCGGCATTTCACCACAGCTTCGTCAAAGGTTCGGTCCTCGGTCAACTCGTGGTAACACACCTTCTTATGCTTGATCCCGTCGGCCTCACACGGATCTCAAGGGGAAAGTTGGGGATTAGTAGGATTAAACACACATTTGTTTTCATCAGCATTACCCATTTAAGGGGGCCCACCTCATGTGTGTTCTCTCTCTCTCTCTCTCTTCCTCTCTCTCTGGGTTGCATCCATTCGGCCCATTTCAGCCTACTATTTTAAGACGTTTATCCCCATCCAGGTGTCGATTTTGTCATGGCGAGCGGTAGCGAGCCAGCTTATTTATAAAAAAAAATTGACAGCAGGCTAAATTTGTAAATTTTTCGATAGAAAAATATCTCCGGCCAAGCCCGGATCGACAGCTGGATGGGGATAAACGCCTTAAAACAGTAGGCTGAATGGGGCCAAATGAATACAAGCCAAGAAAGAGGGAAAAAGAAGAGAAAATATAAAACAGGTCAACCCCCCCCCCCCCACCCACCCCTTTAAATAAGACAAAAACATATTGAATACAAATAAATAACTCCCGACATGTTGATAAAATTAACCCTCTCCGACATATGACGCGATTTTGAGCCGATTAGGGATACTTTAAAGCCTTTGTTACCATCAGGGGTATTTAGAAACCTTTAGTTTAGTTACTTCAACCTCTGCAGTTGTCTTTGAGTTAGCTGTGTTGAGCCTATTGGGAATACTTTAAAGCCTTTGTTTCCATCAGGGGTATTTAGAAACCTTTAGTTTAGTTACTTCAACCTCTGCAGTTGTCTTTGAGTTAGCTGTGTTGATCCTATTGGGGATACTTTAAAGCCTTTTTTACCATCAGGGGTATTTAGAAACCTTTAGTTTAGTTACTTCAACCTCTGCAGTTGTCTTTGAGTTAGCTGTGTTGAGCCTATTGGGGATACTTTAAAGCCTTTGTTTCCATCAGGGGTATTTAGAAACCTTTAGTTTAGTTACTTCAACCTCTGCAGTTGTCTTTGAGTTAGCTGTGTTGAGCCTATTGGGGATACTTTAAAGCCTTTGTTTCCATCAGGGGTATTTAGAAACCTTTAGTTTAGTTACTTCAACCTCTGCAGTTGTCTTTGAGTTAGCTGTGTTGAGCCTATTGGGGATACTTTAAAGCCTTTGTTTCCATCAGGGGTATTTAGAAACCTTTAGTTTAGTTACTTCAACCTCTGCAGTTGTCTTTGAGTTAGCTGTGTTGAGCCTATTGGGGATACTTTAAAGCCTTTGTTTCCATCAGGGGTATTTAGAAACCTTTAGTTTAGTTACTTCAACCTCTGCAGTTGTCTTTGAGTTAGCTGTGTTGAGCCTATTGGGGATACTTTAAAGCCTTTGTTTCCATCAGGGGTATTTATAAACCTTTAGTTTAGTTACTTCAACCTCTGCAGTTGTCTTTGAGTTAGCTGTGGGCAGAAAACTAATTTTGGAGAGGTAATTATAAGAGTGAGAGAACTATTTCTTATTGCTAATCTGGCAACCTCTGCGTCATATGAGTCTGAAGGGGTTAATACAAACACCTAAAAATTAAGTCAGTGGGTAACTGTTATTTTGTATGTATTTGGTAGCCAACGAATTTGACAATAATCTTGACCCCTTAACTTCTTATAACTCGAAATGAATGAACAAAATCGGCCTGATGCTTCTATCATTTGGGAAGAGCCCACTAGGAAATAGATGTGGATATTTACAGCCAGTTTGCTCCAGGCCCTTTTGAGTTACAGAGAGGTTAGGGATCAAGATTATTGTCAAGTTCGTTGGCGCTACCTATAGGTATTTAGGTAGGTATTTAGCTTTAGAAATATTAGCTCGATTACTCTTAGTCGTTTGTGAGCTACAGATGTTTAAGGGGAGATCTCCACTTGAGGGATTTTTTTCTTGACCCCTTTCTCCCTCATGTTTAGCCCCATTGCTTTTGATATTATAAAATGTTTGCCCCATTAGTTTAGCGATTTTAAGAACTTTTTCCCCATATTAAGACCTTTCGTGCCATTTAGGTGTCGATTTTATCCTGGCGAGCGATAGCGAGCCTGTAATTTAAGAGGAACCGGCCTTCGGCCGGGACATTTTTCTACCGAAAAATGTACAAATTTATCTTGAAAGGGACTCAAGGGGGTGTAATTTTAAGGTTGATGGAGGTCTAGGGAACAAACTAAATACCTCCCCTTAAGGGGACAGTGGATATTTTGGCGGGTCGATTAATTTACTGTATAATTATATACATGTATTTACTGTATAATTATATACATGTATTTACTGTATAATTATATACATGTATTTTTTTAGTTTCCTCCCTAGACCTCCATCAAACTTAAACAATCATCCATTAGATCCCCCTACGAGATTAATCATCCATTAGATCCCCCTACGAGATTAATCATCCATTAGATCCCCCTACGAGATTAATCATCCATTAGATCCCTACGAGTATCATCCATTACGAGATTAATCATCCATTAGATCCCCTACGAGATTAATCATCCATTCATCCATTAGATCCCCCTACGAGATTAATCATATCCCTACGAGATTAATCATCCATTAGATCCCCCTACGAGATTAATCATCCATTAGATCCCCCTACGAGATTAATCATCCATTAGATCCCCCTACGAGATTAATCATCCATTAGATCCCCCTACGAGATTAATCATCCATTAGATCCCCCTACGAGATTAATCATCCATTAGATCCCCCTACGAGATTAATCATCCATTAGATCCCCCTACGAGATTAATCATCCATTAGATCCCCCTACGAGATTAATCATCCATTAGATCCCCCTACGAGATTAATCATCCATTAGATCCCCCTACGAGATTAATCATCCATTAGATCCCCCTACGAGATTAATCATCCATTAGATCCCCCTACGAGATTAATCATCCATTAGATCCCCCTACGAGATTAATCATCCATTAGATCCCCCTACGAAGTTAATCATCCATTAGATCCCCGTACGAGGTTAATCATCCATTAGATCCCCCTACGAGATTAATTTGAAAAAAAAATCGGTAGAAAAATGTCACGGCCCAAGGCCGGTTCCTCCACAATTACTGGCTCGCTATCGCTCGCCAGGAACAAAATCGACACCTAAAGGGCACGAAAGGTCTTAATATTAACAAAGAAATGGGGCGAAAGGTCTTAAAATCAAGAAACTAATAGGGCAAGTGTCTTAAAATCTCAAAAACTAATATGCTAAACATGAGGAGGTCCATAAAAATCGACTACCTCCCCCCTAACCCCTTCCGTACCTGCGACATCCTTGTAACTATACTCTATGGATTTTGTGCAGTTTAAGAAGGATCTGTGGTAGTAAAGAGGGTTAAGGGAGATAGTGCAACGCCTGTTAATGGCTGGAGGTCCTTTTTAAACTGAATAAAATCGTCTAATAGTTGCCAGAATATAATACAAAGACGTCGCCGGTACAACAAAGGGCTAAGCGTTCCTTGCCAAACGTACGAATCAGGAAAATTAACGTCAGCCACAGGGGAAAAAAAAACAAAAAACCTTCCTACTTCCCATAATTGGCTTAGGGGGGGGGGGGGGGGCGTATTGGCTTGGGGGGGGGGCGTATTTATTTGCTCATTTATGTATTTTTTATTTTATTTTGTTTTATTTATTTTTATTTATTTTTTTAGTTTCTTCCCTAGACCTCCATCAAGCTTAAACAAAACTGCACCATATCCTCCTTCAAGATAAATTTGTACATTTTTCGATAGAAAAATTTCCCGGCCAAAGGCCGGTTCCTCTTAAATTACAGGCTCGCTATCGCCCGCCAGGAAAAAAATCGACACCTAAATGACACGAAAGGTCTTAATATTGACAAAGAAATGGGCCGAAAGATCTTAAAATCGCCAAACTAATGGGCCGAACGTCTAATAATCTGAAAATTAATGGGGTTAAACATGTGGGAGAAGAGGGACCAAAAAAACTTCCTATTTCCCATATCCGGCTTTATCTTGTATAAAGAATGCTATAATTTGATGCACTTGAGAAAAATATTTATATATACAGTATAAGATTTGGTTTCGAATAGTTATTAATATATTTACTTATATTATTATTATTATTATTAGTAGTAGTAGTAGTAGTAGTAGTAGTAGTAGTAGTAGTAGCACAACCAGCGACGGTGGCAGAAGTGGACTACGAGGCAGCAGTGGCAGAGTAGTAGTAGTAGTAGTAGTAGTAGTTGACTGGATTGAAGTTGCATGGTGTAGATTAGTAATATCTGATGCTTGTAAAATAAAATGTATGAACAATATTAAATAAAAAACAATGTAGTAGTAGTAGTAGTAGTAGTAGTAGTAGTAGTAGTAGAAGTAGTATTGCTAGTATTATTAATATGTGTTTATTATTATTTGTTTGTATTTGTATTATTAGCAGTAGTAGCAGCAGCAGTAGTAGTAGTAGTAGTAGTAGTAGTAGTAGTAGTAGTAGTAGTAGGAACCACACAATGGGACCCAGTAGCAATGGCGATGTACGCATTAGGTCTCTCGGTGTTGCTATCATTAACAAGACATGAGACGACACATGTTAAGCAGGCGGCCTATGCAGATGATCTCACTGGAGCAGGGAAAGTCAACGATCTCAAGAGCTGGTGGGAGCAAGTATCACAAGTGGGACCAGAAATAGGATACTTTCCAAATCCTAGTAAGTCTATACTGATAGTAAAACCAGAACATTATGAAAATGCCTTAGAAGCTTTCAACGGTAGTGAAGTGGTCGTAACAAAGGACGGACAGCGTCATCTAGGGGCAGTAATTGGCACAGAAGAGTTCAAGAAGCAATACATGGAAGAGAAGGTCAGAGAGTGGGTAAACGAAATAGAAATACTAGCCAAAATTGCAAAGACGGAACCACAGGCTGCATATTCGGCATTCACATATGGGGTCAAACACCGCTGGACCTACTTGATGCGTACCATTTCAAACGTGGGTCCACAACTTCAACCGCTAGAAGATGCCATCAGAGACAAACTCATCCCAGCTTGGATGAAGTCCCATACCCCAAATGCTACAGAGAGGGAGTTGCTTGCACTTCCTCCTAAGTTAGGAGGACTTGGAATCATCAATCCTGTGAGGAGGGCGACAACGGAATACCAGAACTCAGTAAAGATAACAGAATCTCTCACTGAACGCATCGTAGTGCAAGATCCTGACGGCGAAGTGGACCAGGCGGACATCTACAACATCAGAAAGACCATCACGTCAGAGAGGCAAAACTCACAGAAAAATGACCTGGCACAATTGATGCGACAACTTTCCCCGAGACTAACAAGAAAAGTACAAATAGCACAAGAAACGGGTGCTTCAAATTGGCTGACAACACTACCAATCAAGGCAAAAGGCTTCAATCTAAACAAACAAGAATTTAATGATGCTATTGCACTGAGGTATGATTGGCCGATTGAAGGACTGCCCGATCGATGCGTTTGTGGAATCAACAACGATGCAGACCACAGCATGATATGTAAGAAGGGAGGATTCATCAGCATCAGGCACGATGAAGTAAGAGATGTAACGGCGAACATGCTCAGGGAGGTGTGTAGAGATGTGGTGCGCGAACCATCACTCATTCCCTTGGAGGGAGAGATCTTGCAGCACAGGACGGCCAACACATCCAACGAAGCACGAGTGGACGTTAGTGCAAGAAGTTTTTGGACAAGAGCACAGCGAGCGTTCTTTGACGTAAGAATATTTGACCCAATGGCCCATAGCTACAGCGGGCTGTCTCTGGAGGCTGCACACAAGAGGAATGAACAAGAGAAGGTCAGGGCATATGGGGAAAGGATCTTAAATATCGAACATGGCAGCTTTACCCCACTAGTCTTCACCACATCTGGAGGGATGGGACCTAGGGCCCAGTGCTTCTATTCAAGGCTTGCAGAGATCATCGCAGAGAAGAAGAAACAGCCCAGGAGCCACGTTGTAGCCTGGATGAGGTGCCATCTATCTTTCTCGTTGCTCAGATCAGCACTACTATGCCTGCGGGGAACAAGACTGTCTGCACCACAACCAGCGACGGTGGCAGAAGTGGACTACGAGGCAGCAGTGGCAGAGGGTCGCATAGGAAGGAGACTGGATTGAAGTTGCATGGTGTTGAATAGTAATATCTGATGCTTGTAAAATAAAATGTATGAACAATATTAAATAAAAATCAATGTAGTAGTAAAAAAAAAAAAAAAAAAAAAAGTAGTAGTAGTAGTAGTAGTGTACACTCTCTCTCTCTCTCTCTCTCTCTCTCTGTGGCCTTGACCATCCCCATCTTCTCTTATGGGGAGATGGGTAGCTTTTTGGGCGATTTTTGGATGTATTAATTATTGTTCTAGTTTCCTCCCTAGACCTCCATCAAATTTAAAAAAACATCCATTAGATCCCCCTGCTAGATTAATTTGTACATTTTTCGGTAGAAAAATGTCACGGCCGAAGGCCGGTTCTTCCAACATTACAGACTCACTATCGTTCGCCAGGGAAAAAATCGACACCTAAATAGCACGAATGGTCTAAATATTGACGAAGAAATGGGGCGAAATGTCTTAAAATCGACTAACTAATGGGGCAAACCTCTTAACATCTGAAAACTAATGGGGCTAAACATGAGGGAGAAAGTGGTCCAGAAAACCGGCCCGTCTCCCCTTAACCCCTTCCTTACCGACAACGTCCATGTAACTATACTCTGGCTACTATTAGACGCTTACATTCAGTTTAACAAGGGCCTCCAGCAATTAACAGGCTTCTAACTATCTCACTTAACCCTTTTTACAACCACAGAGCCTTCTTAAACCGCACAAAATCGTCTAAAGATACCAGGAATGTAATTCAAAAGACGTCGGCGGTACAGAAGGTTTTAATGGTGGGTATTTTATTTATATATCTATATATTTTGTTTGTTTATAATTGTTTTCTGAATGTTCTTGATCATACTTACAATTATCCTGGGTAGTATAGGAAAGACACACCAAACCACAAACACACCAAAGAGAGAGGGTAAAGGAAATCGCCATGACGTCTACAAGTGACACTCCCTCCTTCGAGGCTGGGAGGTAACTGGCGGATTTTGAAAGAGTCCCTCGTATTATAAGGTACAAGTGTTGCTTTGCCCCGATACCAAAACTGCATACCCAACTCTGCGTGTTTTACCCTAATCACCCCTGTTACTATAGTCCGTTCATTCTAGGTTGGCCAGAAATCGTAACCCCTAACCTCTCATAACTCAAAAATGACTAAAGTAATCGAGCTAATATTTCTACCAAATAGGAAGACTTGGCTAGGGAATATGTGTATAAATTGACAGGTGATTTGCTCCAGCCCTTTTTGAGTTACAGTGGTTAGAGGTTACGATTTCTGCCCAACCTAGAATGAACGGACTATACCTTCATCCCTAGACCTATACTACAGTCACCATCATCATCACTATTACCGTCATCATCATCACAACTACCATTACAATCATCACTACTACAGTCACCATCATCTAATCATCAAACTGAGAGGTAGATAATGAGAGAATATTTGAATGTGTGTGTATGTATGAATGTGTGTGTATATACTGTATGTGTGTGCGCGTATGCAGATATTGCGCAAAACCCAAGGACTACCAGCAGCAGGCTGACCTCCGACAGAGATAGGACAGGTGGCGACGGTGGTAGGGAGGCTGGTGGTGGTGGTGGTGGTAGCTGGGGTGGAGGTGGTGGTGGTGGTGGTGGTGGAGGAGAAGGAGGAGGCTGGAGTGGTGGTGGAGGAGGTTTGGGTGGTGATTGTGGAGGCTGAGGTTGGGGTGGGGGTGGTGGAGGAGGAGGCTGGGGTGGTGGTGGTGGTTGGGATGGTGGGAGTGGTGGTGGTTGTGGTTTGTATGGAGGTGGTGGGGGTTGTGTACGTGGTGTGTTGTACTATCGGCAACAAAAGTTAGTTAGTTAAAATAGTACTTCAGAGGCTATCAACCCTTCTGGATTATTTAGCCCTCAAATTATAAGTCAAGAACAGCGTCAGGACTGGAGCCCCTTTTCGAGAACCACAGTCCCCCTCAGTAACAAAAGCCCTATCGCCTCCCCCCCCCCCCCCCCTGCCTATTACAGCTCTATAACCCCTAATAAGTCATGTCTCAGCTGTCATTACGTTTGGCTCGCTCGGTTCTGTATTAATGTCTGTCAGATGTTGAATAAGGGGGGTAAGTGTAGGAATATATGTTTGTATATCTCACTTGAATGACTAAGAGGGTGTACGAGAGCGAGGTGGAGGGACAGAGAGGGAGAGGTAGACCGAATATGAGGTGGAAGGATGGAGTGAGGAAGTACATGAACGAGGGGGGTGCTGGTTGGGGGGAGGGGCGTCGACTGACTGGGGACAGAGGTGCATGGGGGCGGTTCGTTCGTGGCCACCCCTTCGGGGATCACGGCGTCAGGCAATAGATAGATAGATATCTCACTTGAATCGAATAAATCAAGATTTAGTTATGTTTATACCAATTATTGATCAAAATATACTTTGTGTCGAGACATCACTTACTTGACAAACTATACACCTAATATTTTTGAGTATGAATATCGCGGGTCACGGTGAGGCAGTAGAGGCAACAGTAGGCTACTTTTGTCGCCGACTGTACACTTGTAGACAGAGAAGGCAGAGACGAGTGTTGGGGCAGTTACCTATATATTTACCCTATATTTAGTTGGTTTATAGTTTTATGGAAAATTAAATGTTTGAAGAATCTTTAACTTAACAACTCAGCAGAGACGGCTCTGTTAACAAATAAACCAGCAGAGCAAGCCCTGCTAACTAATAATCCAGTAGAGCCAGACCTATTAACAAATAATTCAGCAGAGCTGGCTCTGTTGACAAATATTCCAGGAGAGCCGGGCCTGTTGCTAAACCAGCAGAGCCGGTCCTGCTAAATAATAATCCAGCAGAGCCGGCCCTGTTAACTAATAAACCAACAGAGCCGATCCTGCTATATATTAATCCACAGAACCCGCCCTGTTAACTAATACTCCAACAGTCGAACTATTTCAGCTAAATAATAATCCTGCAGAGCCAGTCCTGTTCAGCAATAATCCAGTAGAGATGGTCCTGTTAAATAATAATCCAGCAAAGTATGTCCTGTTTCACTCATAATCCAGCAGAGCCGGCCCTGTTAACTATCTGCAGCAATAGGTCCCTGTCTGCGCCCCATTTGCTAAGCTATATATATGTCTAAGCACTACAAAACTGGGCCATCTATCCGTGCCGAAAAACGAGAAAGGTGTGCTGTGAACACATAGGGGCCGGGCTAACCGAAACCAAGTGGGAGGTAAGGAGAGCTTGCAATATGTGATCTACTCAACACCTCCAGGTCAGGTGAAGGTATTGCAGGATAAGCCTTTACATGGCAAGTTGGCAGCAGTACTATAGTTTGTTGGCAACATTGGGTCGAGTTTCAAGTATCTCTCCTCTCTAGCTCAGTAAAGTACTCGGTAAATTTATACGGTGTGACAGTCACGAGTTTTAGCATGTGTGGGTTTTTTTTGCATTTTTTCTTTGATATACAGTGTTGTTTTATACCAATACAAGGACTGCAGCAAATGAGTATTTACCCATTAGGCCTATCCAACAATATAAAAACACGGCCCTCACTAGTGGGGATCGAGGGCTATGAAGATCAGGGAAATTGCGGGGTAAAAGGGGAAAAATAGGGGTAATATGGGAAGAACTCTGAAAATAATATATAGAAAAGTAAGAAAACGTTAAAATGTGAAAATCCGAGCCAAGTTTTGGCAAAAGTTGGCTCGGATTTGGGTATTTTTCAGAGTACAAAAACCCCAAAATTGGGAAAACAAGTTGGCTCCGCTTTTGGCATTTTGCAAAGTAAAAAAAATCCAGTAATTGAATTTTGAAAGTTGGCTCGAGTTTTCAGGTTTTTTGAAACCCATTAAATCCCAAAATTTGAAAACCCGAGCCAACATTTGCCAAAACTTGGCTCGGGTTTAGCGATTTTTTGAAGTAAAAAAACACAGTAACCTAACCTAATTGATACGGTGTGACAGTCACGAGTTTTACCCTATATCTCCCTTATAATACATTTACGAAAGGAAGGACATATATAGGACTGAAGACTATTATATAACACACCTATAAATCACCACACCGCCAGACGTACGACGAACAATAAAAGGAAGCTATGTACAGTGTGCGATATTAGATTCAACAAAAGGAGTCCAACATCACAATGTAGTATATGTAATGAAACAGTACACGATCGATGTACTTATGCTACCAGCAGAAAAGAAGTGGAATGCGATAAATGTAGGGAATTAGCCCACTCCACCAACACCCACTCCACCAACACTACACTACCCGCAGCGTTACCATTAATACCACAGATATCGGCGACCCAAGTAGCACAACATGCAACAAGAACAATAATAAAAACAGGTAGCACTCGCAAATACATCAACAAGGAAGCAGCATCAACGGACAACAAAAACAACAACAACAACAGCAAACAACCACAGCCCGACCGCGAGTATACCCCGCCCTCTCCCGCACAAACAGCTGATCGACGCGGACCAAACCACACCTCCAGTCGTATGATAAACAGTAAGAAAAAACTATGTATAGTCTGTAAGATTTTAGGAGTATTGTTGGTTGTTGGAAGGAACATAATCATTGATATTGGTTCAGGAGTAATTTATCGAGAGGACTTCCCTAAGTGGTTAAGGCCCCATTAATTGCTCTTTCCATTCACATATGCATAGCCTACGTGAGTTGCAGTTGGGATGTGTGTACATGCTTAGATTGATATGCAGGATTCGAAGTTGCATAATAAATCGTAGGCAGTGTCCATCAACCTTTAACTGTCTTCGTGGTGCGATGTATAAGGTGTTGATTTTCGGTGTGAGCATCCTGGGTTCGAGTCCACGGACTGCCACATGTGTTTGTAAATTTAATTAATCGATTTTAGGAGTATTGTTGGTTGTTGGAAGGATCATAATATATTGGTTTCACCAATAGGAGTTCACTTTTACAATGCAACAGTTGTAATGAAATTGTTCATAACCGATGAACTTACGTTAACAATAGAAACGAAGTTGAATGTGTTAAATGTAGGAACTCAGCTGTACAACATCGCGAAACCATTTGTTCTATTTTTGAATCACTCATAACACGACGTCAGAAGATCGAAAACTGTGTAAAGTGTAAACATGTAGCTCACATGAAGTGCATCTCTAAGAAGACCAACAGTGAAGAACGGGAATTCCTTTGCAATAAGTGTGCCTTGCATTCATTACCGAATATTAATGTAAATGATCCAAGTATTAACAACTCAGAATCCAGCCAGGACACATTCAAAATCAAAGATGAATACAGAGTGTTCACCAACAAAGGGCTCCATCTTATCCACATTAACGCCAGATCAATGTAGGCCTACCATAAATTGTCAGAAATAAACTTGTTAGCTAATAAGGCCAAAGCTTCAATAATTGCATTCACAGAAACCTGGCTGGATTCAAGTATAAACGATGGTGAAATAAACATTCAAGGTTTCAATGTGGTTAGGAATGATCGCAATAGGCATGGGGGAGGAGTATGTCTGTATGTAAAAAACAACCTCACACACACAACTAGGACCGACCTCCATGTAGAAAGTCACGAAGCTCTGTGGATCGACCTACACCTGCCGAGGACAAGACCCATCACGTGCTATAGGCTACCAGACGACACACAATTCTTGACCAAATTTGAACGAACTTTGTCATCGTTAGACCATTTGGGAAGGGTCAGGCAGGGAATAGGTGTGGACATGACCAGCTCATTTGCTCTCCTAGCCCTTTTTGAGTTACAGAGGTTAGGGTTTACAATTTCTGGCCTACCTATTTAGAACAGGGTATAGTAACTTTAACATAACATCACTGCTTAGCAAATAATAAGTAGTAACAAGGAAATAGGGTGGTTGGCGAGCATGGAAGCAAAGAAGTCACTGCATGACATTGACGTAGCCTATGTAGGCTATGCTATATTTCATTCTAGCTACATGTTGACGATACTATGCAGCTTAGGAAGGATCTGTGGTAGTTAAAGGGGTTGGTCGAGATATATTGAAGCCTTGTTATTGCTAGAGGTCCTGCCTAAGCTGAATAAAATTGTCTAAAAGTGGCCAAAATCTTATAAAAATTACGTCCCTGGTAGCCTACTGAATAGAAAATCAATCTCGAGCATACAGACGCTCAACTTTTCGAGTAATCAGCCAATCAGTAATTCGACATTCTTGTAGCGGGACTAATTCACTAATCTTCCATAGATAAGGGTCGTATTATACTGAGAGGGCTACAATAAAGAAAATAGATCTATATTAGTGCTCCTAATTTCGTTTTCTTTAAAAAAACTATTCATAGAAAACTGAGATATTACAGATAACTAAATGAAATATATCAAAGTGTTTCCGGGCTAGAAAATAAAAATAAAAATAAAAAGTTATAAATACACTACGTGCTCTATAGGTTTCTTATGTACCATACTGCATTGTCGTATATGTCATTACTGACACAAATGCATTATATGGGACCTAATATAAAGCACTGTAAAAACAAAACTCCCTATCGACGGCGGCGGCGCCAAAATGATGGGGTAAAACCTAATTAAAAACAATTCACCCCTGATGTAATAGAGCTAAAATTGGTGTCAGATATTGAATTCAAAACTCGCTTAACTGAAATAATTCAGACAAGTGGGGTACCTCTATTATACATACATACGAAATCTGTTTTGTTTTGGTGACTTTAAATGTCCCGCGCGAGATCAGCTGACGTCCCTTTAAACTTCCGACCAATCCCGCGCTAGACTCCAGTACAGCCTCACTGCTCAGCCAATCACAAGGCCCCTTAATGTCAACAAACACAACCACAACAACAATGGTTAGCAGGTATTTTAAACGACTATATATCATTTATGTGACTATGATCACTAAATATGTGGCCAATATGTGATGTATGAGACTATACAGCATCGGTATATGTAAATTAGGCTGTAATAATAGCCAAGGCTTGGTAGATATCATATAGGCTAGGCTAACAGGTTCAGTGGTCCCGTTCTCATGATGCCAGACCTCAACTCGAATTCGGGATAATAGGCTAGGCTAGCCTATATATTTAGTTTTTGACATATTTATACTTAATTGTCTTGCACCTCCCATCTTTTTACATTGGTAATTATAGGGAATAGGCTCGCACCATTATTTTTCATGTTTTTTCCTCTAGATTTTGAGAAAGGAGTGTTTTCATGGTCTTGGTTATAATTCCAATGTGGGATACACGATGTGTTGAGGGGGGGCTTTGCCCCCCTTTCCCCCCCCCATAAATTATTGAAATTGTTATCTATGTTGCCAGCAGGGGGTAAATATTTATTATACTGCATAAAGATGGCGTTTGTAAACAATGAGGATGTCTGAAAGAGCTCTGAGATTGATTAGAATGGGCGTTTTTTCGGTAAGATTAGGAGTAGTGGGCGTACCACTACCGACATACAGCATAAAATAATCATCTATAAAACATTAACCTAACCTAACCTAACCTAACCTAACCTAACCTAACCTAGTACTACATGAATACTGTACTAGGTTAGGTTAGGTTAGGTTGTTTGGTTAGGTTAATGTTTTATAGATGAGTTGTTGTTGTTGTTGCTGTTCCCCAAACAGCCTGGCCGAACAGCCCCAAGGCCCCGAGCAAGGCCAAGGCCATAACCGAGCGCTCCCACAGAACCCTCCCTGCCGACAGTACAGTACAGTATAAGGATTCCATAGACCTACATTGTCCCTAATAAATTATGTATAATAAGGCTGCGAGCCTATTCCCTATAATTATCAAGTTTTTTTGTTAGGTTAAGTATTTATAGATGATTTATGTTGTATGTCGGTAGTGGTACACCCGATATCCGATAACACAACTCATACCAAAATGGGTAACTGTGTAGCCTAATAATCGGGTTTCACTCCCATTTCATTATTTTCCCTTTTTTTTTTTTTTTTATTGGTTGAAGGGTCGGAGGATCCGAAGATCCCTTTTCACCCTGGCGCGTAACCTATTTAACTGTCAGGCGAAACGGAGGCAAGGGGTGTGAGGAGATTGCCCAAACATCTCCACCAGCCGAGAATCGAACTCGGTCCTCCCGGTTAGAAACCGAGCGCTCTACCAATGTCGCTACTGGCCAGTGTGGCCACCCCCACTTTCCCATGTCATCACAAGTTTAAAATTATTCTCCAATGGCTCATTAAGGGAGCCCACCTCGCTTGTTTTTCTCTTTCTCTCCCTCTCTCTTTGGCTTGTATCTATTCGGCCCCATTCAGCCGGTTCAATGTTATTTTAATACCACAAATTTTGTTGATATATTTGAAGATACATATTGAATCTATATGCTCTAAAGATCATAAGAAAATTTGTTTTAACCCTCGGCAAAACTTAATAAAAAAGTATGGTACTAAAATGTCTTTTTCGTAACAAGGTTGTCAATACGGTACTTCCAGTTATCGATAGCTCTAAAGATCATATGAAAATGTGTTAAACCCTCGGAAAAACCTAATATAAAAGTATGGTACTAAAATTTAAGTTTCGTAACAAGGTTGTCAATACGGTACTTTCCCGTTATCAATGTACAATCAAAGTTGAAGATTGCAGAGTAAACACCGTAGACTTCATCGACTTTCTTTCACCTTCGTATAAACGACAGCCTTTTTTTTTTTTTTTTTTTTACCAAGGGATTAGTACTCAACCAGCGGGGGTGTGGGGGCAGCAGCCCCCACCCATAATACTAGGTTAGGTTAGGTAAGGTTGTTAGGTTAGGCTAATGTCTTTTCAAATCACTATCGGGGGCGTGTCTCAACATCGATCAATAGGCCTAATGGGGAAAATAAGTATTCCCGAGATTTCTAATTAATTACAAACACTACATATTGATGCAAATGAAAAATTTATTTTATAAAAAACACTCGGAAAATTTGTGGTATTAAAATAACATTTTTCCATTCAGCCTACTGTTTTAAGACGATTACCCCCATCCAGGTGTCAATATTTCCTGGCGAGCGGTAGCTAGCCAGTATATATACAGTATATATATATATTGTTTTTGACAGCAAGCAAAATTTATAAATGTTTTCGATAGCCTAGAAAAATTTCTCCGGCAAAGCCGGATTTCTCCATACAATGATGGCTCGCTATCGCTCGCCAGGAAAAAATCGAGACCTGGATGGGGATAAACGTCTTAAAACAGTTGGCTGAATGGGGCCGAATGGATAAAAGACAGAGAAAGAGAGAAAAGGAGAGAAATATAAAAAAAAGCAGGTGACCCCCCTTAAAATGATTCTCCAATGGCTCATTAACCAAAACTGTACGATAGTTTCCATGACAGTTAGCCTATTTATACATTATTTTTCTATGCCATATAAACTAGCCTATAGCGGTATAATCCTACGTAGTGGGAAGAATTTATATCTCAAATTCGACCTTGTCACATTATAGGTCTACTGTAATTGTTATTTGTACTGTACTTATATAGGTATTATGTGAGTTAAGTATAACTTTATTTTAATACCACAATTTCTTTTTATATATTTGAAGATAAATATGGAATCTATATGCTCTAAAGATCATATGAAAATTTGTTTTAACCCTCGGCAAAACCTAATAAAAAAGTATGGTACCGGTACTAAAATGTCTTTTTTGTAACAAGGTTGTCAATACGGTGTCCAGTTATCGACAGCTCTAAAGATCATATAAAAATGTGTTTTAACCCTCGGAAAAACCTAATATAAAATAATAAAAGTATGCTAATAATAATAATAATACCGGTAGTTCTTAAAGCTAGCGCATGCTAAGCCAGCTAAGGATAGCCCAATAAGGCCGATTATGCGTATTTCCATTTGGGGTCTTGATTATTGGGCAAGAGTTGTGTTATCGGGCGTATCATCTACCTCTGACCGGGTATATTCTAGTGTTTACTATACCCCTTTGAAAGGACATTAGCCTAACCTAACAACCTTACCTAACCTATCCTAGTACTGTATTATGGGTGCACACCCCCGCTGTTTGACATAAACTCACGTGTTTACATGACTTACGCCCAGTAACACAACTCATTCCAATTATTGTACAGGACAGTACAGCATATGAAAGAATTAAAGTATGGTTTATAGTTCAAATTGTATCTTTGGAAGTGATAGAATGGCCAAAACAATGCTATTTCAAGTTAATTTTCTTGTATTCCTCCTCATACTCATTCAAGTGTTCAAACAAAATTGCTCCGGTTTGACACCTTTTCTAGTACCTACCATGTCTGCAACAAATGTTTAGACATAATTAAACTCTTGTTATTTTCCCATTATAATTCTACCCTTATTTTCAGGTTGGACCAGCCTTGGAGGACATGACTCCCGGTGAAGCAACCCCACGGAGAAGTTGGCCGGACTCTTGCCCTAACAGAGTGGAAATAAGACGAAAAGGAAAGAAAACCATTTGTCATCAGCAGAGATAAGACAGAAAGGAAAGAAAACTATTTGTCATCAGCAGAGATAAGACGGAAAGGAAAGAAAACTATTTGTCATCAGCGGAGATAAGATGGAGAGGAAAGAAAACTATTTGTCATCAGTGGAGAAAAGACAGAGAGGGTACAGTAACCAGCATTACCCCAAAGCACCTTGCCCAGGACCGAAGCCATTCCCAGGATCTTGTGCCCCTGGGAGGAGGGCAGGTGGGTGTTGTGGTGGTTTGGTCCCCGTCGCTG
The DNA here is from genome assembly GCA_032716605.1 of Paralithodes platypus. Taxonomy (NCBI): domain Eukaryota; kingdom Metazoa; phylum Arthropoda; class Malacostraca; order Decapoda; family Lithodidae; genus Paralithodes; species Paralithodes platypus. The sequence continues at coordinate 1,560,055 of CM064534.1, read as the reverse complement.
CTCCTCTAGAATTCACAGCTCCGGGGGAGGGGGGCCCACAACGTAGATGCCGCCACACTAGAACTAGAACCAAGACCCTAGAGGGCTGGTGATCAACAACCAAACAGGTATCCTCTTCATTCTTAACCCCTTCTTTACCGGCTACATTTCTTTATAATATTCTTGCTATATTTAGACAATTTTGTGCAATTTAAGAAGGATCTGAGGTAGTAAAATGGATTCAGTGAGATAGTTTAAAGCCTGTTAATTGTTCTATGCTCTTTTTAAATTGAATGAAAAAGTCTAATAGTAGCTAGAATAAACTTAACAAGATGTAGTCGGTACAGAACTGGTTAAGAACATCCATCAACATACCCATGTTACTTCTTCATATCCCCCACCAAGCCCTCTACCACCCCTGACTAGACCTGTTGTTGCTTGAATTCCTTTGTACTCATCACCAAATATCACCTTTTGTTCCCCAAACCTAGCCCCCATGACATCTTGGAGGGATGTCAAAACCATAAGTTCTGACCACCTACCGATCATCATCACCACCAAAACCAGAATCACCCCAGCCAGACCTATGAGAGTTCCGTATGAAGCTCAGTGGTCTGGTTAATCTGCTCTACATAACTAACTAACCAGAATCACCCCAGCTGGCTACAGATACACATACACTAATTATAAAAGAGCCAACTGGGAAGCTTTCACAACTGAAACAGAACAATAGCTCAAAACTCTAAGCAGTACTGGACATCTATCACAAACATCAACAACGCCGTACACTCATTCAATACAATTATTCAAAACACAGACAAAAAACACATCCCTATAGGTAACAGAAAGCAACACAACCCCAATTTTACACTAGAAATTAAAGACCTCATTAGACAACGCGACACACTGAAATATTCCCCAACACCCCACACACAGGACACTACACAACAAATAAAAGCACTAAGCACTCAAATTAACAACAAAATACTAGAACAGCAAACACTAAACTGGAATAATTACCGGTACCTCCAAACGATCACAAAACAAAAACCAGCAAACTCTACAAAACACTAAACGGCATAACACTCTCCAACAGCAACACAACACAATCACATGCTGCCATCACAACAACAGACACCATACCTTCAAACAAACAACAAGCAAACATCCTCATCAATCATTTTTCGCAAGTCAACCATCTTAACCCCCGCCGTGACAATCGACGAGTCATCCGACGAAAACAACTATTCCCTACAGACCCGGACTATGCACCCTTCATTAACAGTCAGACCAAGCACATTATCGACAACCTCAAACACTCACCCGCCTGTGGCCCAGACGAAATAAGTAACATACACCTTAGACACGTGGGACCACAAGGCATTCAAGCACTCACCAACACATCAAACTACAGGTACTCACACAACACAATACCCAACATCTGGAAGCATGGTGTCATCACCACAATCCCCAAACCAAGCAAAGATCCCACACTACCCTCCTCACACCGCCCCATCACTCTCCTTTACATCCCCTCAGAAGTTACCAAACGCCTCATATTGCAACTAACCACACCTCATATTCCCCTAGCTACATCACAACATGGCTTTACTAAATAATTCGCTGACCTTTTATCTGATTCTCCGTCCTTTTCCTTCCCCCCCATCATCCGTTTTTTGCGTAACCTTAAGCTCCTTTCAGTAATCTGATCTAATCCTTCGGGCCAGACCTATGAGAGTTCCGTATGGAGCTCAGTGGTCTGGTTAATCTGCTCTACTTAACGAACTAACTAACTAACTAACACAGCTTTAGGCCACTACACTCCACAAACACCCTACAAGGCCAGGGCCCAGATTTACTAACCAATATACAAACAACGTTGACCATAAATGCAAACAAAATATCCCCTAAGGTGGTAAGTCTTCTTTATCTCCACCCTTCTTGTTGGCATCATAGTTCCCATTAGTAACTCTAGGCCCTGGATACTGCAGGGATGACATAAGTTTGAGTCAAGTGACAGGCATAACAAACCAATTGATTAACTGCTTCTTCCTTGATATCAATGTTAAAACTTCCTGATGATCTTTAAGACTACTGTAGACTATCATAAGCTATGATACTGGTACGATACCTAGTTATAACTTGTTGTCAGTATTAAGAGTGCTAGAATTACTATGTAGGCATAAGATGAAATGATCAGATGGAAATAAGGCATCATAAATGTTCAGAGTACCGGTATCCAATATCCGGCCACTGCAATCTGTTTATAGTTGTTGTTTGTTTATTTTGCAAGTTTTACATTTTACATTATAATTATATGCATAGCTTCACTGGTGTACAACACAGCACTGAGTTAAAGTGTGGATAATGGACCTACCATTAATATTTATTTATATCAAATAATTCTAGTCATATTACAATACCTACAATACCTGTACAGTACTATGTCGGCAACAAATGTTTAGACATAATAAAACTCTTGTTATTTTCCCATTCTAGTTCTACCCTTATTTTCAGGTTGGACCAGCCTTGAGGACATGACTCCCGGTGAAGCAACCCCACGGAGAAGTTGGCTGGATTGACAGAGTGGAGATAAGACAGAAAGGGTACAGCAATCAACATTACCACTAAGCACCTTCATCTACAGAATTATAAAAGATCTCTAATATAAAACAATTCAGGACAAAATTCCAATGCTGAAGGAGATAGCTCACCAGGAAGATGTATTATTACTGGTGCTAGCAGAAACCCACGTGAAGGGAGACCACATGAACGATGAAATATACAGCCAGGTCTCGATATACACGCGTTTCGTATGCACAGATTCGTTTGGACACGGTAACCCCCAAAAAGTGGGGATTGGGATTGAGCCTGAGCATATAGATAGATAGATAGATAGAACCCCAAAAATTCCAAGGTCGGCCACAACACAGAATTTTGTTTGTATATACTGTACAGTACTGCCTTCAGGACCGACAGACAAAACAGAAGGCACGGTGGGGTAGCCAACTACATCCAAGATTATGCAGTTTTTAACACCGTGCACTTCCTTGATTCATATTATTTTCACCAACTAACTTTACTTATGAAATCAACAAATACATGTGGCACTCCAATGACTCAAACCTAGGATACTCAAACAGAAATTACACACATTTATGCTTTACACTATCAAGACAGGGCTAGGGCATGCCCTTGTTATAGGGACTTTACTGGACATATGCCACGAATCACTATACCTGAGCGTCCAAACTCTTGACATCTACCAATGGCACAGCCTGGGATCAAACTGCCTTACTTTCCCCACCATCTCCCTCCTTACCACGCGACATGCATGAGCACAGCTCTTGCCTCTGTCATTGAGACTGAGTGTCTCGTCTCATCCCCGGCCACACCATTGACACAAACACAGTCACACATACATATATAGAGAGCATATATCGAGGGAGACCTGTACATATATATAGAGAGCATATATCGAGGGAGACCTGTACATATATAGAGAGCATATATCGAGGGAGACCTGTACATATATAGAGAGCATATATCGAGGGAGACCTGTACATATATATAGAGAGCATATATCGAGGGAGACCTGTACATATATAGAGAGCATATATCGAGGGAGACCTGTACATATATAGAGAGCATATATCGAGGGAGACCTGTACATATATATAGAGAGCATATATCGAGGGAGACCTGTATATATATAGAGAGCATATATCGAGGGAGACCTGTACATATATAGAGAGCATATATCGAGGGAGACCTGTACATATATAGAGAGCATATATCGAGGGAGACCTGTACATATATAGCATATTGATTGCCTGTCTCACACAGACACAGACCTATACATATAGAGAGAGCATATTGATTGCCTGTCTCACACAGACACAGACCTGTACATATAGAGAGAGCATATTGATTGCCTGTCTCACACAGACACAGACCTATACATATAGAGAGAGCATATTGATTGCCTGTCTCACACAGACACAGACCTATACATATAGAGAGAGCATATTGATTGCCTGTCTCACACAGACACAGACCTGTACATATAGAGAGAGCATATTGATTGCCTGTCTCACACAGACACAGACCTATACATATAGAGAGAGCATATTGATTGCCTGTCTCACACAGACACAGACCTGTACATATAGAGAGAGCATATTGATTGCCTGTCTCACACAGACACAGACCTATACATATAGAGAGAGCATATTGATTGCCTGTCTCACACAGACACAGACCTGTACATATAGAGAGAGCATATTGATTGCCTGTCTCACACAGACGCACGCACGTTCAAGCGTAGACCAGAAGATTTGTCATTGCTTTTGAGTTACTCGCACAGCTACCCGACTACCCACAAAGCTGCGTTTTTTACCATTCTCAAGCTGAATGAAGGTACATGATCATGATATTTGGTTGGCTGTTGAACGTTTATTTTTAAGAGATAAGCAGGTATAAAACAGGTGTATTAGCACAAAATGTGACTGGGTGGGACAAAAAGAGGAAAGAGATTAACTAAGAATACAGATGAATACAAGAAAAAGAGCACAACACAAAGACACAATAAGTACAGTACTGTATAACATACATACATACATACATACATACATACATACATACATACATACAAGTTTAAAGACCGTTTGTCCACAGAGACTGTGGTTACAGTCACACGTCCTAAATGGCAGCTTTCTAGGCGGCCTTGTCAAGGGCTGCCTCTGTTGTCAAGTTCTTTATTTTGAAATCGGACCGGAGTACCCGAGCCCACATCATTCTAGGTATAACATAAAATATAACTGCCTAGGAAATTGCCGATGGAAAGGCATTAATACTTCCCGACTTTCAACTGAACTGGGTGACTGGCGCTTGAATATAACCTCGTAATAGCATGTATGTTCCACGTATAACTTCCCTGCATCCTCTAAACTATTAAGTTAAAGGCCTACATTTAGCAAATTAGTGTGTTTAATTTTATTTTCTATAAACTATATGGCCTATGTCAATCAAGTTTTGTTGCCTAAGCATTGTAAGCTTACAACCAAAAGTACCATGCTCTCTTTCCAGTACCCATGAGGTTAGCACTTATATCAATTTTTGTGTTTTTGTGTTTTAAACTCTTTTGCATCTCCTTAGGTCCATTTTTTTTTTTTTTTTTTTTTTTTTTTTTTTTAAAGAGACAATGAACGGAGGAAGGAAAAACACAGATAAAACAAAAAGGTCCATGTGCCTAAAGGCATCCTCCATTCATAAAATGTTTGTAACAACTGGATTTAAACATTTGTAGATTGTAAGTTTGTGGAAAGCAATTCGAGGGAAGTGAATTCCAAAGAGTAGTAGCTCTGGGGATAAATGAATTCTGATAAGCAGAAGTTCTGCATTGTGGAGGAGAAAGTGTAAATTCATGGGCGCTCTCAGCTGCCCTAGTTCTACGGGGAAAGATGTGGAGAGGCGGCACAATTGAAGCAAGTTCCTCGGAACAATTGCTGTGAAAATATCTGTAGAATAATGCAAGGGATGCAACGTTTCTTCGTATGGATAATGTAGGAAGGTCCTGTGTGATTGCAGGGTTATTGATTAATCTAATAGCTTTATTTTGAATTTTGTCCAACTGCCTCAATGCAACCACTCCACTTCCACCCCACAGAGGTGAACAGTAGTCCATCTGAGAACGCACATGACTTTTATATATCACGGCCAACTACTTGTCAGTGAAGAATTCTCGAACTCTGTACAGGAGTCCCAGTTTTTTAGAGGCATTCTTAGCAATGCTTCTAACATAATGTGTCCAGCTCAAGTTAGTAGTTAATGTTACACCGAGAATGTCAATACTAGGGGAAGTGGGAATATTTACATCATTAACAAATATATGGGAGTCAGTGAGATTCTGTCGGTTAGAAAATTGAATGTACTTGGTTTTCTGTGCATTAAAGGAAACTAGATTCTTTTGTCCCCATCCATTAATTCTAGAAAGGTCCTGGTTCAGAGAAATTGCAGTGTTTATTTTTGAATTTATAAGATTGGGTTGGGTGAAAGAATTGGTAAATGTGAAGGAACTGTGGAGTGTTGAGTCATCTGCGTAGGAATGTATTGGATTATGAGTGGTAGATATGAGATCATTGATATGAATGAGGAACAGAATTGGGGCCAAAACTGGGGGAACACCAGCATTTATTGAGTGAAATTGAGAATAAAGGCCATCTACCATTACACATATTTTTCTGTTATGAAGATAAGAAGAAATTAGTGGAACTAATGATGCAAGGCCGTAGTGTGACATCTTCGACAATAAGGATTGATGCCAGACTCTATCAAATGCCTTTGATATATCCAGTGCTATTGTATGTGTTTCACCATGTTGGTCTGTAGCTTGGTTGATTTGATGTGTAAGAAGGCAAAGCATGTCTGCAGTTGATCGACATCGTCTAAAACCATATTGCCTATCACTGATTAATTTATTATTCTCAAGATGCTTAATTATGTGATTATTTAATATAATTTCAAAGACTTTACCAAGAGTGTAAGTTATAGCTATTGGTCTGTAGTTTGATGGATCTGAAGAGGCACCTTTTTTAGGAACTGGATGGATGTTTGCTTCTTTCCAGGGTACTGGGAAGCATGAGGTATGAGTACACAGACGGAAAAATTTTGCCAATACAGGAGCGAGCACCAGGGAGCAATTCTTAAGTACTATTGGAGGAATTTCATCTGGACCAGGAGCCTTATCTACCGAGAGATTCTGCAAAATAGTTTTGACATGTCTGGTGTGGATCTTAAGTGAGGGAATTTCAGGCGAATTAAAATTAAGTACAGGGACATCTTGATTTATTTCATCTAAGGTTGAGTTGGTGGAGAAAATATCCGCAAGAAGGTTAGCTTTACCTCGTGGGTCACTTACAAGATTGCCAGTCGGAGATTTTAATGGTGGAATGGATGAAGCAGTAGTGAAGTTGGATTTAAATGAGTTAAGAGTAGACCAAAATATTTTGTAATCATTTGGATTATTTAGAAGTTTATTTGCCTGCTTGTGGAGAAAGTTTGATTTAGTTAGGTTTAATACAGTTTTGGCATGATTTCTGATGTTTCTAAAGTAATTAAAGGCTTCATGTGTTTTTGATCTTGTGTATGCATTGTAGGCTATTGCTTTTTGTTCAGTTACTCTAGCACAATTATGGTCAAACCATTTAGGTGAATTAGATCTTTTACTGTACTTTTGATGAGGAATAAAAGTTTCCATTCCAATTTTTACAAAATCTTGTATGTGGCTCAAGGTGGAGTGTGCATCATTAGAAAAGAAAGAGGTCCAGGGAATATCAATAAAGAAACCTTGAAGACCCTCCCAGTCTGCCCTATCGTAATGCCATTTAGTCACCAAAACAGGTTCAGAGTGGGAAGGTGTGGTAGGTGATAGACAGGTGGCCTGTATCAGACAGTGATCAGAAGATCCAAGCGGGGACCTCACTGTAACATCATAATTTTCTGAATTGGTTGTTAAAAATAAGTCCAGTAGGTGGGAATTATGATTAGGATTATCTGGTACACGGGTGGGTTGGTTGACTAGTTGAGTGAGATTAAATGAGTCTGCAAATAGCTCACATTCAAGACTAGCATCATCAGTCCTGGCTGAATGAGTGAGCCATTCAACATTATGGACATTAAAATCACCCAACACAGTGATTTCAGAAGAAGCATTTAAGTTGAGGACACTGAGTTGTGAGGACAGAGAATCAAAAAGACTTTGCTCTGGAGGAGTATTTGGGGAACGGTAGATGCAACATATGTATTTAAATTTACCAGCAGAAATTAATTTGTATATAGAATAATCAAAATAGGGACAATTGAAACTAGTAACCTCCTCCAGGGCAATTTCAGATTTTGCGAAGCAACATACACCTCCTTTAGGTCTGAAATTTTGGAGCAGTTGATAACCTGGAAAATTAAATCTAGACGTGTCAGATGTGGATGTTACTTGAGTCTCTGTCAAAAAAAGGAGAGTAGGGGATTCTGCTTGAAGAAATTGGTGTACATAATTGAGGTGCATCTCTTTAGGGTTTCATGATAAAAAGGATATGCATGTCTTATTTATCTTTCACTCTTAAAGAAAAACAGGTACAATTTAAGCATTTGACCCATAGACTCCTCTACATAAGGACTGGCGTCGGCCATACTCGGGTCCCGGAACTTGGGTCCATTGTCAGGCCCACAAACTGAGGTCTTATTTTAGTTTTACTGAATATGGGACTTTGTGTTTTTACTCTACAACATCTTATTAACTAGAGCAACCAAGTAAAGGAAAATAAAACATTTGTTTTTGGTTGATTGACTCATAAGTCTCTTTCGTGATTGAACATAATAGGAAAATATACAGTTATAATGAGATAGTTTATAAGAACATGTATTATACAAGCAAAGCATCATACCATGACTTACATTAATTAAATATTAGAAGAAATTAAAGTAAAACCTTTGCAAAATATTACTTTACACATAATTTTACATATATCAAAAGTCACATAACCAATAATTATTAGAAACATTAGAAAGTTTCTCTTGTCGCCTTAAGCAGCCTAGTGTACACTCCCGATCGCTTGTATTAAATACAAAGGCCTTTAACAACACATTACACAATGTCTGGCATGCTCCTGAATGGCTAGCTAAAGGAGCATCTACATAAGACAAGCATTGTTTCAAGTAATTGCGACAACACTTTTTCGAGTCTTGAAGAGACATTTGAAGGGTGATGCCACTACTGTATGTACAAAGAAGACAGTAGCCAGTGTAGGCATACTCAGCCCACCTCGATTGAGCGCAGTCAAAAACTCTGATGACAAGCATTCCCCAGAATCTACTTCCTGTTGTCCATGTTTATGAGATAAAAATCCCCCAATGTAGACAATTTTATGTTTTAAAGTATCATCTGAATCTAGAAGTAGTTGAGTGTCTTGTAATGTCAGCTCTTCCAGAAGTTGTAAATCACCATCATCTATTGCTGCTGTACAAAATTCACAGCTTACTTCTTTGGCTCGGTCAGGAACGATGTCACGTTTCAACAGCTGATGCAACTGCTGTACTTTGGATGCTGCTTGAACATCCCCAATGTCAATGTAAAAATTTCCTCCACTACGTTGTCTTGCTTGACCAAAACACTTTTCTAGGGGATCTTGTGAAAAAACAGCAGGTAGGATGTAAGCAAAATCATGGGTTTCAAAAAGATATTGTGCTGCTTCTATGTTATACCTTGTGATGACAAAGGCATCTGCTGTTGACTGTGTTAGTTTCTTCTCTCTGCCATGCCCACCAGTCCACCGACAGCTGGATACAACTGTACACATTTCCTGCAGAGCTTTGAAGTTTGTACAGTTTAATGTCCAAGGTTCACGATATTGGTCTCGTAAATGAACTGCGCTGTACTTGCTTTTAACATTCATAATTTTAAACCAATTGGTTACCAGTGTTATGTATATCACTGTTCCATCCTGAAATTTAACAGTTCCTTTAAGAGCTTCAAATGCAGCAATCGTTTTCTCATTGAACACTTGGCAAACTAAGGGCACACTCTGACATTGCAATGGTTTAGGAAATACTGATGAGCGTGTGAGTTTTGTCAGACGAAGTGATGTCTTCTGATCTTCATTGTAAAGAGCTTTAACATCACTCCAACACGCCAAATATTCTGTACCGTCCTTGCTAAAATGTAATTCTTGACATTTCTCTGTGATCCAGTTGTTTCTCATATTCTTGAGGATGTGAACATAATCATAGACAAGGAAAACATTTATGCCATCTGGTGCTAGTGTTACTTTTCCAGGACCCCCAAGCATTCTGTAAACAGCTTGATTCAGTGGACAGTTGTCACAGACGAACGATACTGGATGGCCACCACTAGCTTTAACAACATATACAGCCTCAAGTAATATTTCCTTCAGTTGAATAGCATTCAGTTTTGATACAGGATGAATTCGTATGATGTACCGTGGTCCTCCATAGTGACAAACAACTTCAATAGCAAGAGCAGATGTTGCTAGATTTTCTGGTCCGTTTGTTGCATAGCCTACTATATGCTCCTGTAAATCTAAGGGCCTGCTTAAGCTTGACTTCATCAAACAAAATGTTAACTAACCGCTGTTGTGGCTTCAACTGATCAAAAAGGATTGGGAGACACTTGTCAGCATAAGTGCGAGATAACAATTGGCGAATCTGTTTCTCACAAGGAAGACTAATTGCTTTGGAGTTTCTAAGCATTCTATATGCTGCGGGTGATATACAAAACAGTTCTGCTGCAAGAATTAACATATGCTTTGTATATCGGCGATTTTTAGGAGGAATAAGAAGGAGTTGTAACTGTGCTTGAATGAACTGAAAACCTTCAATTTCATGAAATTCTGTGATAGAGTCAAGTTCTGAAATTATTCTTTTTAAGCGGTCAGTATTAGTCGCTTCATGAGTGTTCATAATTTTCACTATTTCTTCAATTTGAGACCACTTACTTACCAAGCTATTTTTTTGAAGATTCAGTTTACTTTTTGGTATCTCCAAGCCACTTTTCTCTGCTACTACCAGCTGCAGAAACCCAAAAGGAGACTGTACCTCTTTAAAATGAAGAAACTTATCAACTGCTCTACCATTACCATCTGTCTTAAACATTGTCAGTTCTCTACCATTTTGCATTATATAAAACTCAGGGAAGTGTTTTCCAATCTCTCCTGCAAATTTGTCATAACTATGCATTTTGTCTTGTTCATTTTCAAATTCAGTTTGTTTTGTAAGTCTTGCTTCACTTGTCACTGTTTTAGTTAACCTAGGAGCTGACGTAAGTTGTTTGAGGCAAGACTTGGGTACACCTTTAAAAACTGTAGGAGGCCCAGCTGGTCGTTTTCCTCCCGAACTGTGACCCAATCGCAGTCGAAGTGTGATGCACAAATCCATAGTTTCGACCTGTCTCTCAAACTTTCTGGGCTATTTGGCATAGCACTAATCCATGCATGTCGTTCTTGTTCTTCATTCGGGAAACACACCATAGGACTGTATGGCTCTCCCCTGTAGTTTCCACGACAATTGGATGCAGCACATCTTTTCGGCATTGTTCCTGTAAAGCAAAAAAACAAGAATAGTTGTAAAATGGTTATCAGTACATATCAAAGCAACTCGTTGACATCAGCTCAATTCTAATATTTATCAGCTAAATAAGTTGTTAACACAGATCCTTTTGTGACTGGTAAGTATTTATAAGAAAATTACTTACAATAAGCTGAGAGATAACGAACAACAGAACAAAAATGTGTTGCCTCTAACGTGTCTCGTGGGTGACTGGCGTCTGGCATCGTCCTGGGCTGTTCGTTTTCTGGCGAGACCTTATGTCGCCAATATGGCGGGGATATGGACGATTGCGTGTGAAATTACATGCATTTATATGTAAAGTTGTGTTTGTGTACATATTTTTGTGTTTAAGAAAGTTGGAGAGACCACTGCTTTCATGATATTGCTTTTAAGCAATGGACCCAAGTTTCAAACTCCGAGAGTGCTCGTTTCCAGTCCTTATGTAAAGGGGTCTATGATTTGACCTGAAATGTTTACAGTGCTGTACAGTATAGGGAAAATCAAAATCAACCAGGAAATCTGTACGGAAATTTACACCCTGATTTCTCTAGCCTTTTTCAAGTTACAAGAGGTTAAAGTTACAATTTGTAAGCTAAGTCTTGGAGATGAGCACATGGTAATGCATTACTTAGCATGTACCGTACCCCTTACATGTTAGTCCTGATCTTAAAATCTTAACTGTCTTGATAGCGTAATACATTAGTGCGCGGAATTTCAATGTGAGTATCCTAGGTTCGAGTCCTTGGAGTGCCACATGTATTTGTTGATTTCATTAATTGAGTTTAGAGGTGAAGTTGGTTGGTGGAAAAAAACATAATAAATCTATACAGTTCTAATCCATTTTCATTATTTGTCCAGGTGGTTCTAGCGGCCGTAACGACAACACCTGGAAATCTTCTGTGAATGAAAGTCGACCTAGCTTCATCGTACAACTAGTGGCTACTGTCAGCAACACAGTGAAAGCATTGTAGTTCTTCAGCTGGAGGTTAGTGGATCAGTTTATTGTAAAATAATACCATTAACTCTTCCAGTATGGGTGATTATATATTTTTATTTATTCTGATAAGTTCTTTTGCGTTTATCTTGTGTCGTCCCAGTTTTGGTTTGTTTGTTTTGCAAGTTTTACATTATAATGAAAGTAAAATACAGTAAACTTCCGTTAATCCGAAGGGCAGCGGACCGGCCCTCGTTCGGATTAGTGGATTTTTCGGATTATCGGACTTTACCCTTATAAACCTGTGTATTAATGGCCTGACGAAAACATTGAGGCATTAGGCCACCCAAATGACACACACACATATCATATGTTCATGAAATCACTTCAAAAGTTTACCATTGTCATTGTAGCCTATTACCTACTTCAAAACATTCAGATTAATGGTCAAAGGAATCTGCTGATATAAACGTCTTCTTCTTCTTCTAAACACCATATGTCCGCATCGTCTACTAGCAAGTTTGTCTTGCTCTTGAAGATCAGATCAGATGTGGTTAGGGATGTAATGCCTTAACAACGGCACTTCCCTGAGAGGTTCTTGTAATTTTCATTTTGTGATTTTTCTTTTGTGACGTGCTCTGTTATATTATATTGTATTGAAAGCACCCTTGTCTTGTTGTCTTGAAAGCACCCTTGGGACGCTCCGATCACTGAACTATAAATAGTAGCGTATCAGAACGTCCAAAGGTGCGTTTTCAAGCTCAAGACTAATACGTCCAAAGGTGCGTTTTCAAGCTCAAGACTGAATGCGCTCTCAGAAAATACGGTGCAAGCCAGTAGCGCATCGGAGCGTCCCAAGGATGCGTTCAAGAGCAAAACAAACTCTCTAGCAGACGATGTGGTGTTTACGTTTATATCAGTAGCTTCCTTTGACCATTAATCTGAATGTTTTGAAGTAGGTAATAGGCTACAATGACAATGGTAAACTTTTAAAGTGAATTCATGAACATATGATATGTGTGTGCTCCATTATGTGTCATTTGAGTGGACTAATGCCTCAAAAAGGGGACTTTGGGACTTCTTGAAATTCGGACCATCGGGTGAATTCGGATTTGGCCTCAAATTGAAAAATTCGGACTATTGGGAGATTCGAATCATCGGTCGTCGGATTAAAGGACTTTTACTGTAGTATGAATAAATTGCTAGTGACTTTCTTTTAATTATCAGTTGACCAATCAGATGAGTTAACCACTGCATAAGAAACTATACTTGTAATGCAATCACAGGCATTATATTTCCATGTATAAGATCACGGAGAGGAACAGAACTAATGTGGGCAACTGTACAACCCCTGAATTACTTTACTGTATTAGAAAACCTAAGTAGAACCCTGGAAACCACATAAAACATAGCATAAAAAAGTAAATGTCTGAACTCGCACAATAAGCTATAAGATTGTTTTATTCTTCCATTACATACAAAACATACAATGGTTTAGTGTCATTTTTCCATTACATGCATTGTAACGGCTCAGACGGGGTTACCTTTCAGTAGTTGGAGTGTACTGTAGTACTGTACAATAAAGTCCCGCCACAGCACTGCCCCACCAAATCATCACTGTGGCTGATGTTGGTATAGTGCTAACCGTGCCTCAGCAAGACTCAACAGAGTCCCCCTGGAGCACTTGCACCTGCAGTATCTGCAACCACACCAGTCTTAACAGTGTTACAAAAAATAAAGCACCATAACAAGACTCTACTGTATATTAGGCAATTTGGACTATAGAACAATATAGTCCTGCCCCAACACTGCTCCAACATGCAAACACTGTTGCCGACACAGGTGTGGTGCCAAACAACGCCCAGGTAAGACTCAGTCCCCTGTGGCACATATCCGCACCCCACCAGCCTCGGCAGTGCCATACCAAAGACAGTGCTAAGATAAAGACTTTATTGCATAGTAATGGCTGTTGGTCCACAAGTCTATCGCCATCCCCCCTATTAGTCGCCTTGTATGACACGCAGTAGGATGCATGAGGCATTTTTTTTTTTTCCTCCACCATTAGATCATGGCCCCCTTATCCCCAGGGGGGTAATGGATATAAAATCGTAGTCATGTACTTCACCTTTATCTGCCTTGATGGTGTAATGGTTAGAGTGTTTAAGATCTTTATGTGGTAACCCAGGTTCGAATCCCGGGAGGATCACATGTTTTCATTAATTTCATTGGGAGGTGTTTGGTGTTGGGAGTGAAATGAATTAAATGATTCCTCTAGTCTTAGATAAGTGTTGCCTTATGTATTATAATGTATGTATGTATATACTCAGGCACATACCCCATTGCTGGGGGTGGCCGACACGAGACAGAGCCCGAACAGAAACAACATTTAAATTTCTTATTCTCAGGGTCCAGGACCACTTTCGCATTCTCTCGCCCATTTCTCTGTCTCGTCGAGTAGGAGACTTATACAAGGGGAGGAGGATTCCTAGCCCCCTGCCCCCTATAATATATATATTATAATATATAATAATATATTATTATAATATAATATTATACATAATAATATAATTACCGTATTATTATAATGTAAAACTTGCAAAATAAATATTTGTGTTTAACCCTTTGAAGATTATGACACATTTTGACAATCTATTCTGGCTATTTAGACAAATTCATGCTGTTTTGGAAGGATCTGTGGGAATTATAGGGGTAAAGACTAGCTCAATTAACCCTCTGACTTCCATCTACCCATCCTAATCTGAATATTATTGTCTAATAATAGCCCAAAAAATAGAAGAAATGTGTGATCGGGTCTCGAAACAGTTAATGCTAAAGTTTTGACTATAATTTGTAAGTGGTGAATCCTTGTCTACCCCCAGGTCAGTGATGTATCGTAGAGAAAGTTAGACAGACACAGATTGATTGATTAATTTAAATCTTTATTTTTTTTATTGATTTTTTTTTTCTATGTAAATGAGGGAGACAAAAGGCATACCTGCCTGCAGCGAGTGCCTCCCCCAGATTTCAAGAGTGACAGGGCCGAAATCAAGAGACGTTCGAGCTAAAATGCCTGGACACACGGAGTTTGAAGCAATTTAAGTCATAGGAAGAGACAGTTACATTGTATAAAGAATAATAAACCAATTTCCAGACAAGGCTCTTTGATGAATCTAGTTCATCTTTCAAGAGCCCTTAGTTGAAAAACAAATACTGATGTACATACTGTAGTAAATTATTTGATTATTAGCATTAATATTTACATACAATTATGGTACAGTATACATAAGATTATACTGTACACTTAAAATACATACACAAATACACACAAATACAAACATACATACATACAGTACACATACATATAAAAGCATAGTCTGTGGGGGCGCTCGGTTATGGCCTTGGCCTTGCTCGGGGCCTTGGGGCTGTTCGGCCAGGCAGCTTGGGGAACAACAACAACAACAACTGTACTAGTACTGTACATACAAATAAAAAATACGCATTTGCATACAAACACTTAAATCTATTTACATAAACAGACATGATAGATAGGGGATGAAGTTGCATATAAATAAATCTCCAGTTCCATGCAAGGATAGAACCGCCCCAAATACCCCTTACTATATTTTCTAAGTGCTCGACCTTTATCTACCCCCAGGTGAGTGATGTATCGGAGCCAGTAGTGTCAAGCGGCAGCAACTGAACCTTTACGGTGAGCGTGACCAGTGATGCCGTGGAGCTTTTCGTGTGGCTCGAAACAGACGTTGCTGGCTTCTTCTCCGACAACGGCTTCATCATGACCCAGGCTTCAGTGGAGGTTCTCTTCTACGCTGATGTTTACGGTGAACGTTATGAGTGATGCTGTGGCGCTCTTCGTGTGGCTCGAAACAGACGTTGCTGGCATCTTCTCCGACAACGGCTTCATCATGACTCAGGCTTCAGTGTAGGTCCTCTTCTATGCCGGCAAGGAAACCACCAAGAGCAAACTGGAGGCTTCACTAACGGCCCTCTCCCTCACTGATACGTACAGTCGGCCTAATAAGTGATGTCTCGGCACCATTTTATGTTTTGATCAATAAATGGTATCGGCATTATTTACACATGATTTCTTCTTTTTGAGTGAGATATACAACCATGTTCCTACACTTAGCCACCCTATTCAACATCTGACAGACATTAATACAGCACAGAGTGAGCCAAATGTAATGACAGCTGAGACATGACTTATTAGCGCCACCGTACACCACACAGGCTCAGAGGGACCAGGAGGGACTCAGAGATCAAGCCTTCCACCCCAACGACCTCAATAATGTCGTACATTGCTTAAAATACATTAAAAGTACTCATAAAAGATATTGTGATTCCATTAAGAATAGAACTGGCATTAACTATTATTGGAGTGTTAATGATGCATTAGAAGTTATGGATAAACTTAATACCATGCCGAAAGTTACCTCAGTACATAGCTTCGACTTTTCAACTTTGTATACCAATTTGCCTTTAGATTTAGTGTTTTCAGAACTTTGCTTTATTATAGATTTGCACTTTGACAGATTTGTTAAGAATGGTAATAATTTCATAAATGTTTATTCATATTTTAATAATGTGTCACTTGGCTCTACCCCCACTAGTTCAGTATATTTTGATATTTATGTTAGATTCGGGCCCTACATTTTCAAACCAAGATTAGGAATTCCTATGGGTGGAAATGCTAGCCCTTTAATTGCAGATTTATTCTTGCTTGCTTTAGAATTTAAATTTATAAAAATACTTAGTTGACAGTAGCAAGAAAAATAACATCCCAGAAAAATTAGCACTTGCTAAATTGTTAAGTAATAATAGTAGATATATCAATGATATTCTCGTTTGCAATACAGTATGTTCACATTTTAATCAAGTCGCTAAATTTATTTATCCTAAATTCCATCCCCCTCACACAAGGTAGCGTAAGTGATGAAGTTGAAAATGTTCTTGGTATAAATATACAGATTGTTAATGAACAGTGCATACTTCAAGTACAACACTAAGTTGAAGATTTTAATTTTATCGTAATAAACTTTCCTTTCCCTAGTAGTAATATCAATATTGAAATAACTTATAATTGCTTTTATTCCCAGCTAATAAGATTTTGTAAAATTTGCACTAAAGTAGATTACTTTTGGAATTTTGGGGTAGAGCTAGGTTACTATACAGACTCTTAGTAGACAGAGGTTTTGATGCAAGTCAGTTGTTATACTGTATAAATTTAATCTTTTTAAGGTCAATTAATGTGACTGCATTCTAAAATTTTATATCAATAATTTTAATCAAGCATTTTTAGCTTGAAATTTCTTGTATAACCTCTGTATGTATTGATTGTTTATATTTTTCTATTGTTATTGTTTTTTCTCAAATTTATTGTTCTTGTTAAAAGAGTACTCTTTGTTTAAATCTGTTGTTGCTTCATATTTTGTAATTATACTTTATTTTATTGTATCTATTCACTATTTGATAGTATCAATTGCTTGCCTATACGATATCCTTAATTTATTGGTACTATAAATGAAGGTTATTTGTAGGGTAGTAATTGCCGACTTGTGAGTTTCGTTCTATAAGGAAGTTGGAGCTGTAGACAACGATATTTAACAGAATCTACAGCAATAATACGGTCATTCTGGGGGGGGGGTGATGCTCATCTGCCAGCCAAACCTACCTAACTATGACTAAAATCAAAGAAAATAAACGTAAGTCCGATGAAACAAAACCGCACAGGACAATGACAAATGCCCCCCACAAACTCAGACTTGCTAGTGTGAATGTTGGTAGTTTGAATCTGCGTGCGAATGAAGTGGTTGAGATGTGTGAGAGGAGGCGAGTGGACATCTGCTGTACCCAGGAAACACTCTGGAAGAGGCATGGGGTACAGTGGATTGTCGGAAGGAGGAAAAGATATAGGATATACTGGATGGGTGTGGAGACTGATAAAGCGAAAGGAGGAGTGGGTGTTCTGGTGGCTGAAGAGCTGGCGGAAAGTGTGCTTCAGATTACGAGAGTTAGTGAAAGGCTGATTGTTTTGAAGTTGAAAGTTGGTGAAAGAATTCTGAATGTGATATCTGCATATGCCCCACAGGCTGGTTTACAGAAAGAGATAAAAGAGGACTTCTGGAATGACACCGTCAGTGTCATTTCAGGCCTCTCGGAGAACGAAATAACTATCGTGGGGGGGGACCTCAATGGTCACGTGGGAGCATCTGCAGATGGATACGAGGGGGTACATGGAGGAATTGGTTACGGAAGGAGAAATCTAGAAGGCGAATATATATTGGAGTCCTGCGTTGCACTCAACATGGTTGTGTGTAACACAAAGTTCAAGAAAAGACAGAGCCACCTGATCACATATAACTCTGGGGTCTCCAGTAGCCAGATAGATTACTTCTTGGTTAACAGGAAAGACTGGAAACTAGTTCGAGATGTAAAGGTCATCCCGAGCGAAGAATGTATCCCCCAGCATAAGCTACTTGTGTGCGACATGAGCTTATACAGAGATCCTAAGTGCAAGAAGGTTTACATACCCAAAAGGAAAGTGTGGCTGCTGAAGGACAAGGAAGTTAGGGATAGGTTTCATAATGAACTGGAGGAAATGAATAGAAATAAGGAAGCTAGGCCTAACGATGTAAATAGCCATTGGAACTTTCTTAAGCATAGCCTTATCGCTGCCACTGACAAAGTCTGTGGGAAAACAAAGGGTCACCCCAGGAATAAGACCTCTTGGTGGTGGAACGATGAGGTAGAACATGCTGTGAAAGAGAAAAGGAGATGCTTCAAAGCATGGAAGAAAGGAGGCAGCAGGGAGGAATACCAGGCAGCTAAACGAACTGCCAAAAGAGTTATTTACAATGCTAAAAATCGCATTAAGGACCTGGTCCTCGAACAAGTGTGTAACACTGACAATCCCAATGGGATCTTCAACCTAGCTAGGCGAGTTAAAAATGACAGTAGGGATATTATAGGTGAACAGTGTGTTAGAGATGATAATGGGAAGATTGTGTATGCAGAAAATGAAATCAGAGAAGCATGGAAGGTACACTATGAACGATTGCTAAATGTAGAGTTTGAATGGGATAAGGAACAGCTTAGTATCGAAAAACCAATATCTGGGCCCCCTCCTTTGATAGCACCAGCTGTAGTGAGCGACGCAATCAATAAAATGAAGGACGGTAAAGCTCCAGGTTGCTCCGACATTGTCGCTGAGATGATAAAAGCCTCAGGGGAGATTGGTGTAAACTTAGTCACTGAGTTGATAAACACCATTATTAAAGATGAGAAAATCCCAGAGGATTGGCTCAAAAGTGTAATAGTAAATATATACAAAGGAAAAGGGGATGCGCTAGATAGAGGAAATTATAGGGGCCTGAAAATGCTTGACCAAATCATGAAGGTCTGTGAGAGAGTCCTTGAGGGTTTGATCAGGCAAAGCATCTCTATTGATGATATGCAGTTTGGTTTTATGCCAGGACGTGGTACAACCGATGCTATCTTCATAGTCAGGCAGATACAGGAAAGATACCTACTAAAAGGCAGGGATCTTTACTTTGTGTTTGTGGACCTGGAGAAGGCCTTTGATAGGGTACCTAGAGATGTTGTACAGTGGGCTATGAGGAAACTTGGTGTGGAAGAGTGGCTGGTGCGTGTGATAATGAAGATGTATGAGGATTCGCGAAGTTCGGTGAGGGTGAAAGGTGTACTGAGTGATGAATTCGCAGTCCGTGTTGGAGTCCATCAGGGTTCAGTGTTAAGCCCCCTCCTCTTTATTATGGTCTTGGAGGCGCTGTCTAGAGTTTTTAGAGGCGGACTCCCGTTGGAACTGTTTTATGCAGACGATTTAGTCCTAATAGCTGACAGTATGCAGGATGCTGAGGCCAAATTCAGAAAGTGGAGAGAGGGCATGGCGAGCAAGGGTTTAAGAGTCAATATTAACAAAACCAAGGTTATGCATTGTAGTTTGAGACGAGGCAATGTGGAAAAGAGCGGTGCATACCCATGTGCAGTGTGTGGAAAGGGAGTGGGCGTTAACTCAATTCAATGTAGCATCTGTCGATGTTGGGTACACCATGGGAGTAAGCGCTGTAGTAGAATAAAGGGGCCCCTGCCGAAGGATAAGTCAGAAATAGAGAAATTTGAGTGCGTAGTGTGCAAAGGCGAGCTTGTGTTAAGTGATGATCCTGTGGCTGTGAATTTTGGAAATGAGTCTTTGGAGCTGGTGAACAAGTTTTGTTACCTAGGAGATACCATCTCTGCCGGTGGTGGGGCCGAGGCTGCCACTGTTGCTAGAATTAGGTGTGGCTGGGGGAAGTTCAGAGAATTGACGCCAATCCTGACCATGAAAAGAATGCCTCTCCCCCTGAAGGGAAAGGTGTATGCCTCATGTGTTAGAAGTGCAATGACGTATGCCTCAGAAACATGGGCCGTTAAAGTAGAGGATGTCAACAGAATGGAGCGTAATGAGATGAGAATGGTGAGATGGATGTGTGGGGCCAGGCTACAGGATAGAATAACAAATGTTGAGCTGAGGAGACGTTTAGGTATAAAGAGTATTAGCGAGGTGATGCGTACAAGTAGACTGGGATGGTATGGACATGTGGAGAGAATGGATGAACAAAATTGGGTGACAAAATGCAG
Organism: Paralithodes platypus; assembly: GCA_032716605.1. NCBI lineage: Eukaryota > Metazoa > Arthropoda > Malacostraca > Decapoda > Lithodidae > Paralithodes > Paralithodes platypus. Next base: position 1,539,369 of record CM064534.1, on the reverse strand, counting down.
GTCTGTGATTGTGGAGGGAGCTGCACCAAGGGGTGGACCGAGGAAGACCTGGGATCGGACTATACGCGCCGATCTCAAATCCAAGAACTTGACAAGTGAAGCAGCCCTTAACAGGGTTGCCTGGAACGCCGCCATTAGGACAAGAGACTGAAACTGCACTTATGTGTGGAACACTCAGTCTTAAAATGTTATGTATGTGTATGTATGTATAGAACATATAAAATCCAATTCAACATACCATTTATCCATCAGAAACGTAGCATTGCAATTACCATAATTACAATGCTAAAAATCGCATTAAGGACCTGGTCCTCGAACAAGTGTGTAACACTGACAATCCCAATGGGATCTTCAACCTAGCTAGGCGAGTTAAAAATGACAGTAGGGATATTATAGGTGAACAGTGTGTTAGATACAATAATGGGAAGATTGTGTATGCAGAAAATGAAATTAGAGAAGCATGGAAGGCACACTATAAACGATTGCTAAATGTAGAGTTTGAATGGGATAAGGAACAGCTTAGTATCGAAAAACCAATATCTGGGCCCCCTCCTTTGATAGCACCAGCTGTAGTGAGCGACTCAATCAATAAAATGAAGGACGGTAAAGCTCCAGGTTGCTCTGACATTGTTGCTGAGATGATAAAAGCCTCAGGGGAGACTGGTGTAACTTAGTTACTGAGTTGATAAACACCATTGTTAAGGATGAGAAAATCCCAGAGGATTGGCTCAAAAGTGTGATAGTGAATACCTGTACAGTATATACAAAGGAAAAGGGGATGTGCTAGATAGAGGAAATTATAGGGGCCTGAAAATGCTTGACCAAATCATGAAGAGAGTCCTTGAGGGTTTGATCAGGCAAAGCATCTCTATTGATGATATGCAGTTTGGTTTTATGCCAGGATGGGGTACAACCGATGCTATCTTCATAGTCAGGCAGATTCAGGAAAGATACTTACTAAAAGGCAAGGATCTTTACTTTGTGTTTGTAGACCTGGAGAAGGCCTTTGATAGGGTGCCTAGAGATGTGCAGTGGGCTATGAGGAAACTTGGTGTGGAAGAGTGGCTGGTGCGTGTGATAATGAAGATGTATGAGGATTTGCGAAGTGCGGTGAGGGTGAAGGGTGTACTGAGTGATGAGTTCGCAGTCTGTGCTGGAGTCCATCAGGGTTCAGTGTTAAGCCCCCTCCTCTTTATTATGGTCTTGGAGGCACTGTCTAGAGTTTTTAGAGGCAGACTCCCGTTGGAACTGCTTTATGCAGACGATTTAGTCCTAATAGCTGACAGTGTGCAAGATGCTGAGGCCAAATTCAGAGAGTGGAGAGAGGGCATGGCGGGCAAGGGTTTAAGAGTCAATATTAACAAAACCAAGATTATGCATTGTAGATTGAGACGAGGCAATGTGCAAAAGAGCGGTGCATACCCATGTGCAGTGTGTGGAAAGGGAGTGGGCGCTAACTCAATTCAATGTAGCATCTGTCGATGTTGGGTGCACCATGGGAGTAAGAACTGTAGTAGAATAAAGGGACCCCTGCCGAAGGATAAGTCAGAAATAGAGAAATTTGAGTGCATAATGTGCAAAGGCGAGCTTGTGTTAGGTGATGATCCTGTGGCTGTGAATTTTGGAAATGAGTCTGGAGCTGGTGAACAAGTTTTGTTACCTAGGAGATACCATCTCTGCCGGTAGTGGGGCCGAGGCTGCCACTGTTGCTAGAATTAGGTGTGGCTGGGGGAAGTTCAGAGAACTGATGCCAATCCTGACCATGAAAAGAATGCCTCTCCCCCTGAAGGGAAAGGTGTATGCCTCATGTGTTCGAAGTGCAATGACGTATGCCTCAGAAACATGGGCCGTTAAAGTAGAGGATGTCAACAGAATGGAGCGTAATGAGATGAGAATGGTGAGATGTATGTGTGGGGCCAGGCTACGGGATAGAATAACAAATGTTGAGCTGAGGAGACGTTTAGGTATAAAGAGTATTAGCGAGGTGATGCGTACAAGTAGACTGGGATGGTATGGACATGTGGAGAGAATGGATGAACAAAATTGGGTGAAAAAATGCAGGTCTGTGATTGTGGAGGGAGCTACACCAAGGGGTGGACCGAGGAAGACCTGGGATCGGACTATACGTGCCGATCTCAAATCCAAGAACTTGACAAGTGAAGCAGCCCTTAACAGGGTTGCCTGGAATGCCGCCATTAGGACAAGAGACTGAAACTGCACTTATGTGTGGAACACTCAGTCTTAAAATTTTATGTATGTATGTATGTATGTATGTATGTTCTGTTTAATATTGATGTTTATGGCACCAACTTCCTTATAGCCAGAAACTCGCAAGTGGTCAATTGGTAGGGGTCACTTGTTCATGCTATACATACAGGTACACTCAGATACCATAGTGGTCAATTGGTAGGGGTCACTTGTTCATGCTATACATACAGGTACACTCAGATACCATAGTGGTCAATTGGTAGGGGTCACTTGTTCATGCTATACATACAGGTACACTCAGATACCATAGTGGTCAATTGGTAGGAGTCACTTGTACATGCTATACATACAGGTACACTCAGATACCATAGTGGTCAATTGGTAGGGGTCACTTGTTCATGCTATACATACAGGTACACTCAGATACCATAGTGGTCAATTGGTAGGGGTCACCTGTACATGCTATACATACAGGTACACTCAGATACCATAGTGGTCAATTGGTAGGGGTCACTTGTTCATGCTATACATACAGGTACACTCAGATACCATAGTGGTCAATTGGTAGGGGTCACCTGTACATGCTATACATACAGGTACACTCAGATACCATAGTCTCTAGCCCACTCATATGAAATCGGGGACCACATATGTTTTTGTTTATGCAATTATAACTATCTGGATTGACTTTTGGATAGAACTTTCTTTTCAATAAATAGTATATATATAGTTTTGTAGTTGATTTATAGAACATTATATTGATAAGTTGGTTTGTAGGGATATACTTCCATAGTTAGAAATAGGTGAAATCCAGGAATATTTATGAGTGGGCTAGAGACTATGGTATCCGAGTGTACCTACCCGATAGCACTATCGCTGTGTGTATTTTCTACCATTGTTAACATCTTGTCAGATTGCGAATTTAGTTTAATAGAAAATGTTTACATAAATTGTAGTTTCTTTATTCATACAGAATTTAGTAAAATTTACCAGAACGTCACAGACTTCCCATTTGTACTAATTCCTTGAACGTGACAACAGTGCTTTGTTATATTATAATGTAAAACTTGCAAAATAAACAAACTAAAACTGGGACGACACAAGATAAATCCAAAAGAACTGATCAAAATTGCTATGTGGAAACAACACTTAATAAAATAAAATTTTGAAATAAAAGAACACAATCCACAATCCAATGTGCAATTAGTTTACTTGTGAAACAGATAAACTTACTCATGTAGTGATGTAGCCTACACCCTATGTGATGGATTGTGTTCTTTTATTTCAAAATTTTATTGTATTAAGCGTTATTTCCACATAGCGAATTTGATGAGTTCTTTTGCTTTTATATTGTGTCGTCCCAGTTTTTGCTTTGTTTAATTTGCAAGTTTTACATTATAAAATCACTATGTGGAGGTAACGCATAATTATACATGGAAAATTTAGCAAAACAATACAATACTGTACTATGAAATAATAAAACTCAAAACCACCATAATATATTCCTGTTTCACATTACGGTTGTATGGCATTAAGGCCGGTATCACACAATGCTCTTTCACTCAACATTTATCCTCAACACTGGTCTGGCAGCTCATGAGATAAACATTTAATATTTTGTTGTCACCTAAATTCATCTATCATCAGTCTAGTTTCCGATACCAGGGCAAAATACTCCAGAAATGTTGCCAGAAAATTGTTGATCATTGAATGTTGACTATACAATATCTTGTGATACCGGCTTTACTCTGTGATAATAGTATAAATATTGTGGGCATAGCTGTGATAATAGTATAAATATTGTGGGCATAGCTGTGATAATAGTATAAATATTGTGGGCATAGCTGGGATCATTTATTTGTTGTCAATGTTATCAATTCCAAGTGCAATTAATACTTGTGCAAAGTAAAGGCCTTCGTGCTCTCAACCTCCTCAGAATACTATCCCATACCACTTGGGGTGCCAGACGTACCACTATGTTGATGCTCTACAAGGCGGTGGTTCTTTCCATCCTCGACTACGGCTGCCCCATTTATGGGTCTGCCTCTGCTTCCGTTTTGAAGATGTTGGACCCTGTTCATACGCAGGGTATGCGTCTCTGGACTGGAGCTTTCCGTTCCTCCCCAAATACCTCCGTCTTAGCTGAGAGTGGCGAGCCTCCGCTCTCCCTCCATCGCGATTTAGTTACTATGCGCCGTGCATTAAAAATTAAACATAGTGACTCTCCCACTAATTCCCTTTTCAGTGATATCTTCATTCCCGATCCGTGTCCATCTTCCCCCTCCTTTCCGATTCGTGCTACAATTCTCCTCAACTCTCTTGACTTTCACATGGGTTATCTCTCTCCCCAATGTTTACACTCACCTCTCCTTCCTCTCTAAGAGATATCCTTTTGTCCCTAGCCATCACTGCCAACACGCACTCGAACACATACGTCGTAAAGGCCCCCATTTTGCCATCTTCACTGACGGGTCTAAGACTGACTCTGGGGTGGGCTTCGCTGCTGTGTCCTCTACTAAGCTCCTTCAGTTTTCTCTCCCGCCCCAAGCCTCTATCTTTACTGCTGAACTTTTAGATATCCAATCTGCTATTGACATTATACGTGACACCCCTCAACAGCCCTTTATAATTTACAGTGACTCTCGTAGTGCCCTCGAAGCGCTCCGTGCTTATTCGTCCTCCCACGTAATAGTTTTAGCCATAAAACACGCTCTCCACGAGATGAGCCTACGTGGATTCCAGGTCCAGTTATGTTGGATTCCTGCTCACATCGGTGTCCGTGGCAATGAAGACGCCGATGCTGCGGCTAAGAATGCTATTTTAATGATCCCTCGCCAGCCCCACCTTCCGTTAGGTGATTGGCTGTCCTTACTCAAGCCTTCTATTCTTTGCACGTGGCAATCTCATTGGGATGCTCTACCCTGCAATAATAAACTCCGTGCAATCAAACCTTCTGTCCGTCCTTGGCCCTCGTCTTCCAGGTCTCACAGGTGTGAGGAAGTTTTACTAACTAGACTTAGGATAGGCCATTCCCGGCTGACTCACGGTTATTTGATGTCCACTCCCCGCACTCCGCCCCCTACCTGCTCCTCCTGTCATTCCCCTCTAACTGTTCGCCACATCTTTGACTGCCCAGATACTGCCCGTCTGCGTACGGTTTGTTTTGGTACTAAATCATTCACTGACCTTTTATCCGATTCTCCGTCATTTTCCTTCCCCCCTATCGTCCGTTTTTTGCGTCGCCTTAAGCTCCTTTCAGTAATCTGATCCAATCCTTCGGGCCAGACCTATGAGAGTTCCGTATGGAGCTCAGTGGTCTGGTTAATCTGCTCTACATAACTAACTAACTGAGCTATAGTATTTGGATACCATTGTTCATATGAAGAATTTTATAGCTGCATTTTATAAGAAATTAATGTATTTATAAAGCATTTCAGGGCCGGCGACTGGGGCTTAATGGGGGAATGTCTGGGGTTTTCACTTTCCCTCTCCCTTCGAGCTTTTGTTGTCGGCTTGACTAATTTTGCGTAGTTTTTCATTCCTCTTTCTATGTTTTTCCCCTTCTATTCTTATTCTGTCCCATTCGGTTGTCCTCCAGGAGACCTATATCACATGCCTCTCTGGCCTGGCTAGGTTGTAGGCTCCTGCTCTGATTTGTCTCTTCGGTCGCTGCTACGGCCGAGGTGACTCGATTCCCCTCAATAGTGCATTTTTTTGCATCTCACTGTGATTTTTTTTCTACCTTAGACCTGATCTCTCATTCTTAGCCCTTGATCACTTCTTGGTTGGTGCTACAGTGTAACAGTTCTTGCCTCATCCTTCGGCCCTGCCCTATAAGAGCTCTGCTGTAGAGCGTATGTGGTCCGGCCGAACTGATGAAATGGCGAGAAATGTCTGCGTGTCTTTGCCTTCCTGGATTTGTTCACCTCCTGCCCTTCCCTATCTATCTTGACTTGATTAGTTGTTCATCTTGGTCTAATCCTTCGGGCCAGCCCCATGAGAATTCTTTTGTGGAACTCAGTGGTCTGGTTAAACTAATTTTATGCATAAATTTTTTTTTATTCCTGTTTCACATTAAGGTTGTATGACATTTACTCTATGATAATAGTATAAATACTGTAGGCAAAGCTGTGATCATTTCATTTTTGTCAATTTTATCAGTTCCCAGTGCAATTATTATTTGTGTAAAGGTCACAGTTTTAGCTATAGTATTCGGATACAGTTGTGCATATGAAGAATCTTATAGCTGCATTCTATAAGACATTAATGTATTTATAAAGCATAGCCTATTATAATGTAAAATTTGCAAAATAAACAAACCAAAACTGGGACGACACAAGATAAACGCAAAAGAACTAATGAAAATCGGTATGTGGAAATGACACTTGATAAAATAAACATGTATGTTGATCGCCCCTACTACTATGCCCCTTGCCGCGGTTGGGGGGCTTCGGGGCCGGCGACTGGGGCTTGATGGGGGAAAGTTCTGGATCTTTCCTTTCCCTCTCCCTTCCAGCTTTTGTCGTCGGCTTGACTAATTTTGCGTAGTTTTTCATTCCTCTTTCTATGCTTTTCCCCTTATCTCTCATTCTTCACCCTTGTTCACTTCTTGGTTGGTGTTGCAGTGTAGCAGTTCTTGCCTCATCCTTCGGCCCTGCCCTATAAGAGCTCTGCTGTAGAGCGTATGTGGTCCGGCTGAACTGGTGAAATGGCGAGAAATGTCTACGTGTCTTACCTTCCTAGATTTGTTCACATCCTGCCCTTCTCTATCTATCTTGACTTGATCTAATCCTTCAGGCCAGCCCTATGAGAGTTCTTTTGTGGAACTCAGTGGTCTGGTTAAACTAATTGAATGTAAACAAAAACAAATGTATGTTATGTACTGTATATTGATATTTGATATATTATATTTTTTTATTGGATGCAATATGGTGTATTCTTTATTACCTTGACTTGTGTTTTATTACATTATGTTTGTACTGTCAAGTATGTATATACTCAGGCACATACCCCATAGCTGGGGGTGGCCGACTTGAGACAGAGCCCGACAGAAACAACATTTAAAGTTCCAATTCTTAGATTCCGGGACCACTTTCGCGTTCCCTCGCCCCTTACTCTGTCTCGTCTAGCAGGTGAATTATACAAGGGGAGGAGGATTCCTAGCCTCCCGCCCCCAGAAGGAAAAGTAGGACAGTAACAGAGACAGACAGAAATGGCTAAGGTTGGGTAGAGGATGCCAATCCTCACTCTGGATAGGAACGTTAAAGTAATAATAGTAATGTACGGTCGCGCTAATAAGTCATGTCCCAGCTGTCATTACGTTTGGCTTCCTCTGTGCTGTATTAATGTCTGTCAGATGTTGAATAAGTTGGGTAAGTGTAGGAACATGTTTGTATATCTCACCCGCAACGATTAATTAATGCTTAGATAGTGCTGATACCAATTATTGATCAGAACATACTTGGTGCTGCGACATCACTTATTAGCGCGACTGTACAGTATGTATGTATGTAATAATACTATAGGTAGCGCCAACGAACTTGACAATATTCTTGATCCATGACCTCTCTGTAATTCAAAAGGGCCTAGAGCAAACTGGCTGTAAATATCCACATTTCCTGGTGGACTCTTCCCAAATGATAGAAACGTCAGCCCTATTTCTTTAATTTATTTCAAGTTAGAAGAAGTTAAGGGGTCAAGATTTGTGTCAAGTTTGCTGGGGCTACCTATAATAAGAAATTGTCTGAAGCCACAGTAGCTACAAAAATACAAACTAATTATTATCTAATTTGAAGAGGCTTTTACAAAATTTAATATTATTTACCCTTCCTGTACCAGCGACGTCTGTTATATTTTATTCTAGCTATATTTAGACGATTTTCTGCAGCTTAGGAAGGAACCGTGATAGTTAAACGGGTCGATTGAGATAGTTCCAAGCCATATAATTGCTAGAGATCCTTCTTAAAGGGCACCATGTTGGTGACAACTTGCCGCGTGGGTTCGAATCTCAGCTATGCTACGACAGATTCCAGTGCTATATAGCCTTCGTCGCTTAGTGCTGTAGAGTTCATTACAGTTGGGGATTTCCCGCAGATGAAATTAATTCATAAGGTTATTCAACCTTCTTAAACTGAACAAAATCGATTAGTAGTAGCCAGGATAAAGTAATACGGATGTCGACATTACAGAAAGGATAAATACAAGTCAACAAGTAGCTAAGGGGGTGGCCGACTTATGACAGCCCGAATAGGGACCAAAAAAACAAAAACAAAAAACAAAAAGGCAAAAGTGGGGATTGGGCCTGAGTATATACATACATACATACATACATACATACAAGAAGTGGCTAAATACTTTCATGGCACAACTAGTATCAGAAATCCGAAAAATCTCTATTTATCAATCTATTTACTAATTCCCTGTTATTTTTATTTTTTTATTTTTTTACTGGGGGTGGCCGACTCGAGACAGAGCCCAAATAGGGAAAACAAATCCAAAATACCTCTAATGACACATCGGGCCCTCTAGAACAGCCCTCTGCGGGTCCTCCAAGAAACTGAACTGAACATTTTTGACATCGTTCTTAACACCAATAAAACCCAAATTAAATTAACCCCTTCAATACCAGGCACTGAGCTCCGTATGGAGCTCAGTGGTCTGGTTAATCTGCTCTACATAACTAACTAACCAGGGACGTTCTTTTTATCATATTCTGGTAACTGATAGACGATATTATTCAGCTTAGGAAGGACCTCTAGCAATAATAGGGCTTCAAAATATCTCGAACAACCATTTTAGCGACCACAGAGCCTTCTTAAGCTACATAAGATCTTCTAAATACAGCTAGAGTAGAATATAAGACGCGTCGCTGGTACTCAAAGGGTTAATGAAAATGTAATTCTCACAGGATTCGAACCTAGGATATCTCTGTCCGCATACTGTACGAGGAACCATTTGTCAATTAAACTTATTCTGGCTATAATTAGACGATTTTATTGAGATTATGAAGATTAGGCTACCTCTTGGAATCTAAGGGGGGAACCAGCTCAATTCCCGACTTGCGAGTTTCGTTCTATTGGGAAGTTGGAGCCGTGAACATCGATATTAAAGAAAACTGCAATAATAATGTGGGTTTATGATGGATAAATAGTATAATCAATTTGGTTTTATGTATTTATATATGTATTATGACCATATTTTAGCTGATCATTCTGCTAAATATTGATGGCCACGGCTCCAACTTCCTTATAGACCAAAACTCGCAAGTGGTCAATTATGCCTCTGACTCCCACAGATCCTTCCTAAGCTGAATAATATCGTTTAATGATAGTCGGAATAAACATTTAAAAGGCGTCATAATCCTCAAAATAATAATCTATATTATATTAATTTCACCACAAAAAGGGAACGAAAACATTAACCTCCAGCCAAACAGAAAGCAACAAACAAAAATATATATGTAGGCCTATGCATGTAGGCTATATAGGCTACTCAGGCACATTATTATTATTATTATTATTATTATTATTATTATTATTATCACATACCCCATATCTAAAGCAGGTATCACACGAGAACTTTTATAATCAAACATTTTCTGGCAACATTTCTGGACTATTTTGCACTGGTATCGGGAACTAGACTGATGGTAGATGAATTTAGATGACATAAATCATCTAAATGTTGACCTCATAAGCTGCCAGACCAGTGTTGAGGGAAAAAGCGCTCGTGTGATACCGGCTTAAGGGAGGCCAACTCGAGACAGAGCCCGAACAGGTACAACTCAACACGACAAAAAGACAAAACAAAAATCACAACTGTGTTGGTAGTGTAATGGTTTAGATGCTTATGTTCCGGGTGTGGTGTCCCGAGTTCGAATCCCGGGAGGACCATATTATAAAATCACAGCTGTGTTGGTGATGTAACGGTTTAGATGCTTATGTTCTGGGTGTGGTGTCCCGAGTTCGAATCCCGGGAGGACCATATGCTTGTATTAGTTTATTCAAGTACATTGGGGTTTGTAATTGATGATTAATGTTAAGAATGGGGTGTTACTTATATCTAGGTCGCCCAGGAGAAAATCCAGAGTCCTAGGCCTAGCCGTCTATGAGGGTAAAAATAAGATATACAAGTTGTTTACAGTAAGGTATACAAAATGGAGTCTAAAAGAATAGCCTATCATTCTCTCGATAGATGCCCTACTTACCAGCCACTGTTATCAACACTGCAGCAGACGACGAACCCAGAACAAATAAGTAACATCAATTTACTGAACCTTTGGACCACCTCAAGACCACCCAAGGGTATTATATGGTATAGTAGAACCTTAGATCATCATAGAAAACAGTGATATTGATGGTGGGCTTATATAACATCTATAATCAGCCTTTACAACTCTATTGGAATCAAAGGACGACTCATTGACGCATGCGCAGATGATTCCTTAGCCTGACGCCATTTTGGAGACATACCTATACAGTTGTCCACTTTTAATATTACTTTAACTATACGTATCTTTGTATGTATGTATTATGTACAGTATATACTCAGGCACATACTGTACTCAATTGCTCGGGGTAGCCGACTCGAGACAGAGCCCAAACAGAAACCTGTAAAGTTTCAATTCTTAGGGTCCGGAACCACTTTCGCGTTTCCTTGCCATTTTCTCTGTCTCGTTAAGTAGGAGAATTCTATCCATCTTTTTTTATCTGTATCTTTGTAGAAATAATAAAAAAATACTTAAAATAGACTTAACCCTTTGAGTACCAGCGACGTGTGTGATATTGTATTCTAGCTATATTTAGAACATATTATGCAACTTAGGAAGGATCTGTGGTAGTTAAAAGGGTTGGTTGAGATAGTTAGAACCCATATTATTGCTAGAGGTCCTTCCTAAGCTGAATAAGAATGTCTAATAGTTGCCAGAATATGATAAAAGGGACGTCCCTGGTACTGAAGGGATTAAAAGGTTATGTCATTATAAACAGATGATAAGTGAGGGCAACTCATACCTAGATGGCACGAGATGGGGAGAAAGGTCTTAACATCGGCAAACTAATGGGGCAAACGTCTTAAAATGTCAGAACTGATGGGGCTAAGCAGACATGACTATGATGACACCAAACTCTGCCCACTTCCTGCAGAGTGGGCGGAGTTTGGTGACGTAAGAGGTGTCACCAAACTCCACCCACTTCCTTCTGAGTGAGTGGAGTTAGGTGACATAAGGGGTATCACCAGTGTCACCAAACTCCGCCCACTACCTCCAGAGTGGGTGGGGTTTGGTGACATAAGGGGTGTCACCAAACTCTGCCCACTTCCTCTAGAGTGGGTGGAGTTTGATGACATAAGGGTTGTCATTTAACCAAACTGCCCACTTCCTGCAGTGGGCGGAGTTTTGTGACGTAAGAGGTGTCACCAAACTCCACCCACTTCCTTCTGAGTGGGTGGAGTTAGGTGACATAAGGGGTATCACCAGTGTCACCAAACTCCGCCCACTACCTCCAGAGTGGGTGGGGTTTGGTGACATAAGGGGTGTCACCAAACTCTGCCCACTTCCTCTAGAGTGGGTGGAGTTTGATGACATAAGGGTTGTCATTTAACCAAACTGCCCACTTCCTGCAGAGTGGGCGGAGTTTGGTGACGTAAGAGGTGTCACCAAACTCCACTCACTTCCTTCTGAGTGGGCGGAGTTTGGTGACATAAGGGGTATCACCAGAGTCACCAAACTCCGCCCACTACCTCCAGAGTGGGTGGGGTTTGGTGACATAAGGGGCGTCACCAGCGTCACCAAACTCCACCCACACCCTTCCAGCATTGTGATAGGCCTATGTCACTCCTCCTTCATAGATCATAGTTTCCCATGTTGTACACTCTAAAACTCAAAGTTATGATAACTATGCCACAAGTATACAGGGTATGAGATTAATTGATTATACTGTATAAATGATGTTAACCCTTTGAGGATTCTGACGCGTTTTAACAGTTCATTCTGGCTATCATTAGACGAATTTATACAGCTTAGGAAAGATCTGTGGGAGGTATAGGGTAAAAACTATCTCGGTTAATCCTCTGACTTCCATATACCCTTCTTAAGGGGAGGCAGACCGTTTTTCTGGACCTCCTTCTCCCTCATGTTTAGCCCCACTAGTTTTGAAATTATAAGACGTTCGGCCCATTAGTTTGGCGATCTTAACACATTTCGCCCCATTTCGTTGTCAAGTTTAAGACCTTTCGTGCCTTTTAGGTGTCGATTATTTCCTGGCGAGCGATAGTGAGCCTGCAATTTTAAGAGGAACCGGCCTTCAGCCGGGAAATGTATCTCTAAGTGGGGTCTAGGGTTTTTTTTTCTAAGCTTGATGGAGGTCTAGGGAGGAAACTAAACAAATATATGAATAAATTAATTAATAGACCAAACAAACGGTCTGCCTCCCCTTAACCTGAATAAAATCGTCTAATGATAACCAGAATATTATGAGTAGCCTAGGTGGGTCCTCGAACATCTGAAAGAAAAAAAAATAGAGCTAATTTATTGTATTATTAATTTCAGATTGAGTGTTTGGGGGTACCAAGAATGAAGTCGGCATATGGACTACAACACGTCTTCCCTCAGCTGGACAATATCACCTCTACTGTTGGTCAGAACAAGGCTACCAAACACCGAAGGCCTCCGTCGAAATCTGTCTATCACCCAGCCTCTCCAAACCCTTCACCTTCGTAGTCTCTCTCCTCCCTAACAACTCCTTTGACTGATCCAGACCAACAAGCAAAGAACAGAAACAAGATTGAGATGAGCGGCAATAAGCCTCTTGTCAGTTCCCGACGGAGTCAAAACAAATTAAATATTCATATCACCGTATTGTTGTAATGCCCATTTAAATGTATATTGGTGGTAATAAACCCTTTGTATTCAAGATTAGAAGGTTAATCACCACCAATATACCCATATAACCCATCACACAGCATGTTGCCCTAGAACAGCCCTCTGCACAGCCCCCCCCCCTATCAATATACCCATATAACCCATCACACAGCATGTTGCCCTAGAACAGCCCTCTGCGCTGCAGTCCCCCATCAATATACCCATATAACCCATCACACAGCATGTTGCCCTAGAACAGCCCTCTACGCAGCCGCCCCCCCCCCCCTCCATCAATATACTCATATAACCCATCACACAGCATGTTGCCCTAGAACAGCCCTCTGCGCAGCCCCCCCCCCATATAACCCACCACATAGCATGTTGCCCTAGAACAGCCCTCTGCGCAGCCCCCCCCCCCATATAACCCATCACACAGCATGTTGCCCGAGAACAGCCCTCTGCGCAGCCTTCCCGCCCCCATATAACCCACCACACAGCATGTTGCCCGAGAACAGCCCTCTGTGCACCCCCCCATATATATACCCATATAACCCATCACACAGCATGTTGCCCGAGAACAGCCCTCTGTGCACCCCCCCCCCCCTATATATACCCATATAACCCATCACACAGCATGTTGCCCGAGAACAGCCCTCTGTGCACCCCCCCCCCCCTATATATACCCATATAACCCATCACACAGCATGTTGCCCGGGAACAGCCCTCTGTGCACCCCCACCCTCCCCTATATATACCCATATAACCTATCACACAACATGTTGCCCGAGAACAGCCCTCTGCGTAGAGCCCCCCCCCCTCCCCCACGCCCCATCAGCCTTCGCCCACAGTGGACTAAACTGTAATACTAAAGACATTGAACATTACAAAAAAATATATATCTCATATAATTCTACGGGGGAAGCACTGCCCTTCCTGCACAACTAGCCAGTCAATATCGCCTCGGGCAGTATTGTGACGTCAGACTAACATGCAAAGTTTCAGCCAATCAGAAGCCAGCAAGTTTTTCATGGGTCTAGAATTCATACGCTATGGCCTAAGGTAGACAGGTGGGGTTCATCCTACTCGCGCCATAACTGGCTCTGCTCTCTGTGGGTTCAGTCAAAATAGGAGTTCGTAAACAGTCACTAAGATTGCATATAATTCTACGGGAGAAGCACTACCTTTCTCGCACAACCAAACAAATATCGCCTCGGGCAGTAATGTGACGTCAGACAAACATGCAAAGTTTCAGCCAATCAGAAGCCAGCAACTTTTTTAAGGGGTCTGAAATTCATACGCTATGGCCTCTCGGGTGGATGTTTGGGTTCATCCTACTCGCGCCATAACTTGCTCAGCTCTGCGGGGTCGGTCAAGGGCTGGCTAGTCTGTCGAAAATAGAGTTCGTAAAACCAGACGAATATCACCTCGGGCAATATGATGACGTCAGACAAAACTTTCAATCTTCGACCAATCAGAAGCGAGTAACTTTTTTCAGAGGTCCAGAATTCATACGCTATGGCCTCTCGGGTGGGCGGGGGGAGGGGGGGGGGGGGGGGGGTGTTCATCCTACTCGCGTCATAAATTGCTCTGCTCTCTTGGGGGGACGGTCACGGGTTGGGTAGTTTGTCGAGAATATTAGTTCGTAAGGGGTAACTAATGTGTTTGTAATAATATAGCCCTATGGAGGTCCCGCAGCCCCTCCCCCCCCCCCCCCCTCCCCCCCCCCCCCCCCCCCCCCTATGATCCTGCCACGGAAATTAGTTCCAGGGCAGTAGTTCCCTTTCCAATGTTCCCTTACCCACTCTAAACCACTGTTTGGACACTTGATCCTCATTGTTTTGGAGGACAAGCAGCCTAGAAGGGTCACTAGACCTGTTGTTGCTTGATTTCCTTTGTACTCCTTTGTACTTCTATCAATATACCCATATAACCCATCACACAGCATGTTGCCCTAGAACAACCCTCTGTGTACCCCCCCCCCCCCCCGCCATGAATATACCCATATAACCCATCACAGAGCATGTTGCCTTAGAACAGCCCTCTGCGCAGCCACCCCCCCCCCCCATCAATATACCCATACAGCCCATCACACAGCATGTTGCCCTAGAACACCTCTCTGCGCCCCCCCCCCCATGAATATACCCATATAACCCATCACAGAGCATGTTGCCCTAGAACAGCCCTCTGCGCAGCCCGACCCCCTCACTATACCCATCTATACCCCCCCAGAGCATGTTGCCCTAGAACAGCCCTCTGCGCAGCCTCCCCCCCCCCCATCAATATACTCATATAACCCATCACACAGCATGTTGCCCTAGAAGAGCCCTCTGCACAGCCTCCCCCCCCCCCATCAATATACCCATCACATAGCATGTTGCCCTAGAACAGCCCTCTGCATAGCCCCCCCCCCCATATAACCCGTCACACAGCATGTTGCCCTAGAACAGCCCTCTGTACAGCCCCCCCCCCCATATAAACCCATCACACAGCATGTTGGCGTAGAACAGCCCTCTGCGCAGCCCCACCCCATATAGCCCATCACACAGCATGTTGCCCTAGATCAGCCCTCTGTGCACCCCCTCCCCCCCTATATATACCCATATAACCCATCACACAGCATATTGCCCGAGAACAGCCCTCTGTGCACCCCCCCCCCCTATATATACCCATATAATCCATCACACAGCATGTTGCCCGAGAACAGCCCTCTGCGTAGAGCCCCCCCCCCCTCCCCCATGCCCCATCAGCCTTCGCCCCCAGTGGACTAAACTGTAATACTAAAGACATTGAACATTACAAAATATATATATCTCATATAATTCTACGGGGGAAGCACTGCCCTTCCTGCACAACTAGCCAGTCAATATCGCCTCGGGCAGTATTGTGACGTCAGACAAACATGCAAAGTTTCAGCCAATCAGAAGCCAGCAACTTTTTCAAGGGTCTAGAATTCATACGCTATGGCCTAAGGTAGACAGGTGGGGTTCATCCTACTCGCGCCATAACTGGCTCTGCTCTCTGTGGGTTCAGTCAAAATAGGAGTTCGTAAACAGTCACTAAGATTGCATATAATTCTACGGGAGAAGCACTACCTTTCTCGCACAACCAAACAAATATCGCCTCGGGCAGTAATGTGACGTCAGACAAACATGCAAAGTTTCAGCCAATCAGAAGCCAGCAACTTTTTTAAGGGGTCTGAAATTCATACGCTATGGCCTCTCGGGTGGATGTTTGGGTTCATCCTACTCGCGCCATAACTTGCTCAGCTCTGCGGGGTCGGTCAAGGGCTGGCTAGTCTGTCAAAAATATGAGTTCGTAAAACCAGACGAATATCGCCTCAGGCAGTATGATGACGTCAGACAAAACTTTCAATCTTCGACCAATCAGAAGCGAGTAACTTTTTTCAGAGGTCCAGAATTCATACGCTATGGCCTCTCGGGTGGACGGGGGGAGGGATGGGATGTGGGGGGGGCGGGGGGGGGTGTTCATCCTACTCGCGCCATAAATTGCTCTGGGGACGGTCACGGGTTGGGTAGTTTGTCGAGAATATTAGTTCGTAAGGGGTAACTAATGTGTTTGTAATAATGTAGCCCTATGGTGGTAATTAACCTTTAATTATACGGATAGAAAGGTAAATCACTGTTAATGACCCGATGATTCTATATACTTTAGACATTTCGACGCCATCTTGTTTCCAACTCGCCGCCATTTTGTAAACCTTTTCAGTGTTTGTTTTTGGTTTTTGACGCTTTATTCCTAGGTTATTCTGGTTAACATTAGACGATTTTTATTGCCTAATGAAAGACAAAATATAATAAAAAATAATGGCGTTTCTATTCTTAACCCTTTTTAGTTTAGGCGACGTCTTTTGTTATCATAGTTATATTTAGAGGATTTTATGAAGCTTAGGAAAGACCTGTGAGAGTTAACCCTTGCTGTACCGATGACGTCTTTTTTGTATTTGATTTCGGCTTAAGTTAGACGATTTTATGAAGCTTAGTAAGGATCTGGGGTAATTAAAAGCGTTAATTGAGATCATGTGTAGCGTTTTAATTGAGGTCCTTCCTAAGCTGAATAAAATCGTCTAATTAGGTGCTTTGTTTATATATTTAGTTAATTTATTTGATGTAGCTTTGTTGGCCTATATATCCATTATTAATTTTAGCTTAATTAAAACAATTGTCATATATTTTATTACATTCGTGTATGATGTATTTATTGTATGAAGTTTATGCATAATATTATGAATAAAGATGAATTTATTACAACCTATTTCCCTAACCTTTATCCATTCAGTAGTGTAGACACAGACAACTAGTGCTTGGTAATATATTAAAGGGCAAGAAGGTTTTTTTCTTAAATCCCTTCTTCCTCATGTTTAGCCCCATTAATTTTGAGATTACAAAACGTTCGCCCCATCAGTTTGGCGATTTTAAGACCATTCGGCCATTTATTTGCCAATATTTAGACCTTTCGTGCCATTTAGGTGTCTATTTTTCATGGCGAGCGATAGCTAGTCTATAATTTATGAGGGTTTCGGATGGTAGCTTACATTTCTCCACCGAAAAACGTAAAGAATAACATA
This sequence comes from Paralithodes platypus, assembly GCA_032716605.1. Taxonomy (NCBI): domain Eukaryota; kingdom Metazoa; phylum Arthropoda; class Malacostraca; order Decapoda; family Lithodidae; genus Paralithodes; species Paralithodes platypus. The sequence goes on along the minus strand of CM064534.1, from coordinate 1,521,718 downwards.
CAAGGATATGTAAACAATAAAAGTATAATTTTGTCAATATATTTAATTTATGGTTAGTGTACATTCAAACTGAGAACAGTTTGTTTTATATGGTATACCTATACATAGAAATTAATAAGCTAGTGTCCCCAAAATGGCGACTGGATGAGTTGTCCAATTTTTCGCGTGTATCAAAGGGGGGGTCGGGGGGTGGGGGATGAGAAGGGGGGTGGGGGGGGGGGGGGATGGATGTCTCCTTGTAACTCGAGACAAGGGCTGAGTGAGGGCAGGTTCTAGAGCCCAAGGGAGGCAGGTTAGATCGCTGCTCTCCCACTCTACGCTTTTTTTCTTTTTGTTTTACTTGATATCAGCTTCATTTAGACGATTTTATGAGGCTTAGGAAGGCTATGTGGCAGCTAAAAGGATTAAGTGACATATTTCGTAGCCTTTGAATAGATAGACGTCCTTCCTCAGCTGAATAGAATCGTCTAATAGTTTCCAGAATATTATGAAAAGGCCCTCTATAATCGCATACATCACATTAAGCTATAGTAGTATACAGATAGCCCATAAGAAACTCCTATTCACACCTCTATTGAATTATAACGTCTCTACAATAGCATACATTATAGACTTGGCATCTCTCTTTCTTTCTCTCTAGCCCCATGTGAAGGAAATATGACGACAGCCATTAATTATTCACAAAATATGTATGTTAGAATTGTCAAACTTATACCAAAAGATAGAGGATACAAATACGCATAATTTATATTAAGTATATTTTATTCAGAAATGTATAGTTAGGGAGATATTGACGATTTTGTGAGTGAAATTCTCGATCATCTGTCACCCAATAGTTGCCATCAACCACCAGCAATACAACCGAGGGTATATAAACTCTCAATTTTCGCCTGAATCGATCATTTTGTTCCCGGTCGTCCAGCTTTAAGGAGGTAAGTCTCGTGTGCTCCCATTTTCCCCCATTGTTTCCCCTGAAAATAGAAGAAATTAAGGTGTAATAGCTAAATAACGTGACCTATTTACCACCAGACCCGAATTTGTGGACAACAGCTTGTCGTTTTTCCCATAATACTTGATACGTTTGCATTAAATAAGGCCAGAAATGTGATGGAAAAAGCCGGCAGGTTTGACGAACATTCTGGAAGCCGGCACTTAGATTGTTCGCTCAGTTCTATCTCCTTAACCCTTTCAATAAAACCATGTCTCAATAGTATGGCGATCACTAGTAGATTTGATTCGTTAATGAAGAAATTGAGATCCAGATTATAAATTGATGGCATAAACTTAGGCTATATTCCCATGTGACACACTGAATTGGGCTAAGTATTTTTTAACCTGAATATAATCTATATATGGATTAATTACCTATTAACCCACGAGTAATAGATGCCTTAGTGATAACATGGAGGATTTAGTTAGAATATTTTAATTGGATTTTGAAAACTAGGCAAACTAGCGAATCGAAGCCGGCTGACTGGACGCCTCGTGGCTATATATCATTAAGGGAAGAGGGTAGTTTTTATGGAATCCCTTCTCCCTCATGTTTAGCCCCATTGCTGTTGAGATACGTTCGCCCCATTAGTTTGGAAATTTGAATAACTTTCGCTCATTTTTTTCAACATTAAGACCTTTCGTGCCATTTAGGTGTCGATTTCTTTCCTGGCGAGCGGGAGCGAGCCTGCAATTTAGGAGGAATCGGCCTTCGGCCTGGACATTTTTATACCGAAAAATGCACAAATATATCTTTGAAGGGGTATTAGGGGGTGTACTTTTAAGCTTGGAGGTCTAGCGAGGAAAATAAAACATCAATGAATATAATTATAAATTAATAGACCAACAAAATGGCCACCGTCCCCTTAACCCTTTGAACATTATGACCCATTTATCAGCTGGCTATCATTAGACTATTTTATAAAGCTTAGTCATTTTAACTTTTATTCTGGCTACTGTTTGTCGATTTTATTCAGTTTAAAAAGGGCCTCCAGCAATTAACAGGCTTCCAATTATCTCCTTTAACGCTTTTTACTACCACATATCCTTCACTTTTTGGGCAATTTTTGCACGTATTCATTATTTTTCTAGTTTCCTCCCTAGACCCCCATCAAATTTAAAAAAAACATTCCATTAGATCCCCCTTCTAAATTATTTTTTAAATCGCTGTTGGTGCTAAAAGTCAGGTTTACCGGAAAAAGGGTTACGTGAGGATAGTTGGAAACCTGTTAGTTGCTGGAGGCCCTTTTAAAACTGCATAAAATCGTCTAATGGAAGCCAGAATGTTTATAAAGACGTCGCCGATACAGACATGGTTATGGATTACTTCTTGTCAGTGCATTTAGCTCTCGATCAACCTGATTAGTATATTTTGAAAGATAGATTATTTTTAGGCTTTAAAGTTTATTTTCGACACTTAAATCTGAAGGTAGGCCTACTATTCTTATGCATTAATTTAACCCGATTGGTAAGATAAGGAGTTTCACTCCATTAGTATGGCGATAATAAGACCCTTCACTCCATTCAGGTGTCTATTTTAGTCTGCGCGAGCGATACCAAGCTTGTAACTTGGAAGAAATCGGCCGTCAGCCGGGATATTTTCCTCTCGAAAATTATACAAATTTAACGGTAAATTGATACGGTGTGACAGTCACGAGTTTTAGAATGTGTTTTTTTGTTTTTTTGATTTTTTCTTTGATATACAGTGTTTTACCTAACTAAGAAACTTAACCTAACCTAACCTAACCTAAAAGTAATACGTGGATAGAAACTAACCTAAAATGTACGCAATTACCAAAGCAGCACTGGATCGCGCAACTGTAAGGTCCCCCGAGTAAGGTAGGAGGGAAACCGAAATTATAAAGCAGAAATCCCGTAAAACAGGACTTGTCATTATGCAGACAAGACTGTGTTTTACCCTATATCTCCCTTATAATACATTTACGACGGGAAGGACATATATAGGACTGAAGACTATTATATAACATACCTATAGGCTACACAAACATCGATGGGGCTTGTAACTGTCAAACCGTAAAATCTTACCAATTTAACTTTGAGGGGAGTCTGGGTGGGCAGTTAGTTAACAGGACGTCGCCGGTACAGAAGGGGTTAAGGGGGATTGGTTCACTTTTTGGGCGATTTTTGCATGTATTTATTATTTTTCTAGTTTCCTCCCTAGACCTCCATCAAATTTAAACAAAAAAATTCTATTAGATCTAGATTAATTTGTAATTTTTTCGGTAGAAAAATGTCCCGGCCGAAGGTCGAATCTTAAAACATTATAGGCTCACTATCGTTCGCCAGGGAAAAAAATAAACTAAATAGCACGAAAGTTCGAAATATTTACGAATAAATGGGGCGAAAGGTCTTAAAATAGACTAACTAATGGGGCAAACATCTTAACATCTGAAAACTAATGGGGCTAAACATGAGGGAGAAAGTGATCCAGAAAACCGGCCCACGCCCCCTTAAAACAGACTATAGATCACTGCTTGCTGGTGCATTTAGCTCTTTAATCCATCAATTTGGTTTAGCATGGTTTTGACGGTTTCAAGGTTTCAAAATGGTGTTATAATAGACTATTATATGGAATTACTATGAATCTAATTCATATATTTAACATATTTCTCTACCAAATCTTTGTAATAGCTGTTTAAGGGGTGGTTTTTAGTTTGTTCCCTAGACCTTCATCAAGCTTAGAAGTAAACCCCCTAGACGCCCTTTCAAGATCGAATTTTACATTTTTCGGTAGAAAAATGGCCTGGCCAAAGGCCGGTTCCTGTTAAATTAGGCTCGCTATCGCTCTCCAGTAGAGAATCGACACCTAAATGGCACGAAAGTTCTTGATATTGATGTAAAAATGGGACGAAAGTTTTTAAAATCGACAAACTAATGGGGTGAAGGTCTTAAAATTCTTAAAACTAATGGGGCTAAACATAAAGAGGGCTCAGAAAGAGGATCTTTCCAATATAATCGTTTAACAGCAGCAAACAGTTAACAGCAGCAAACAGTTCACAGCAGCAAACAGTTCACAGCAGCAAACAGTTCACAGCAGCAAACAGTTCACAGCAGCAAACAGTTCACAGCAGCAAACAGTTCACAGCAGCAAACAGTTCACAGCAGCAAACAGTTCACAGCAGCAAACAGTTCACAGCAGCAAACAGTTCACAGCAGCAAACAGTTCACAGCAGCAAACAGTTCACAGCAGCAAACAGTTCACAGCAGCAAACAGTTCACAGCAGCAAACAGTTCACAGCAGCAAACAGTTCACAGCAGCAAACAGTTCACAGCAGCAAACAGTTCACAGCAGCAAACAGTTCACAGCAGCAAACAGTTCACAGCAGCAAACAGTTCACAGCAGCAAACAGTTCACAGCAGCAAACAGTTCACAGCAGCAAACAGTTCACAGCAGCAAACAGTTCACAGCAGCAAACAGTTCACAGCAGCAAACAGTTCAGCAGCAACAGTTCACAGCAGCAAACAGTTCACAGCAGCAAACAGTTCACAGCAGCAAACAGTTCACAGCAGCAAACAGTTCACAGCAGCAAACAGTTAACAGCAGCAAACAGTTAACAGCAGCAAACAGTTAACAGCAGCAAACAGTTAAAACACGCCGGTGCAGAAGGGGTTAAGGTGTCACACGAGCGGAGTTTTTTTTAAAGCAATTTCGATGATAATTTTGTTGTTGATACTATGAGGCTCTCTCGCAAGGAACTGATATTAAATCGAAGGTGGATAATGTTCGCTACTTCAAATTTTATGAATTATTGTTTTGTTTTTTCCAACAACCAACTAATTCACCTTTAAACTCAATGAAATCAACAAATACATGTGACACTCTAAGGACTGGAACCTAGGATACTCTCATCGAAATTCCGCGCAACTATATTTTGAAACTGCCACAGTACAAATTGACTGTAAATATTGACTGAAAATCGCTTGTGATACCACCTTAAGGGGGGTGACCTGCTTTTTGTTATTTCTCTTATTTTCTCTGGCTTGTATCTATTCGGCCCCATTCAGCCAACTATTTTAAGACGTTTATCCCCATAAGAACATAAGAACATAAGAAAATGGGAGTCTGCAGAAAGCCGATTGGCCTAAGCAAGGCAGATCCCTGTCCCACACAACCCCAATTACAAAGCCCAATTATAGGCTCAACACACTAATACCCTGAGGATCATCTTACCAAACCGGTTAGAGATTAACGCAGGATTACGGGGGTCTGCAGAGCGCTGATTGGCCCAACCCGGCTGATCCCCCTTCACACCCAACCCTTCTCGTCCATATGCTTATCCAATTTTTTCTTAAAGCTCCCTATCGTTCTTGATCCCACTATATCACTTGGTAGCCTATTCCACCCGTCTACAACTCTGTTACCAAACCAATATTTGCCTATATCTTTTCTGAAACGAATTTATCTAATTTGAAACCATTGGTACGAGTTCTTTCGCTATCACTGAGCTTTAGTACATTTGTCATGTCCCCTTTGTTAATCCCACTAACCCACTTGAACACCTCTATCATATCCCCTCTAACTCTGCGTCTCTCTAACGAATGTAAACCTAATTTCTTCAACCTTTCTTCATATGGAAAATTTCTAATATTATGGATCATTTTTGTCATTCTACGCTGAATTCTCCAATGAATCTATGTCCATTCTGTAATAAGGACACCAAAATTGGACAGCATAATCCATATGGGGGTCTCACTAATGACAAGTAAAGTTTTAAGATAACATCAGCAGTTCTGTTACTCACACTCCTAGAGATGAACCCGAGAATCCTGTTTGCCTTATTACGAACGCTTATACACTGTTTTCTAGGCTTCAAATCATTGCTAACAACACACCTAGATCTTTCTCGCAGTCTGAATTTTCTAATTCTAAATTAGCTAGTTTATATTTAACTTTTGTTTGCATCTTCCCTATCTTTAATACCTTGCATTTGTCAATGTTAAACTTCATCTGCCAATTTACTGACCATTCATGTAAGGTATCTAGATCCCTTTGGAGGCACTCTATATCGCTATCTGAATCAATTGATCTCCCCATTTTAGTGTCGTCTGCGAATTTACTTATCCTACTAGTTATACCTAAATCTAGGTCATTTATGTATATAAGAAAACAGGGGACCTAATACCGATCCCTGGGGGACACCACTTTTGACTGCTCCCCACTCTGACTTGGTACCATTTATGCTGACTCTCTGTTTCCTACCAATTAGCCATGACCTAATCCATCCCAACAACGACCCTCCTATTCCATGTGCCTCAACCTTTCTCATCAATCTCTCATGAGGGACTCTGTCGAAAGCTTTACTGAAATCTAAATATATAATATCATATGACTTGTCACTATCTACTGCTTCATATACCTCTGAGAAAAAGCTAAGCAAATTAGTAAGGCAAGAACGTCCCTGAGTGAATCCATGCTGAGAAGAATTTATTAAGTTAAATTTTACTAAGTGGCTTCTAATTTTCCTAGCAATAATAGACTCTAGCAACTTTCCTATGATTGATGTGAGACTAATGGGACGGTAATTGGATGAACATCCAAGGAACATCCATCTAGGTGTCGATTTCTTCCTGGCGAGCGACAGCGAGCCAGCATTATATGAAGAAATCCGGCTTCGCCGGAGAAATTTTTCTATCGAAAAATTTACAAATTTAGCCTGCTGTCATACAAAAATAAAAAATATGCTGGCTGGCTACCGCTCACCAGTAACATATTTACACCGGGATGGGGATGAGTCTTAAAACAGTAGGCTGAATGGGGCTAAATGGATACAAGCCAGAGAAAGATAGAAAAGGACAGAACAAAAGCAGGTCACCCCCTTAACTCTTCCAATATTGACGCATTTAATTAAGGTTTATTTTTATTTTTTCTATGTGATTGAGGGAGGCAAAAGGCATACCTGCCTATAGCGAGTGCCTCCCCCATAGTTGAAAGAGTGACAGGGCCAAAATCAAGGGACGTTCGAGCCAAAATGCCTGGACACACGAGTTTGAAGCAATTTAAGTCATAGGAAGAGGGAAAGACTGATTCTGGGAGAGAGTTCCAGAGCTCAGCTGTTGAGTAGAAGAAAGTTTGAGAGTAACGTTAAACTCTTGGGTTGGAGAGTTGCACAGTTGCACAGAGTAGGGGTGGGATTGAGTTGCAAGACTGGTACCACGTGCCCTACGTAAAGGTGGTATGCACTGGGATAGCTCTGAGGAACACTGATTATTATAGTAGCGATAGAATAGCGAGAGATGCATTAGACTATTTTCTACTAAAAATGACACAAACCATATTAATGTGATTTTTTCTTTCTTTGCAGATGGAGTGATTAAGCCTCGAACCCCGACCAGACAACCAGACCACTACCTCAACCAGTCTACCACCATCAAGACCACATTCCTTTAATCCTAACAATCCTTTCCCACCACCACCTCTTTCCTCTCTACACTGTAAAACTTGTGTTCAAATATAGCGAACATGATACACATATTGGGCGTTTGAATCGTTTGTGCGCTACCTTGAACACGAATGATTTGTAACCCTTGTGTATCAGTTTTGTTATATTTGAACACTGCGGTTTTGCAGTGTATCTTAACCTTCCCTTTTCATTGTCACCATTAAAACTACCTCCCTTCTACTAAAATCTGAATTAAACATTGGATAGGAGTCAATATAAAGGTAAGATATTTAAATCCTCAAATTCTGTGTACATTATATACTTGTGAATGCTATAATAAATGATATATTATATTTTTCTTTATGAAATATATATTCATGTGTTATAAATAATCCATGCAGTAATCTTTTTATCCTATCGTCGTTGGCTTAAAATTTAGAAGAGGTTTTTGGTAGGGATGCTGGGAGAGGGGGGGGGGGGGTTAGAGGGAGTAGATATAGTTAGTTCAAGGGGTAGGGGATAGGTAGGAGTCTGTTATAGGTTAGTATTGGTTAGGTGTTGCTCTATTTGGTTGGCTGAGATAGTTTGCGGTCTATTAGAGGCTTAGTTAGTTTGGGTAGGAGGTTAGTTAGATTTAGTTATAGTAAAGAGTTAGTTTGCTTAGGTTTGGTTTGTCGTTTTGGTCTTGTTGGTTGAAATCCGGCCGGTGAAATCCTGGTTGTCTGGTCGTTGGTTGGATAGGTTTCAGAATGTGGCGGCTTGTGGCGGCCTGTGCAGTGATGTGGGTGGCAGACCGACGCTCCTGAAGTGGATTAATCCTTCGTCTTTAATCAACAGGAATGAGATGGAAGGCCTGACGGAGAAACGGAGAAATTAAAGGTATGATCTAACTATTAAACTAACAATACATTCCTTCCAACAGGTTAGAGATGGGAGGAGCGACCCGACGAAGGCTACTGTAGGAACACGGCCACCTCGGCTATAGAAGAGAGGAATCACGCCCACCTCGGTTATAGAAGAGAGGAATCACGCCCAACTTGGCTATAGATAAGTTATCAAAGTTTTTCTGTACAATATGAACTATGAGATACTTTAACATTTGCATTATATTTGAAAGTCCTAATTTGTGAAGCTATATATGAACTTAATGTTGTATTTTCTACCAGATGTGAGGGAGAGCAAGCAGCAACAGAAGCCATGTACAGTTGCCCACTTTAATTTGTATCCACTCTGTGATTTTATGTATGGAAGGGAAAGTTTTATAATTAGATGTGTATTGTCTTAATTATCTATTATCGGTTTATGTAGTTCATTAATATTTTCAAGTGTCTGTTTTAAATAATTATAAATTGTTGGTTTTAAGTAGTAAAGTAATTCTAAATTGTCATATTTAAGTAGTAAATTAATGTAAAATTTTCAGTAATGTTCAATTGTCGGTTTTAAGTAATAGATTGTCGGTTTTAAGAAATATTTAATTGTCTGTTTTTAAAGTAATGTTTAATTGTCAGTTTTAAGTAATTTTTAAAGGTCTGTTTTAAGTAAATTTAATTGTCGATATTAAGCAATGTTAAATTGTCGGGTTTGTGTAGTTTAAAGTTCAATTGTGGGTTTTATATCAAATTATGCTAGTCAAGTATTCCATACATAAAATCAAGAGTTAGTACAAATTTCCGTGATCAACTGTACACCAGTCGTCACTGCTCAGTGCACAGGTCAGTGTTCTCTATTATTGTATCTTGTAATATATGTACAGTCGGCCAAATAAGTCATGTCGCAGCACCAAGAATATTTTGATCAATAATTGGAATCACTATATAAGCTTTATTATTTCAAAGTTTCGAGTGAGATATACAAACATGGTCCTACACTAACCCACCCTATTAACCCTCTCAGACATATGACGCAATTTTGAGCCTATTAGGGATACTTTAAAGCCTTTATTACCATCAGGGTTTTTTACAAACCTTTATTTTAGTTACTTCAACCTCTGCAGTTGTCTTTGAGTTAGATGTGGGCAGAAAACTAATTTTGGAGAGGTAATTATAAGAGTGAGAGAACTCTATTTCTTATTGCTAATCTGGCAACCTCTGCGTCATATATGTCTGAAGGGGTTAAACATCTGACAGACATTAATACAGTACACAGCGAGCAAAACTTAATGACAGCTGAGACGCGACTTATTTGGCCAACTGTACAGTCAAAATAAGTTCAATCATAATTTCTGAAATAGTCCCTCGCTAATTTCACACCATTAATTAATTAGGCACGATACATATGAATATAATTACTTAAGCTTAAATTACCCTATAATAGACTATTCCATAATAATGTCTAAATTCCGAATAATTTGTGCACCGCTAACCTTCCTTATTGTTTGCAGCAGAGGAGCGGCGGGGGGCAGACGTTCGAAGGAGAGAAGAGGATAGAGAAGAAGAGGAGAGAAAAGCGAAGAATTAAGAGAAAAGCGAAGAGGATGGAAGAGGAGAGAAGATAGAATAGGAGAGAGAAGACGAGAGAGAAGACAGAAGAGGAGAAGAAATGGGGAAGACCCACCCCCAGACAAACTCCCCTTGGAGCCTCAACACCCTCACCAGCAAACTAGGGTAAGAAAACACAAATTGTTAAAAGGTTATTTGTGAATAATCGAAATATTTAAGCTGTTATAAATCTATTTGTGAAATTGGCAAATGGGGCTTAAGGTCTTAAAATCGCCATACTAAAGGGGCGAACATTTTAAAAGCTGAAGGGGCTAAACATTAGGGGGAATGGGGACCAGAACAAAACTTAAATCCCCCCTCCCCGTGCCCCTTAAGCCTCAATCATAATTAAACAAAATATCAGAATCCACAAGAAGTCTGATCATATGGAGTTAATGTTAAAAGATCAGACAGCAGATTGTTATATATTTTAAAACATGAGAAAAGTATAATGGATATATGTCGCTAGGTACGTACTTTTGGTGAATAATTTAGCCTAGGAAACTCTATGGTAACACTCTTCCATTGATAACGTTAACCCCTTCAGCACCATGACTTAATTGTCCTCTTATTCTGGTTACCATTAGAAGATTATGTTCAGCTTATAATCTATCTCTACGACTAAAAGGGGTACATAGAATCCTAGTAAACCCTCTGAATAACACAGGTCCTTCATAAACTGCATAAAATCGTCTAGTTTTAGCCAGAATCAAAGGTAAAAAGAAGTCTTGTGCTGAAGGGGTTAAGGAGAGTTGTTATTGTCTTTAGTTTGCTACCTAGATCTCAAAGCATACCTGTATACTAATACCCCCAAGACTCGAGAACAAGTTGTACACTGTTCGGTAGAAAAATGGCCGGCCAAAGGCCGGTTCTTCGTAAACTACAGGCTCGCTGTCGCTCGCCAGGAAAGAATACACCTAAATAGCACGAAAGGTCTTAGAATTGATTACGAAATTGACCGAAAGGTATTTTTGTCAACCTAATGGGTCGAACATCTCAAAAAAATTGAAACAAGTGGGGCTACACATGAGAGAGAAGTCTAGACATATACCTTCCCTTTAATGATGTTATGACTTAACTTAATGACGTTATAGAGATCAATGTTGGTAATACTAACCTAATGTTTCAGATGTATGGTAGATGTCCAGCCATGGGGATACCACAAGAGATGGTATGAAGACTTGTGACCAAACGCCTCCATCTCACCTCTGCAATAACGGTGTGTCACTTACATGTATATTTATGCCTATTGTGAAAGTCTATGCAGTGGAATATTTTGAAGGATGTTCTATAAAGTTTGTCTTAAATATTTAAAACTTTAATTTAAGGTATAAGATCGCTATGGATACTAAATTAATCTTGAGTGCCCTTTTGCCACATAGGGCGGACGGTGTCATTTATGACAAATATTAAACTAGTTGCTTTATCATAAACCCTCAAGTTAGTATTGATATTGATGGTCACTACATAAAACCTTAATCTCATTGAATGGTCGACGATAAACCATAATCCTAAACAAATATATTAACTATCATAGTTCTCAAGATGGTATTTGGTGACATTCAGTTAAGTTATCATGGCATAAAAACTATTTTGAAATGTCAATCATAAAATTTCGAAAGTGGTTTGTATAAATTAAATTTGTCAAAACGAATCTGATTAAACTATTTTCCAACAATATTATACTTTACTTAAATTGGTCTAAAAACTTAAAGGACAAATTAACTGAAGTAGACCAGTTTAATAATTCCTAAGAAACTTCAACCTATATTATTCCATAGACTATCATAAGTGGTGGGCAGTAGTATAAGTAGCAGCTTTATCTAACCAATTTATAGTATTTAGTACATATGGCAACACTTATTATAATTAGTAAGGCATTATATAACATATAATTAGTAAGGCATTATATAACATATAATTAGTAAGGCATTATATAACATATAATTAGTAAGGCATTATATAACATATAATTAGTAAGGCATTATATAACATATAATTAGTAAGGCATTATATAACCTATAATTAGTAAGGATTATATAACATATAATTAGTAAGGCATTATATAACATATAATTAGTAAGGCATTATATAACATATTATTAGTAAGGCATTATATAACATATAATTAGTAAGGCATTATATAACATATAATTAGTAAGGCATTATATAACATTATTTCCAAATTGAGATTTGTGGAAATGGGTGAATGGTGAAAACAGGGTAGATTAACTATACTTGGTTCACTATAGGTTGGCATTTGTTTTAGTTTTCAGTCATTTTGTATATATTTAATGAACAAATATTTTAACTACTTTCAATATAGTTTCTTGCAATTTAGTACTTGAAAATCATTCAACTATTGTCAGTATTCACATTAAAGATGGCAAATTAAGTCGAGGCGTTGGATGAAGAGCTTTTGATACAGTAAAACATACCGTGAATGGATACCAAACTTAGTCTTGAACAAGTACATAACGTGAGGGCTATCGAATCCTCTGGTGTGGAAAACTATCGCTTATGTCTATGGAAAACTCTTTGTATTATCATTAACAAATACTGTATTCAAAACTTGTAGTTGAAAAAAAAATAGGGAAAGTAAATTTGGGATAAATATTTGTCAATTGTGATTAACAATGTTTATGGATCTTCAATCCTTCGACGATTTCTTTATCAATGATACAACCAGCTAATTTTACTCAGCTTGGGGAGGACCACTGGGAATGAAAGGGGTAAATAATATGTAAATTAATCCTAAAACTCTGACAGGCCTTTCCTAAGTTGAAGAATAGTCTCGAGGTAACAAAAAATATAACTTAATTTGTCGTAATATATTGTGAAGAATTAAAAAGCTAAAATATGATGTCAACAAATGCCTGTTATTCTGGCTAACCCAAGACGATGTGGATCAGTTAAGTACCACCAGGAATCCATGGGGTAGGCTGCATGTTGTATCTACCCTTAGAATCAAACGGGTCTTTCCTAATCAACTGTTGGCCAGAATGTAATTTGTAATCGTATAGTTTAAAATTAAAATGTAAAACTTGCAAACTAAACAAACCAAAACTGGGACAAAGACAATATAAAGTCAAAATAACTAATCAAAATCAAAATTATTTGAATGTTTCACTGCAACATTGATAATGCCGGATCTAACTAAACTGGGAATCCTAGTTAAGATAATCTCCACAAACCCTCTAACTCGACGGTCCTTCCTAAGTTGAATAAATTAGTCTGAAAGTAGTTATGGTGAGTCAGAAATTTGTCATTTGAATTAAAGCGATGGGGTATTCAAATATAATAAAGGTTACGAATTAGAGTAAAATAATAATAAAATAATAATAATAATAATAACTAAAATAGACTTATGCAAAATAATAATACTCAAAATAATGAAATTCCATATCGGATTCACTAGCGCTCGCATTAAGAAACTCTTCAAAAGATCCTGAGAAGTTTAGTCTGAACAAAGTAACTTTGAGGAATATTTGCCTTGGCCATCCTTTAGTGAGACTTTCCCAGGAGAAGTGCTAAGTACGTTAAAATAAGTTAAAGTTGATTGCACTTTAAAATCAATGGAATAATAATGATAAGTCATTCACTATGTTTAGGTCCGAAAAATTGACTTTACACATAACTCAAAAAGGGCTAGAGCAAATGGGCTGTAAATTACCACATGTTTCCTGGCTCTTGACTTTCCAATTCGTAGATATCGTAGCAGGTTTATTATAATAGTAAATATTAGGTTATATAGGTTAGTGGGCATGATTTATGGCCTAACTATAAGTAATAGACTATTATATTGATAGATCTATAAGTAATAGACTATATATGATAATCTATAAGTAATAGACTATATTATTGATAGATCTATAAGTAATAGACTTATTATATTGATAAATCTAAGTAGACTATATTATCTATATGTAATAGACTATATTATATTGATAAATCTATAAGTAATAGACTAAATTAAATTGAGATCTAAGTAATAGACTATTGATAAATCTATAAGTAATAGACTATATTATATTGATAGATCTTCCCTTGATTATTAAATATACCTTTCTAGATGGATTAATTATTACTAAAATGCTTTCAAAGGGTAAACTATCATGCTTTAATCACCATTCTATTCTTTAATCTATATGTTTTATGGAAGTGTTGCCAAATGTACGAATTTCCCTTATGTTGGATATAGATACTAATAATTAATAGGCATATATTTTAATATATTTTAAAGCTAATTCAACAAGTTTATATTAGATGTGCAAAACACTTGATAATAATATTATAACTTAATAGCCTAATTGACATACAGTATACCATAAAACTGCATTACTTCGCTTGTAAAATATTAATATAACTAAGTTAACTTTGCCGATACAAACTACCAATGCCACTGTAGCTTAAGAGAATCATGGTACAGCTTACAGTAAAAGAAATACCCATAACTTTATAAATGCAAAACATCTAAGTAACCCCAGATAACAAACTTTAACTTTGTAATGGACAATAATTTGCAACATAATTTCCAATGGAAAACAAAATAACTTTCTGTTAAAATGTAAAACTTGCATTATAGGTAAAATAGGATGCTAATGTCTTTATTTTTTATTCGACTAATAAACGGGGCATTATGATCATATAAAATACTCGCAAAGGTACATCCGATCCCCTGTTAAGAGGAGCTTAAACAATACCGCCAAGATAAAGGTAAATTTGTGCATTTCTCGGTAGAAAAAAGAAACCAGCCTTCGGCCGTGACAGTTTTTCTGCTAAAAATGTAGCCTACAAATTGATCATGAAAGGGAGTTTTGTGGGTATTAAGCTTGATGGAGGTCTAGGGACCAAAAAAACAAAACTAATATTATAATAATAAAACAAATAAGAATAAATAAAACAAAATAAACAACAAAAATATATAAAAAATAACCACGAAGACTTTAAAAGTCTGATAATTGTATTCTACAGCTGGGGCATTGTTTTGTTTGTAGTAAAATAAAAAAAAATCAGTAATCACTTTATGCTACGAGAAAGTATTGCACAATCCTGTTAAAAGCATATTTAAACCCAAACCTTATTCTCCAGTGTTTGCCCAACTCCGGAATAATCATATTAATAAGTGTTATAATTGATTAGCAGTTTACAGTTCTTTGGTAGAATATATAATTTTACTACCTAATTTAATTGACATAATCCCATTAGTTATCGAGTATAATTTGCTGCTACTAATAATTTTTTGTCTTGGCCATCTTAATTCTAATAATTCATATTTAATGGAAAGTTAATTTTTACTTAAGGTGATGCAGGTAATTTGGAGTATACTGATGAGTGAATGAAGGGTGGCCTACTTTGATGGGCACACTATTTTCGATCTCAATCTAACATTTTCCTTTTCTCTGGGGCCTCTTATTCCCCTTGACTTATTAATGAAGTTAGGTACTGACTGACTGACCTGTTTTTCCCATACAACAATATTTAGTTTTGCTCACCGAATCGTCGCTGTTGTCTGCTGCAATGGTGCCGTCTCTCGCTGTTGATGTCGTTGATGTTGATTTCGTTGCTGCTGTTGATGTCGTCGTTGCTGCTGTTGATGTCGTCGTTGCTGTTATTGATGTCGTTGCTGTTCTTGCTGTTGTTTTCCCGTAGCCATTCAGTCTCGGTTATTGTCGTCCCTATCATTCAGTCAAACAATCACCAATGTTGATGCCTTAAGGGGAGGTCTTTTAGTTTGCCCCCTAGACCTCCATCAATTGTTTTTAATCCTCACTGCTACCTTCTTGTCTGCTGTTTGATGTATCCAGTTGGTTGTCAATATTCGCTCTCCCCTGCCATATCTGCTCGGTCTGCTTCATATGATATCTCTGCCGTTTTGCCATATCTGCTGCCGATACCAAGGCTGGACACCAATGACTTCTTGACTGACTGCTTCCTGACAATACAAATAAATATATAAATACAAAATAATCTTGACTTTTCTTGTATGTACTGTATGTGTGAGGGGGGGGGGGGGGGTACAGGGAGGGCGTTGATGTACCAGGGGTTGGTGGAGGGGATACAATAAAATACAGTATAGAACACCAGACACAATAGAACAGGTGGAATAGATTATAAGCAATAGACTACACACAAATCCAGAATAGGACCGCAACCAAATGATCTGGGATGGGGATAGGATGAACTACCAGGGAAGGGAAGATTCGTAGCGGGTGGTGGAATGGTTTTATGAGGAATGTGAAAATAAATATTGAAATTTAAATATTGATCTAGAACCCCTGGACCCCCCCCCCCCTCTTACATGATCCCCCTCTCTAGCCCCCCCCCCCCCCCACCGTCTGGGTCCCCCTCTCAGGTCCCCCTCAGAACACCCCCACCCCCCTCAGGACCCCCACCCCCTCAGGATCCTCCCTTACCCCCCTCAGTACCCCCCTCAGGACTCGTACCCCCCTCAGGACCCCCCCTTACCCCCATCAGGACCCCCTTACGCTCTATCCCCCTCAAGACCCCCCTCTCTCAGGACCTCCCTACCCCCTTCCTTGAAACCCTTTTATTTCTGGTGCCTCAATATATTCTTCTTTTTACAGATGTGCTGCCCTGCTGTGACCAGACTAAGGACCCTGGACTAATGGAGGATACGCTATTTAAAAATAAAATAAAATAAAAGATCCAATTAAACTCTTGACTATTGATTCCAACCTGTTGATGTAATCCAATATTGTAGATCAATCTTATACATATGTCAAAGATGGTTATTCATTTTAACTTTGAATTAATAAAACAAATGAAAGTGTTATTGTAATCCAATATCGTAGATATTTTTTAGATGAACAGCATATCAATAATTAATCTTAATTTTGGAATGCATAGAAAAAAAAGTTTCAATAAATTATTACCCTCGATAAATTTAGAACATATTTACAAATTCTAATGAAATTTAAATATATATTTTGAAATATTGGAATACATTGCCAGATAATAGAAAAGGGCAAGTTCACGAAACGAACTGCAGAATAAAATAACTGGGTGAGGAGGGATGACTTTCAATACCTAATATATCTAGATTCTTGGAGAGGCAGGTAGGAAGAGTTACATGGGTTAGGGAGAAGCAGGCAAATAACAATAGTTACATAGGATAGATACATGGATAGATATACACCTAGGGACAGTTATATGGAAAGAGGTGCATTATACCTTTAATGATTAAATTATCCAAAACCTGTACACCACTTGACCAACACCTCCGTAATCACCAACACCACTGAATACTGCCAACACACTAAATCACACTGCCAACATTTAGGTTCAATGATTGTCAACACATCTGCCAACAATCCACACTTTACTTTGCCAACAGTCTTACACACAACACACTAAATCACACTGCCAGCATTTAGGTCCAATTATTGTCAACACATCTGCCAACAATCCACACTTTACTTTGCCAACAGTCTTACACACAACACACTAAATCACTCTGCCAACAGTCTTACACACATACTAAATCACACTGCCAACATTTAGGTTCAATGATTGTCAACACATCTGCCAACAATCCACACTTTTCTTTGCCAACAGTCGTACACACATTTAATCACTTTGCCAACCGTCATACACACTTAATCATCATATCACTACCTTCGCCTACTTTGCCCATACACTATTAACACTTAAGCATACACCCTTAGTCACTTATTGAATATATCCCTACCCTACTTTGATCACGTACTCTGCCAACATGCACATATCACGCCACACTTCCAATACACACTTGACCACAATGCCAACTGACTTATCATTTTGCCAACATTCCTACTCTACTTAACACTACACATCACACACAACAGGAAGAAATACTTACTATAGAAACCAACCTTCCCCCAAAAGCTGCACACTATACATAAGCTAGTTTCAAAAGTAATAAACACTACTAAATAATAAACCCAGTAGGTTAGTTAGATTATATATTAGCTAGTCTTTCTTTTCAACTGACGGTATATTGCAAAGTTCCCATCAAGATTTGTTATTTTGAAGATTTTTGAGTGAAATATGGTGCTAATTAAATAAACTCGGTTTTGATATGATGCAGAGACATCGTAGTTTCATATTTTCCATTAATTATCGATAAATCAGCTCTAAAAAGTTTCAATTTACCGTCAGCTGAACAGAAACCGAGTATAGTTAAGACCGGCTTACCTCAGTACTGCCTGGTGGGAGATGTTAACTTAGCTGATGAACTGGATTATACCCAAGAATTAAGAAATATAAAGGACCGTACACTTAAGAAAATTAAAAAGATTATAGAAGTATTCCTTAAAAGCTTTGCTATAAAATGAAAACTTTTATTAGAAGTATTCCTTAAAAGCCTTATTTAAAAGCTTGGCTATGAAATATTTTTTTTAAACTGAAATCAAAGATAAGAAATGCCAAGCTGCATTGCCAATGAAACTCCATAATAAAGGCTTCAAATCCAAAATAATGCTATCTGAAAAATTTCCGAAAGCCAAATGGTTATTACGATATTAATGGAAGATTATAAAGATGTACTTCCCAAAGAAAATTACTGGACATAATAATTGGGTAAATTATGTACTGAACAAAGTTATACCATGATCACAAAGCTGAGTTGCAAATTAGCC
The DNA here is from genome assembly GCA_032716605.1 of Paralithodes platypus. Taxonomy (NCBI): domain Eukaryota; kingdom Metazoa; phylum Arthropoda; class Malacostraca; order Decapoda; family Lithodidae; genus Paralithodes; species Paralithodes platypus. The sequence continues at coordinate 1,503,211 of CM064534.1, read as the reverse complement.
AAAGACAATGTGCATTATTGTTTTCTGAAGTACTTTAGGTACGTAATATAAAAGAAAAGACTTCATAATATATATAAGTACCTTTACTGGTATTATAGAAATATTCAAAATATATATGTATTCTGTAGATACATTTTTTTTTTCATTATATATAAAAATGTATGTCCGTCTCTGATCAATAAAAAACTAAGTTGATATATGCTCTTTTTAATATCCGTTATATTTGTTTCTCCTGTTTCAAATTTTATAAGTTCTCAAGTATAATTTTGTCTAAGTTAATTATCTTGGTTCTCTTCATATTTCGTCAATTTTCAAGTTCATTATTTTTGTATAAGTACTTTTTCAAGTATATATTTTTTCTAAGTGCTTTTTAGCATTGGGCTAAGTTTTTCAAGTATATTTTTTTCAAGTTCTTTTTATATTCTAAGTCAGTTTATTATTTATTTTCTGAGTTCTCTTTTATTTAGATAGTTTTTTTTTTTTTTTATTTCTAAGTCCATATATTGGAACTTTATTTATAATTGAAAACTATTTTTCTAAGTTTTCATCAGTTATAAAAGTCATAGCTTACAATAAAGTGATCAAGAAAAGATATAAGTTCGTTTTTTTTTTTTTATTAAGTAAAGTTCGCGTGACAAAGACGATATATAACAATATTATACGCGGTACAAAAGCGGTGTGTATACTATATCATAAGTTAACGTTAAAGCAAATACAAGAGTAATGAATTCAAGTGATGCAAAGATATTATTTGACCCGGTACAATGGCGGAATATATATAAGCTACGTTAAAGGCAAACAGTCATTAAATTAAAGCAAAGGAAAATATTGAAGCTGAAGGAGGGGCGACCAACTCAGGGAAGAGGGGAAGGGGGACATCATCAAAACAACAAAGCTGTGAATTAATAAGAATAGCAAAGATTAGTAAAAGTAATAAAGCCCTATCTCATCTGAAAGGGAAAAATAGATTAGCCTAACCTAACACACACCATTCATACCATGCAACTACGACTACATACTACGACTACGACTACGACTACTACTACGACTACATACTACGACTACATACTACGACTACATACTACGACTACATACTACGACTACATACTACGACTACTACTACGACTACTACTACGACTACATACTACGACTACATACTACGACTACATACTACGACTACACCTAACCTAACACGCATCATTCATACCATGCCACATTCATACCATGCAACTACGACTACAACTACGACTACAAACTACGACTACAAACAAAACTAGAATAACACTCCCCTTGTGTCCTGATGGTGTTGCAGAGTCCACAGGGCAGTCTCGTAGCGTTGGCAGAGTCCACAGGGCAGTCTCGTAGCGTCGGCAGAGTCCACGGGCAGTCTCGTAGCGTCGGCAGAGTCCACAGGGCAGTCTCGTAGCGTCGGCAGAGTCCACAGGGCAGTCTCGTAGCGTCGGCAGAGTCCACAGGGCAGTCTCGTAGCGTCGGCAGAGTCCACAGGGCAGTCTCGTAGTGTTGGCAGAGTCCACAGGCAGCAACTCAAATCCTGGAAATAAGAAATAAAAAAAAAAAATTGAGATCGTAAACAACATAAAAAAAAAATCTATTTATACTCTGTTCACGACAAGTAGGCAAACTCTTAGATTTTAATTTTCAAATTTATTGTTTTAAGTTACAAGAGTTTCTAAGCAAGGATATACGATGCTAATTATCAAGCACTTTTAATGAAAGGTTGAAAAGATAGCCTATATATTTGTATTAAATTAATTATGTTTATTTGTAAGTTAATTGGTGGGTTGGTGAAAATATGAATTAAGTAACACCCCGTTTTTAACATTAATCATTAATTACAAACCCCAATGTACTTGAACAAAATTAATATGAACAGTATAGCAACAGAACAGAGTATAATGATATAGTATAATGAGTTGGGCAGTAACTTACCCCAGACAGTTGGTAGGTTGATGTGTGTTGCAGAGTCCATAGTTCGGGTGGTGTTGGTAGCTTCCGGTGAGTTGGCTTAGTTCGGTGATGGTGGGATACAAACACCAACTCAAATCCTGAAATAGAGAAAAAGACAAAATATAAGACTAAGAAATATTTACACAGTACCAGATATAAATATATTACTATATTAATGAATTATAAACTATCTAAAATACCCAACTGAAATATTTACAAAGTATGTATCTAAAAAATATATAGATAAAACAATGTTATATCCAACTATGAATTACGTATGAAATGCGGGATATGTAAAAAGAACCGAGTTGCATTTAAACATCTACACGGAACTGGGTGGTATATAAAACTCTCGCCCACGCGTTGGTCCTGAGGCCGGCTGCCTGCCTGAGTCACCCAAAACCGCCCAAAATCACCACGCCCAAATTAACGCTACGACATTCTAACCTACACCAATCGATTTACCGCATCATTTTAGACTTTCTTTACACTTTTTTCTTTGCTGGACTTGTGTCAGATTCTCCAAATTCGCTTTCCCCGAGCCAGAAATCGAAATTTTCAGTCACAAATTTGAAAGTCCAGTAACTTTTGCAGTTTTTGAGTTACAAGGCTGATACTTTGCCAATAGGTAGTTCAAATTATTTAGAGAAATGGATTTTCTCAGATTTTTAAATTTTTGAGTTTTACGAAAGATATTAATTAATTAGTGCCGCTCTATTAATAAAACGTCAAGTATAAGTAAATGTGGTTGAAATTATCTGTTCTTTCACACAATTATACATTCATTTATATATTCCGTTTTATATGAATGCTTAAAACTATTAGAAACTCGAGTAATAACTGAATAATATAGATATTGAAGGACTTGGTGATCCACGCACTCCGGTCAAGTGTGACTGCCTGGTGCCTTATCCACCCAAAACACCCTAACTCACCAACCTATATTAACACTACAACTTTCTAACCTATTATATTCGATTTACCGCATCATTTAACATATAATTATACAGTATCTTTGTAAAAAATAGCCACGGTTATGCCCTATTCTCACTCGTAAGCCCACACATCGCATTTTCTGGTCACAAATTTCATAGTTCATTAACCCTCTCCGACATATGACGCGATTTTGAGCCTATTGGGGATACTTTAAAGCCTTTGTTACCATCAGGGGTATTTAGACAACTTTAGTTTAGTTACTTCAACCTCTGCAGTTGTCTTTGAGTTAGCTGTGGGCAGAAAACTAATTTTGGAGAGGTAATTATAAGAGTGAGAGAACTATTTCTTATTGCTAATCTGGCAACCTCTGCGTCATATGTGCGTGAAAGGGTTAATTTGTGCAGTATATAAAATACAATGTTGATAATTATACAAACTATAGTTACCGTTATGTATACAGTATGTTATGATATTCTCAGATTTCTATAATTATGATTATTACGAACGATAGAAATATATTTGTGTGGCTCTATTCATAAATCGTGCATTTTAAGTTAATTTGGTTAGTTTTTCATTATATAATTCGAATGTAATTATCAAGCAATAATAATGAAAGGATGATCAGCTATATACCTTATGATGATCTCTTTAAATATGAACAGTATAGCAACAGGACACACTATTAATTATTTATAAACAATACTCGAATGAAATGTTTACAAAGTACCGTACGTATCTTAAAAATATATAGATAAAACCGTATAATATCTAACTATGAATTAAGTACAAAGTCCGGAATGTGTTGATAGTATAAAGAACCGAGTTGCATTTAAATATCTACACGGAACTGGGTGGTATATAAAACTTGCCCACTCTTGGGTTCTGAAGCCGGCTGGCTGAGTGGCCTGAGTCGCCCAAAATCACCACGCCCAAATTAACGCTACGACATTCTAAGCTACACCAATCGATTTACCGCATCATTTTAGACTTTCTTTACACTTTTTTCTTTGCTGGACTTGTGTCAGATTCTCCATATTCGCTTTCCCTGAGCCAGAAATCGAAATTTTCAGTCACAAATTTGAAAGTCCAGTAACTTTTGCAGTTTTTGAGTTACAAGGCTGAAACTTTGACAATAGGCAGTTCCAATTAGGCTATTTAGAGAAATTAATTTTCTCAGATTGTTTAATTTTTTAGTTTAACGAAAGATATGAATTAATTAGTGAATCTCTATTCATAAAACGTCAAGTATAAGTAAATGTGGTTGAAATTAATTGTTCTTTCACACAATTATGCACTCAATTATATATTCCATGTTATATGAATGCTTAACAAAAGTAGAAACTCGAGTAACAACCGAATAATGTAGATATTGAAGGACTTGGTGATCCACGCACTCTGGCTAAGTCTGACTGCCTGGTGCCTTAACCACCCAATAACTTCCTAATTCACCACGACATATTAACGCTACACCTTTATAGCCTAGTCCATTCGATTTACCGCATCATTTAACCCCTTCGCGGACAATTCATTCCTGTAAATCTTATCAGGGTTTTTGTCTATCCCCATTCACATTTTCCGGTCACAAATGTGTAAGTTACGTAATTATTTAGTATTATTAGGTGTAAATATTCGGGCTCTGTCTCGAGTCGGCCACCCCCAGTAAAAAATAAAAAAAATAAATAATGGGTAATGGGGCTGAGAAAATAGATAGATAGATAGATAGATAGATAGATAGATAGATAGATAGATAGATAGATAGATAGATAGATAGGTGTGAATATTTAGTATTTACGCAGTGTGGTACTTATTCATGCATTCTGTTTCATATCAACATCGTACAAATAAGTAATTTAAGGGGAGTCAGACCGTTTGTTTGGACCCCCTTCTCCCTAATGTTTATCCCCACTAGGTTTGAGATTATAAGACGTTCGGCCCATTAGTTTGACGATTTTAGCACCTTTTGCCCCATTTCCTTGTCAATTTTAAGCCCTTTCGTGCCATTTAGGTATCGATTATTTCCTGGCGAGCGATAGCGAATCTGCAATTTTAAGAGGAACCGGCCTTCGGCCGGGAAAATTTTCTACCGAAAAATGTACAAATTTATCTTGAATGGGGGTCTAGGGGGTGTTTTTCTAAGCTTGTTGGAGGTCTAGGGAGGAAACTAACAAAAATATATATGAATAAATGAATTAATAGACCAAACAAACGGTCTGCCTCCTCTTTAAGCAATACAAAGGAAGAATGTAGTATTTAGGTACTGACTATCACAAACTCTAGAACATGATATTATTATTTAGTATTATTCGGTGTAATTATTTAGTATTTACGCAGTGGGCTACTCATTGATATATTCTGTTTAATATCAACATTATAACCACTTGATGATCATGACGCGGTTTGAAGGTTTATTCTGGCTACCATTAGACGATGTTATGCAGCTTAGGAGGGCACTGTGGGTATTAACCCTTTCGCGCATATGACGCGATTTTGAGCCTATTGGGGATACTTTAAAGCCTTTGTTACCATCAGGGGTATTTAGAAACCATTAGTTTAGTTACTTCAACCTCTGCAGTTGTATTTGAGTTAGCTGTGGGCAGAAAACTAATTTTGGAGAGGTAATTGTGAGAGAACTCTATTTCTTATTGCTAATCTGGCAACCTCTGCGTCATAAAATCGTGAAAGGGTTAAAAGGGTAAAGACCGTCTCAAACAACCCTCTGACTTCCACAAACCTCTCCTAAGCTGAATAAAATCGCCAGAATATACTGTCAAAATGCATCATCTTCCTCGAGGGGTTAAGGGGAGACTGGCCGCTTTTTTGGTCTATTCATTCATTTAATCATATATTTTTTTAGTTTCCTCGCTAGACCTCCATCAAGCTTAGAAAAACACCCCCTACACCCCCCTTCAAGAAAAATTTGTACATTTTTCGGTAGAAAAATTTCCCGAAGGTTCTTAAAATCGCTCGCTTGATGGAGGTCTAGGGAGGAAAACAAATATAAAACGATATATAAATTAGGAAATATATACGCCCATCCCCCCTTAACCCCTTCTGTACCGGGGCCGTCCTTTTATATATACGCCCATCCCCCCTTAACCCCTTCTGTACCGGGGCCGTCCTTTTATATATACGCCCATCCCCCTCTAACCCCTTCTGTACCGGGGCCGTCCTTTATATATACGCCCATCCCCCTTAACCTTCTCTACCCGAGCCGTCCTTTTATATATACGCCCATCCCCCCTTAACCCCTTCTGTACCGGAGCCGTCCTTTTATATATACGCCCATCCCCCCTTAAGTACCGGGGCCGTCCTTTTATATATACGCCCATCCCCCCTTAACCCCTTCTAATAACTAGATATAAGAGAGAGAGAGAGAGAGAGAGAGAGAGAGAGAGAGAGAGAGAGAGAGAATGTGTGCGTGTGGAAGGGGGGGGGGGGGGGGGAACTTGGATTACTTCATAAGGCAGCTTCTAAATCACCCTAGGCCAAAAGCAAGCAACAAAAATCGATTAGTTTTACCATCCATTAGCATTATAAATACCATAAATCCTAAATTGAGAACGAGTGTTGATGTGAGTGGGGGGAGACACTGGTGGGGGAGTAGTGGGAAGGGGGGGGGGAGGAGGAGTGGGAGGGGGAGGGGAGGAGGGGGAGTGGGAGTGGGGAGGGGAGGGACACTGGAGGGGAGGGACACTGCAGGGGGGGGGGGGGTGAGTGGAGAGTGGAGGAACACTGGAGGGGGAGGGGGGAGATAGGTGGTGTACAGGCAACAGGGCCGCAGCACATTCGGGCCGCGGTTTGATTGGGCCACACACCATGACCGCCGAAAAACAAAATCTCTCTATTGAGAGCGTCGGCATCCAAATTTGTGGGGTAAATCACTAATTAGGCCCCCTGCTGTCATAATAGATGTTGATTTGTGGGGTAAATCACTAATTAGGCCCCCTGCTGTCATAATAGATGTTGATTTCAATAAGTTAACCCCTACAGTACCGGTTCCGTCCTTGTAACTTAATTCTGGCTACTAGTAGACCATTCTATTCAGGTTAAAAAGGGCCCCCAGCAATCAACAGACTTTGAACTATCTCACTTAACCCTTTTTACTGCCACAGGTCCTTCTTAAACTGCATGAATTGTCTAAATATAGTTAGTATAATATTTGGTCAATATTTACGAGTCACACCACAGCTGGAATCTCATTTCTAAGGGTAGTTTTGAGTTCCTATCATTCTATGCTTCATTGCTATATACTTTTTATCCACCGGAAAATATTCGTTTTCTTGTTTTTTTTTTTTTTTTTTTTTTTTTAGCATTAACCTAACCTAAAAACCTAACCTAACCTAAATGTATTTGGGGGCTATTAGGGTAGGTTAGGTTAGGTTAGGTTTTTTGGTTAGGTTAATGCTAAAAAAAAAAAAAAAAAAAAAAAAAAAATCCGGTGGATAAAAAGTATATAGCAATGAAGCATAGAATGATAGGAACCCAAAACTACCGTTAAAAATGAGATCCCAGCTGTGGTGTGACTCGTAAATATTGACCTAATATTTAAAAGACGTCGCCGGTACAGTAGGGGTTAAGGGGGCAGAGCCCTCTCAATCTATTATGTATCTTATAGCAACGACCGCGGCCCAATTGTGCTGCGGCCGGGCGTTACGGGACCATAAGGAGGTCGCGTGTGTGTGTGTGTGTGTGCGGGGGGGAGGGGGGAAGGAGTAAGGAAGAGAAGAGGGTCTGAAGAGAGAGGAGAAGAAGAGTGTAAAGGAAAAGAGAGGAGAGGGATGAAAGGAGGGAATAGAAGAGGGGTGGGAGAAACGAGCAGGGATGGGAATTGGGGTGTGTGGGGGAAGGAGGAGGGGGGGTGGGGGGACATCGATATCACCTCATTCGCTAGTTTGTACAATAATTATCAGTTAACGTAACCCTTTATGTTCACCGCACCTCACCATCATAATGTAGACACGGCAAATTGTTTCTGTTATGACCTAAACATCCTGGAGGTTAACGATATTCCCGTATTTACTATTTGATAAAATATATGCTGACGACACGGCAGACTCGAACCGGCTCGTTCTGTCATAAGTCTATGAATTTCTTGCATGTATCCAATATTTCACATCCATGATTACCTTAACATCAGTAGAATTTCAGTACACACTTATTATGTGAATATATACACGATAATATTCCCATACACACCTTAAATACGGTAAAAATGCGAAGAGCCAACGACGGTACGTCCGTCAGCTTCCAGGAAAATGATCACACTGAGTAATGACGTCACATTCAAACGCCCCCTGCCGGACAACCACTAGTCCTGTTTGTATTTTATGATAGTTAATTAATCAACTTCCGCATTACCTTCAAGCTTAGGATGTTCACAGAGCATAGTATGTTTTATCTTATATATTTGGAAGTTGTTGTAAGCTGCATATAGGGCTTGTGATGCAGACATATACCATGTTGTAAGCTGCATAATAGGCATGTGATGCAGACATATACCATGTTGTAAGCTGCATATAGGGCTTGTGATGCAGACATATACCATGTTGTAAGCTGCATATAGGGCTTGTGATGCAGACATATATCATGTTGTAAGCTGCATATAGGGCTTGTGATGCAGACATATACCATGTTGTAAGCTGCATATAGGGCTTGTGATGCAGACATATACCATGTTGTAAGCTGCATATAGGGCTTGTGATGCAGACATATACCATGTTGTAAGCTGCATATAGGGCTTGTGATGCAGACATATACCATGTTGTAAGCTGCATATAGGGCTTGTGATGCAGACATATACCATGTTGTAGCTGCATATGGGCTTGTGATGCAGACATATACCATGTTGTAAGCTGCATATAGGGCTTGTGATGCAGACATATACCATGTTGTAAGCTGCATATAGGGCTTGTGATGCAGACATATACCATGTTGTAAGCTGCATATAGGGCTTGTGATGCAGACATATACCATGTTGTAAGCTGCATATAGGGCTTGTGATGCAGACATATACCATGTTGTAAGCTGCATATAGGGCTTGTGATGCAGACATATACCATGTTGTAAGCTGCATATAGGGCTTGTGATGCAGACATATACCATGTTGTAAGCTGCATATAGGGCTTGTGATGGAGACATATATCATGTTGTAAGCTGCATATAGGGCTCGTGATGCAGACATATACCATGTTGTAAGCTGCATATAGGGCTTGTGATGCAGACATATACCATGTTGTAAGCTGCATATAGGGCTTGTGATGCAGACATATATCATGTTGTAAGCTGCATATAGGGCTCGTGATGCAGACATATACCATGCTGTAAGCTGCATATAGGGCTTGTGATGCAGACATATATAATGTTGTAAGCTACATATAGGGCTTGAGATGCAGACATATATCATTTATAAACTGAAACACTGGCATCGATATCACCATAACACCATAAAACAGATGAAGTGAAACATGCGCGAGTCAAATTATATAATTAATATATGTACAGTTGGCCACATAAATTTGTACACAGGAAAATGATTATGATTTGTTTGTTATTATTTAGCTAGAAGGAGGTATGGCCATAATGGGACGAGTGTTTAGCTTGAAGGAGGTCTGTGGGGCGTTTATAAGATTTGAAGGGGGTCTGTAGGAAGTTCTTAAGCTTGAAGGGGGTCTGATAGGCCTTGTTTTAGCTTGAAGGGGGTCTGGGGGCGTTTTACAGCTTAACACTGCTCTGAAAAGCCCTCTAGGAATTAGATGGGTAAAGTAGATGCCAATTAACCCTCTGACTTCCAAAATTCCTTCATAAACTAAATATACCGTCTATGTCTCTCTCTCTCTCTCTCTCTCTCTCTCTCTTTATCTATTTATCTTTTTCTTTGATCACTTTATTGACACTTATTCTTGGCTTTATCATATGTTTGTTTGTCTGTCTGTCTGTCTGTCTGTCTGTCTCTCTCTCTCTCTCTATCTATAGCCCTCCCCCACAACCAAAAAAAAAAAAAAAAAAAAAAAAGTCCCAGCCGAAGGAAAAATCTGTTTTTCTTAGAATATACAAAAATACCTCCATCGCGATCGCCTAGCTTCGCTCGCTCACGCGATCTCCAGAGAGAGAGTGTGTGAGAGAGAGAGGAGGGGGGGGGGGGGTAAGAGGGGGGAGAGGGAGAGGGAGAACGAGAGAGAGAGAGAGAGAGTGTTTATACAGTGATTTTTTTTTTTTTTTTTTTTTTTTTTTTTTTTTTTTTTTTAAGATACAATGAACGGAGGAAGGAAAAACACAGATAAAACAAAAAGGTCCATGTACCTAAAGGCATCCTCCATTCATAAAATGTTTGTAACAACTGGATTTAAACATTTGTTGATTGTAAGTTTGTGGAAAGCAATTCGAGGGAAGTGAATTCCAAAGAGTAGTAGCTCTGGGGATAAATGAATTCTGATAAGCAGAAGTTCTGCATTGTGGAGGAGAAAGTGTAAATTCATGGGCGCTCTCAGCTGCCCTAGTTCTACGGGGAAAGATGTGGAGAGGGGCACAATTGAAGCAAGTTCCTCGGAACAATTGCTGTGAAAATATCTGTAGAATAATGCAAGGGATGCAACGTTTCTTCGTATGGCTAATGTAGGAAGGTCCTGTGTGATTGCAGGGTTATTGATCTAATAGCTTTATTTTGAATTTTGTCCAACTGCCTCAATGCAAATATAGGATGGCTAAGGGTATCTGCGGGAGAGATTTCCCGTTCCCTCTCTCTTTGGCTTTTATCCATTCGGCCTCATTCAGCCTACTGTTTTAAGACGTTTACCCCCATCCAGGTGTCAATATTTTCCTGGCGAGCGGTAGTGAGCCAGCATATATATATTTTTGTTTTGACAGCAGGCTAAATTTGTACATTTTTCTATAGAAAAATATCTCCGGCGAAGCCGGATTTTTCCATACAATGCTGGCTCGCTATCGCTCGCCAGAAAGAAATCGACACCTGGATGGGGATAAACGTCTTAAAACAGTTGGCTGAATGGGTCCGAATGGATACAAGCCTTAACCATTACACCACCATGTCAGACAGGTTGGGAGAGAGGTATCCTGACCAGGATTTGAACCCATGCACTCACTCCAGGTATATTTGGGAGAGTTGGGCACCGTAACCACTCGGCCATAAACGGATCTGCTCATGGCCGAGTATGAATAACATAGGTCCTTCTTAAGCTGCATGAAACCCTGGTCCCTCTTAAGGGGGGTGACCTGCTTTTTGTTATTTCTGTCCTTTTCTCTCTTTCTCTGGCTTGTATCCATTCGGCCCCATTCAGCCAACTATTTTAAGACGTTTATCCCCATCTAGGTGTCGATTTCTTCCTGGCGAGCGATAGAGAGCCAGCGTTATATGAAGAAATCCGGCTTCGCCGGAGACATTTTTCTATCGAAAACTGTACAAATTTAGCCTGTTGTCAAACACAAATAAAATATATGCTGGCTCGCTACCGCTCACCAGTAAATTTTTTACACCTGGATGGGGATAAACGTCTTAAAACAGTAGGCTGAATGGGGCCAAATGGATACAAGCCAGAGAAAGATAGAAAAGGACAGAACAAAAACAGGTCACCCCCCTTAAACTGCATGAAGCCCTCTGAATAACACTATAGGTCCTTCTTAAACTTCATGAAATCGTCTAACTTTAGGCAGAATAAAAGGTAAATCGTTGTCATCGTGCTGAAGGGGTTAAACATAATTGTCTGCGCCTTTTATATATAATTTGTCTTTTATGTATTCTGAAGCTACAACTGTTAGTGAAATAAACAGGCATCTAAACAGTTCAGAAAGGGATGGTGCTCTCAAGGGAATATTTATGATGAATTTTTCTGTTATAGTGATCATGAAAGTAATAAGAGAGAGAGAGAGAGAGAGAGAGAGAAAATACACTGGCCACACAGAACTTACGATCCCAGAGGTGGTCAGCACTTAAGTAGAGATAGCAAACCCGATATTAAGTGAAAGTGTGAAAATGGAAGGAAAATATTGCAAAGTGAGAGAGAGAGACAGAGACAGAAGATGGTATGTGTGTGTGTGTGTGTGTGTCTGTGTGGGGATGGGTGGGTGGAGGGGGGGGGGGTATCAAGGCGTTTATAAAACTGGTCCACGGTGCAAGTTTTTTTTTTTCCTAATATAAGACAAATCGCTTAACCTCTTCAGTATACAACGACGTGTTTATTAATTTTACTCTAGCTATCAATATAGACAATTGTATACATTTTGCAAAGGTTGTCGGGAATCAAAAGCATAAAAACCCTCTCCCTTTATTATCATAACTCCCACAGACCCTTCCTAAGCTTGATACAATCGCTTAATTTTAGCCAGAATATTATTCCAAAAAGCGTCCTTATACTAAAAGGGTGAATGCTATCTATAATGAGAAAAAACAAATCCGTCGAATTAGAGGAAATAAAGTAAACAGAAACTTTTTTATATTCTTTCCGAGACAAACTTTCTAACTGGTCTGGACTCTGGGACAAGTCAAATAAGGGTAGATGGTAAGCCAAACACTTATAGTAGGCGTGTGAAAGTCCATTTCCTCCTATGTAAATAAACAATGTTTTGTGGTCACCATTTATACTGTAAAAAATCAAGGGTATAATAGAGGTGATTAAATGTACGCAGTGCCTTCAGCCGTGCATTGCGCATTCTGTTAACTTTTTCTTCCTTGACCTGTCGCCTCTCCATGTCTGCAGCTGTCTTCCTCGTGGCAGCCACTCGGTTCACTGGCTCTTTGCCCACCTCCTTCCGCGGCGTAGAGGTGTGGGACTTGGTTGAGGCAGTGCGCATGCTGTTAACTTTTTCTTCCTTGACCAGTCGCCTCTCCATGTCTGCAGCTGTCGTCCTTGCGGCAGCCACTCGGTTCACTGGCTCTTTGCCCACCTCCTTCCGTGGCGTAGAGGTGTGGGACTTGGTTGAGGCAGTGCGCATTCTGTTAAAATGTTCTTCCTTGACCAGTCCCCTCTCCAATTTCGCAGCCGTCGTCCTTGCGGAAGCCACTCGGTTCACTGGCTCTTTGCCCACCTCCTTCCGTGGCGTAGAGGTGTGGGACTTGGTTGAGGCAGTGCGCATTTTGTTAAAATTTTCTTCCTTGACCAGTCCCCTCTCCAATTTCGCAGCCGTCGTCCTTGCGGCAGCCACTCGGTTCACTGGCACTTGCCCACCTCCTTCCGTGGCGTAGAGGTGTGGGACTTGGTTGAGGCAGTGCGCATTCTGTTAAAATTTTCTTCCTTGACCAGTCCCCTCTCCAATTTCGCAGCCGTCGTCCTTGCGGCAGCCACTCGGTTCACTGGCTCTTTGCCCACCTCCTTCTGCGGCGTTGAGGTGTGGGACTTGGTTGAGGCAGTGCGCATTCTGTTAACTTTTTCTTCCTTCACCAGTCGCCTCTCCAAGTCCGCAGCTGTCTTCCTCGCGGCAGCCACTTGGTTAACCTCTTTGCCTACCTTTTTCAGCATGGTAAAGGTGGGGGACTTGTGTGATTTTAGACCATGAGTCTTTTGTACCCCATGCGTCTTCTGCCAAGAGCGAGCCTTTGCCCGTTCCAAATCAGCTGCCTTCTTTCTGACAGCAGACATCCGATTCTCCCCCTTCCCACATGAACCTGAGCCCATTCCCTCCGAGTCAAATCCAAGTGTGAAAAGCGATGACATGACCATATTAATTATGAATTTTCTTAACCTTTTTTGACAGAGTATAACACAATCTGTATATTGTAAAATGTACAGTATAATCTAAATATATATAGGCCTATAGCTTCAGGCTATTCTGTAAAATATAATACAGCAAATATACGAAGAAGTTTACTTTGTAACAACAATTCACAAGAACAAGATAAGCAACTGTGATTTCCGTCCACCTGCGATGAAATTCTCACTGATAATGAACTGGAAAAAGAAACGCAATGTCGATATTATAGGTTATTTTTACATATCTTCCTTTTTGATCATATAAAGAAAGCTAATTATGTTTTATTTGTTTAATTAGCAATATTATTGATCATAAGTATTTTTGTAGATCTGATCTATTTTTGTTTTTAATATATTATCGGTTGCGACATTTAATAAATATTTATTAGTTACGGCTTAAAAATGCATATTCTTTGAAGAATTTTTTTGATTATTAAAGAAAACTGTTAATTTAGCGGTAGCTAATTTATTAAAAAAAAATACCAAACAACCCACGATATGATAACGCGTAATTATACGTAACTTTCTTTTACACATATTATCACTAAAAAAAATCCTAAATACTGCTTTAGTTACATTGTTAGTAAATTTTATTAGGTCCACCAAATGTCTTCGTTATTTATATATGGGCTATCTTTGGGAACCGATTTTCTCTTTAAGTTATATTACTCCTGAAACTTTACTGAAGCTCGGGTACATAGGTGTTTTAAATCGAATTTCTGTATATTTTCGTAATATATAATGTGTGAGTATTGACAATCACGCAGACGATTGTATTTTCGCATGCTCCATTTTCTGTTGATCCATTTTCTCAAGATGCGCGATCTTGGCTGAAGTTTTCACTCATTTGCAGTATTTTTGTTTTTAGAAAGTTGACGTCTTTTACATAATGTTTAAGATCAGCGGAGATTTGGGGGCGGCAGCTCCCAGGTTAGGATAGGTTGTCAGGTTAGGTTAATAACATTAGGTTAAGGACATTATTCTTGTCGAAGGAGGGGGGTGGGGGTTTGTATGGAAGCCCCTTACTGCCACCACTACGCGCAATTTCTGGAGTCACGCGTAACTCCCTCAGCCAATCAGTAGCTCGTCAATTGGTGTCGGTAAGGGGCTTCCATAGGTTTGTTTATGTCCATGAATGCCTGCCTCGCCAACTCGCATTATCAATGGAATCATTAACCTATCCTGACAACCTAACTTAATCTCTGGGAGCTGCCACCCTCTAACCTCGCTTTCCGGGCATCAGTAGGGCTTCCTGAATGCTAAGATCAAGTTTAATCTTTTTATTTCATTATTTTTTGATAGTTTTTCTAGTAGTGGTACTGTACCCACATCATATAGGACAAGGCCGTGAGTGTTTTTTTTAGAGCGTTTTGCTCACGATTGTGTGGCACTTATTTTGTTCTCTCCTGGGTGGGAAGTTTGAAAGACAGGCTTGAGTTCAAAGATTGGCCATAAACAATGTTAAGGCGCATCGTCAATGATTCAGGGGCCACTACTAAATATTAGGTTTTCCTTCTTCCCTTCGTGACTCAAACCTATAGTATATATATATAAATATATACAGTATTATATATATATTTATTTACATATAAACAATTATGAACGGGTAATTAACATGATCGTACCTGTCCTATGTCTCTAAGCATTATTTTGTTTTAATATACTTTAACCTCTGAAGTGAGCATGGGGGTAGATGGAAACGTCCCCCTGTGCTGACGTATTTGAGGTGTTTCCGTCACTATAATATTCATTGTGCCATTAATAGCATTAATATTTATCCATATGCGCCTATTATGGGTTGATTATAAAGGTACTAACCTGAAACAACCATAAAACGAGTGAAAACAGCGTTTGGATGGTCAAAATCGGAGATATAGCCCGCGAGTTGTATAATGTATGGGTGAGGCAATCTGCTTTCCCGCCAATTTCCCCCAAGGCCACTGAGACGCAGTCGATCGATACTCTCTCTCTCTCTCGTGCACTCGCTTGCTATCAGTGATGACCACACCCTCCAATCGGATTTCTAATGTTAGCACGAAAATATACCTCAGAATAAGGGAATAACAGGGAAAATAGGTGATAACTGAAGGAGAGGAGGAAAGTGGGGAAGGAGGGGCGGGAGAGGAGTCAGATTAGGCATGGCCCAGGGGCCAAAAAAAAAATAAAAATAAAAAAAAAAAAAAATAGGCTAAAATTTTTTTTTTTTCGATGTCAAAAGTTGATTTTTTTTTTCTCTGACTCTTAAGAGTCTTCCCGCAGTGCGCCGGGGGAACTCTTAAGAGTCTCCCCGCAGCTCCCGGGTTAATGGAGAAAATATAAATTACGAGTTGATAGCCTATAATTATGAAATGTAGCATAACCGTTAATTAATAAGTCAGTAATATTATTATAAAAACATTCTACTTTACTTCTCAACTTATTCTTCCTCTATCCAATTACTCGTATACTCTCCTACTTTAATCCAGCCATCATCATCATCATCAGTCTGTGCAATTCACACATATTTTGTATTACTATAAAGTAACCCTCTTACATGGAATAGGTCCCTTGGGGTCCTTCTGTGTATGGTCACCCTCATGAACCCCTTCTGTCAATATATGACGCAATCGCGTCATATGGCGGTTGCTGCCCAAAAGTATCATATGACACGATCGTGTCATATGAACTTAGTGAAATAAATCAATAAGTTTATGACTCGAAATTGTGTCATATTGAGCTCATTAACCCCTAAAGAGCGGCGCCCCGGCATAGGCCGGGGCCCATTTTCCGCAAGATACAAGTATTATTAAGGCTTTTTAAAGGGTTAAATCGAGTGCAAATGGCCGGGAGCGCAGCAGGCCACACGTCCGACTCCCAGGGCCTACCGCTGCCCACTGACTCACCCTCCCTGTGTTCTCGAGAGGCCGGCAGTGTAGCCAGTAGTGAGCGTAGCTGGAAAAAATATGCCGCTATACGCTAAACTCCCATGTTGGTGGTACCACTGCCTGAGAACGACGAGTGCTAAGTAGCTCGTCTGGTCTCATTTTGAAGCTTTTAGCGCCTAGTTTTTTGCTGAATACATTTCTTTTCATGCAGATACTTGATTTATCATTCAGGAGGGCCTGAATATGCCCGAAATAGCCCAAAACATAAGTTACATCAGAATCTGTTGGTTGGTGGCAACCCCAAATTCCTCCGACTTCTACCGGTTCCTCAGTGGAAGAACGAGTGTTGTGGGGGAAATACCGGGCGCTCCGCCAACCCGTAAGGAAGTTAATTTAATATGACGGACAAGGTTAAGGGGATTAAGGCGTCCGGCAAAAGATAGATAGATAGAGAAAGTAAACCCTTGCCAGTGACCAAAGCCAGCTCTCCACACCATGTGATCTGGTACATAATCGTGTTCAAGGTTAATTAACTTAAGAAGACAAAAGTATGGTATCCCTTGAAGAGTATTACACTTCATTATAATGTGTATGTTTCCTGTATGATCTACCGGAATGAATTGTACGTTTGTGTGTGTGTGTGTGTGTGTGTGTA